>QNUK01000705.1:285000-308410 GCA_013621035.1 Clarias magur
CTTTAGCACATCCTTCGTGGTTGCTTATTTAAGCTTTACGTCTCTCTTGTTTTTCATGTTTTATATTTTAACGATCATTGAAATCATTTAATTCAGCTGTAAAGCATTATTTTTTTATATATATTTTAGAGCGTTTAAAGATCCTGTTTTGCCTTTTATGACCTTTGAGTATTGTTTTATATGTTTAAGTGCGTTTTTATTATTATTTTACTGCCTCTTTAATAATGCAGCGTGTTGATCTTTGCTTGCCTGTGCAGGGGATTTTTCTTCTCAACAAATGAAAAGCAAGTCGTAGTGCCAATGCAATTAATAATGCAAAGTTGGATTTCTTATTAATGCAAATGGTGCTGTTTATGTCACCGGATAACAAACCGGCTCACAGCGGGGCTGGTGATGTTCCCCGGCGCTTCGTTTATTACTTAGAACATCCCCGGTTTGACACATCCAGTGGCTTTTATTTCGTTTCCAAACTGAGATGGTTAAAAACAACTGTGGCCTGTTGGAAAGCTTTGGAATTAATTAAAATCCTCTAATAGGGAATATTAAATATATTCGTTCAGAAAAGGTAAGTGAAGTGAAGTGAAGTGATTCTACTTAGAATCTTTTTGAAAATGATATTTTTATATAATGAATAATGAATTGGATGAATAATAAATGGTCCATCAGTACAATTAAAAAAAAATATATATATATATATCATTAGACAACAGTGAGAAGATTTAGCTGTATTTATGCATCCTGATCAAAAATTCTAAATTCTAGGCGCATGCAAATTGCTAGCCGCACTCTTTCTTTGATGAATTAGCGCTTTCATTTGCATCCCGGAACATGATTGGCTCTTATATTATATTATTATTCGATAACTCAATGCTTTAATGATGCTCGTACAAAATCCCTCCAGACCTCAGACAGGTTCATAAACTCGAGCAATTTAAACCGCTGACCTTCCTGCTGAGATGGCGAGCGCTCGCTTAATGATTATGCAGAATCAATAACAAAATGAAGGTAACCAATATTGAGTCGGCCTTCGGGGTTTGCGGCCTGAGACGCTCTGCTGCGGGCAATAACTATTATTCAGCGGGTGCGAGTGCATTAAACGGCGTCCCGGATACGATGGATGGATGTTCGGACAAGTCTATTTGTGATGACCTGGGTCTGTGGGTGGGCACGACAGGCCATCCAAGGCAGAGTTATAGGCCTCCGAGGAAATCTAGTGGCCGGGGTGGTTTTGGGAGACAGCCCGGTAACCGATAGATCAGCTTGGCCTGCTGAAGTTATTTTTAGATCCTGCCTTCAGCAGTCAGCATCCGTCATCCCTGACTCCACCACTGCAGTGGAATTGCAGGTCCAGAGTCAGATGGAGTCCACCAGAGACCGATGAGGAGCTTGAGTGCAGCTGGGAATGTACAGTACCGTTAAGCCGTGTCCAAAAAGCGCCTCGGAATCAAACACTATAATGACGTCAACAAAGTCTAGATCTTTGCGATGGAAAGGGACAGATGTAAAAGATAAACATGTCTACAGAGGACCGTCACCATTGTACATTTGCAAACCAAGACGTGGCGTTTAGTAAGCATTTTTTCTTTTTTTTTTCCATTTTAAATTAACTCTGTTTTTTTTTTTTTGTTTGTTTGTTTGTTTTTTTTCATCCTGTATTTGTGAATTTGCTGGGTTTTGGGTTGTGTCGTTGCGTTTCCTGATTAGCTGTCTTTTGTTCATTGGCATCAAACATGCAACTATAATGTGAATTATTTTCGTAAGCTTCAAGAAAAATTGTATTCATAGAAATTTTATCAACGATCATACCACCCAAGGCGGCCGTAGTGGTTAGCACTGTCGGCTGATTGGTGTCCCTAAATCGCCCATAGAGTGTGTGTATATGTGTGTGTGCCCTCCCTCGTACCCTAAGTCTCCTGGGATAGGCTCCAGCCCCCCCCGCCGTGACCCTGAATACAGAATAAAGCGGTATAGACGATGAGTGAGTGGGTCATACCAGCCAAAATGACTGATCTATTTATAACCCACATTGTAGCTTCATATAAAATGCTGTAGGTAAATACATGGCGGATAAGTGATTCATTAATTGCAATCAGTTTAACCAGCTGTTTTATGTTTTTTTTTCTTCACGTCCTAATGGTGTTTAATGATGAGTTAAATGAATGACAGCACACACACACACACACACACACACACACACACACACATTTGAATATCATCCTCTTATGTTCCTATTAAACCCACTCAGTTCCACTCTTAGCGGTCGATTAGAAAAATATTTGGCTTTCACAAAAAAAAAAAAAAAACAGAATAACAAGTCTAAGTTTACTGTTTCACACTTAACAGCTGATGATTGGCAATAAGTAAGGTTTTGTTTCACAATGGCACTTGAAGTTACTTTTGATCATCGTCGTAGACTGTGAACAGAGTTGACGTCTGTCTGGAATTCGGTGTTCATCACCGTGCTGTAATCAGACCAGGGAGGGTGACGAATGCACGAATGTCTGTGAAAACTCTACAGTTTCACAGCGAGCTGCTTTCAGCTAAATAATTCACAAGAGGATCTGCAACAGAAGTGGTCATGGCTCATGCTGAGAAAAGTGGAGCTGCTGAAGTACAGCCATTTTTTAAAAAACTATATATTTGTCCATTCTTCTGCACTCTTCCTTTAAGTGCTTCGATTTGCTAAAAGTTCCAGTCCACTGGTGGATGACCTCTGTATAGACGTATAGTCATTCAGTATGTGGATGACTTCCTCTCTCATGACGATACTCAGGAATTAACATGGTCGCTCTTAAAGACACATCTGAGCAATGCGCTTACATTACCGGAGAGATTTTAAGAGTCTTGCCGAACTGCCCATTTTGCCCACCCACTCCGAGTCAAAAAATTCAATCGTGAAATGTTGCAGCGCGAGCAAGAGCATGACGGAAAGATTAATGGTCAGGTATCTCTGGCCTTCCCGAGCAGACATTCCCTGTCATGTTTAACTGATGGCTTTTATTATTTCACCATTTCAGATTTTGCACTTTAAGCCTTTAATCGTTGCTTACGAACTGCATCCAGTAATGCCTGGAAGCCAACATGTAGCATCGCACACGAACGAATGGCCCTCAGATCCATAATGTGTACAATGCTGTAACTTTTTTTTAATGCCCAACTGCTGGGAAAATACCACTAAGTAATCTTCCAGTCCAATCGTAAATGACTCTTGATTGTCGTGATATACGCTTGGCAGTCATGAAACCGCACAGTGGTCTAAGAGAATCGATAGTTTAACTGGATCAGCAGATAACTGATGGCTGGAGGTAACAAGCGACCATTTATAAACTCCTTTATAGGCGCAATCAATCAGAGATATAGTTACATCATGGCGAATTGACAAAATGAAGACCTCATAGGCAAGTGCACCCAAGTGTCCTGTGCAATAAAGATGCTGATGCTGGTATTTTTGTCGATTCCCAGATTGACAGGCTTGCTTACCCTTTTGCGAAAACTCACACCCAGGGCCAGTTCGGGACTAATCAAATATTTGATGGAAACCTCTAGGTTCATCCGTTCGTCTTTTTCCTTTGGTCTGTTTTACACAAATCACAGCACTCCACTTCTTGGGCCAATTCATTTTATACAGTACATCATAAGACTGGAGGAATTAATTGGGGTACTTATAATGGTGGGAGGGGGGGGGTGTTTAGGTCAAACTGGGACTTGTCCTAAAATTTCTAGTGGATGAAGGCATAAAATTGATGTTAACAGAAAACCTCAAGATGTGATGAGCTAAAGTGGCTCAAAGCACATTGCAATCTTTCCCATGAACATTCAGCCAGTGGAACATCTGATCATTCACAAGCATTGACCAGCACCACTTGCACATTACTGGAATTCAGCTGGGAGTTCTGGCCACGTCCCCCGTATAGTTCTGACGTCGCTCCAAGCCATTTCCACAGGTTTGGGCCGATGTCATGGCTCCAGCGCGCGAAGGAAACTTTCGAATTGAATAAGTCCGCTGGTCCTGGACCTTTTCTCACTGGTTACACTTTCCCAAATGTATCTCTGGTCCAGAAGCACTTGTCGGAAAAATCACAGTAGTGCCATGATTTGGATAACGCATGCACACAAATGCTTTTTTTTTTTTTTTCCCCTTCCTAGAAATCATTAGAGGGGATGCTTGTTCCTTAGTAACGCAGCATTTTAGATCATGCTTGATGGTTTATTTAACTGATGATATTCTCTGTCAGCTGCCATCATATCTCCAAGCTCTCGCTCCATGCTAGTTTAGCTTGCAGCACCCGAACCATGGCCGAAAAATCATTAAAACCCTGCCGCTTTATTTTCCCAAGACTCTGCATGTGTGTGTGTGTGTGTGTCTGTGTGTGGGTGTGCTTATCTTATCACACTGCAATAACACTACAAATATTGAGGCCTATTAAACATTGAAACAGACAGTTAATTTCTATTTCATACTCCACAGATTTCAAGTCATTCCATTTTGGCTTGCCCCCTTCCCCTCTTTTCCTCTTCCGCGTCCCAGCGCCAATCCAATCAACTTTTTGTATCGTTATCGTCCACAGCGATGGCGCCGAACGCATCTGTTTGTACCAGTTAATAATCAGTAATTGAATATCTAAATCTAGCAATCTGAAAGCGGATAAATGAAAAGGGCAGAGCTCAGGGCGGGCTGGATAGCTATGGTAAGGGCTATTAGATAAGAGGAGCTCTCTGGCCTGTGGCTGGCCTGCAGAATTAGCCCTTTCATATCCAATTGAGAATGCAGTAAATGCTGTTTAGCCAGCCATTATTTAAGGCCTGGTCCCTGGTGAGTGGTTAAAGAGGGAAAGGGAAGGGCAGACAGAGGCCAGTTCTATTGTTAATCCACCTCTCGACGTCGATATAGACAAGCAGGAACCAGGACTGGGACTGAATAGCGGAAAATGTAATTGGACTGCCCATCATTTTAACAACATAGATGTTGAGGCTGGCACTCAGGCCAAATGAAATCCCCTTTACCGACTGGAAACTGAGAGAGCGAGTGTGGGAGTTAAGTAATTCGGCAAAGTATGAAGTCTGTATGAATTAAAAAGAGGAAAATGTTAAAGTGAATAGGGTATGGATTCAAAGTCACCTGCCGATAATCAAGTCTGAACGACACGTCTATTGCCAGAACAAAGATGTATCGGCATGTAAATGGCATTTTTAAAAGAATTCAAATGGAATAGAATAGGAAAGTAGTGTTCTTCTATAACAATTGCACTGCTTTCATAAAAGTCTCATGCATTGTTATTTATTTTAAGAAAACTTCCGGGCACATCGATAGCTGCATTCCTTTGATACAATTGAGCCTGCCAGTTACACCGCATCAGTCTTTACACACACCCCTTTTGTTGTCAAAGTTGTTGTCGTAAAACAACATGGTGTATCAACACACCATGTGATGAATCGGAATTGAAAAGAAAAACAATGTTGTTGCTATAAATTCAAACTATTTCTGATCTTCAATTAGTCTAATCTATTATCCAAAATTCACCTTTTAGTAATTATTAGACATTCAGGTTTATCTTTTCTTTATTGTCACCTCATATAAGAGGCCATGTAAGCTGTGTTGCAGCTCTGAGACCTGTGTTCACTTGGTGAAGAACTGGTCAAATATGGCACCTTTAAAGGCTCCCCAAGGAGCACAAACCAAAGCAGTCCAAAAAGTACCACCCAATATCCTCCTGCCGTTCTACCCAGCCTGCGAAGATAAAGCGCTGCCTGTCTGTGTGTTGTTGAGCTTGTGTACATTCTCAGAAATGTACGCAATGTTCCCACCAGATGCAATATGCATGTATACAGCAGGGCCAGTGTAGTCAGCTGGCGTGGCCAAGAGTTAAAGCGAGGAGTTGTGCGCCCAAATCCACAATTACGGTGTTTGATGTTCAGTATACAGCTGGCAGAAGATCAATTCTATCTACTTCCTACTTCATGCAATACTGTCTGTTTGAATTCCCTCGTGTGCCCCCTACTGAAATCCTGTGATAAAACACGTGGTATAAAAGCAAATATGTGAACAAATACCCGCACACACAATGCTGCCCAATGGGTGACCTCACTCGCGCGTGCCCTTAACAGCAAGTATATCTCTGCCCTAATTTGGCACGTTAGCCCGAGTATGACGATGACTCGAGAAACTTCACGGTTGCTTCCACACTATACTGTAGCAGAAAGCCGCGCTCGACACTCAAAGCCACTGCAACCTGAATCTCAATTTGATTACTGCAACTAACAAAGTCTTTAAGTAATAAATAGTTTCTGGCGTCACACCAGAACAACAGTTCTGTTCTGCTTTGCAGATATGACTCTAAAGTGGATTAGCAGAGATTAGGAATGACTAAAAAAGAAAAGAAAGCAGGAAATTTCTTCAGTAGGACTCTGCGCCTGCATTCATTTAAATATAATGCGCACTCTTGCAAAAAAAAAAAAAACACAATTATATCTCACCCACTCATCGAAGCAGAAGAATTTATCTTGGAACTATTTAGCGTTTTGTTTAGTCGAACATTCTCCAAGCTTCTCTATGAGTGAGAGTTTCTCTAGTTGCTGCCATTTCTGGTTACCGGTCTTAATAACAGATCCCCTTGTTAACGTGTGCATATTTTGAGTTTTGGTACTTCTTTGCTAATTATTGTAAGAATGAAATCCATGTAGGCGGCACTGGTGGTGTAACGGTCAGCACTGTCGCCTTGCACCGCCAGGGTCCGGGTTCGACCCCCCTGGCCAGGCTCGATTCCCGTCTCTGTGTGCATGGAGTTTGCATGTTCCCGCCGTGCTTGGTGGGTTTCCTCCGGGTTCTCCGGTTTCCTCCCACATTCCGAAGACATGTAGGTTAGGCTAATTGGCGTTCCCAAATTGCCCGTAGTGTGTGTATGTGTGTGTGCCCTGCGATGGATTGGCACCCTGTCCAGGGTGTACCCTGCCTTGTGCCCTAAGTCTCCTGGGATGGGCTCCAGGCTCCCCGCGACCCTGAATACAGGATTTAAGCGGTAATGATGATGAGTGAGTGAAATCCATGTACTGTATATCCATGTCTTATGTATGCATGATCATTCATGGTATTCCATAGTCTGTATTATGCACAAGTTATCCATCCTGTAACACTTTGTCAGTTATTGCAGGTCTTTCTGTAGGGATCTGTAGGCACTGGCAGTGCACGGTACAACTATTCATAAGTAATTGTAGATATCCATGGCCTCACCACACCAGATCATTAGCTTTTTGTGCATTCATGCTCTGCCTTAGCACTTTTATGCCACACATTGGATAATGACGCGGGGACATGCTGGAGGCACGATTTGAAACCAGAAAAGAGCAAATTCTATTGTGAAGATGGGAACATGGGACTGTTGTCCATGCAGCAACATAAAACACTTTTAGAAAAGAGCCGTCTGTTTCCTTCAATGTACATGAGCTCAGTGGTGTCATAGGTTGATTGGCTAGTACTACAGTGATGAACATGGGGTACTAAGTGGGGGTTGGTATGCCATCCCATGTGGCATCATGAGAAATCATCTTGCAATATGGCCGTAGCTGTATGATATTGCTAGGGGTGAAAATACCGTAGCATGAATAGTTGGAGAAAATCAAACTCGTTCTTATCAGGACAAAGACGTTTCATGCAGAACCTGATTTTTCTTGACTTCCACCACAAGGTTAAGGAAGTTTCCCCCAAAACACTCCAAAACTCCCTCTCATAGGTTTTGATATACAGACTGACTTCACTGACAGTGGAAAGGCAAATACAAATCTGAATGCAAAGCTTTTTACTTTTGGCATGCCGAGTTAGTGCGTGAGGATGCAAACACATGTTTGAATTAGCATCCCCTAATTAGCATTTGTATTGAAAAGAAGAGAAAAAAAAAAAGTCTGGAATATGCTGATGTAAGTCATAGCAAAAAAAAAAAAAAAAAAAAAATCCAAATCCAAATGAATAATTCATACTTCAAGACTAAACTTTCCCAATTGTCTTAAGCAAAACGTGATATAAAAAAAAAAAAATGATCACTGTAAGTGTAGATGTTTTTGATTGGGCACCAGCTGCATGCTTCTGATAGTGAATGAGCAATATTCCGGTCATAATCCATGCTTACCACCACATCTGTTCCACATCTCACCAAGGAATGATCGAGATAAGCTCATCCAGTTTTCAGCTTAATAGCAATATGGTGCACCAGGTTTGGCCTAGATCTCCTTTTGTCATTTTGGGTATTAATGGACCCCTTAATCTAAAAGCATGATCTTTTAGTTAGACTTACAGTAGATGGTAAACTGATGTCTTCTTACCACATATCAAACTTTGGAAAGATTATAAAGACACAGTTACAAAGGTAAAGTTCAAGGATAGTTTGATGGGATTTATGTTCTTCGTGTCCCTTATTACTATAATATCCATCCATCTTTCCACGCAGAATATTTACTGCTTATTGTGTAGCGTCCCGGAGGCCCTGGAGCCTAAAGTAGGGTACTCCCTGGGTGGGGTGCCAACACCCTATACACGCACAAACAAGATCAAACCTTCACAACAGGCAATGTGGAGATGTTAATCAGCCTACCCTTCATGTCTTTGGCTGTGGGAGGAAACCAGAGTACCCAGAGGAAACCTGGCAAGCATGGGGAGAACATGCAAACGCCATGCACACAGACCAGAGGCAAAATGTGGCAGGGCTAGCTCAGCGGTGAAGGCTACTGATTGAAAGGTCCTAGCTTCAAATCCCACCACCAAGTTGCCACTGTTGGCCCCTTGAGCAAGGCCCTCAACTGCCCAGTCATTAAATGAGATAAAAACATAAGACCCCCATCTCTGGAGGTTTAAGTGCGAAAAAAATATAGTCACAAGAAGTATATTCATGGGAAAACATACACGTATACATTTCTAAATGAGTTTGTTTCAGTCAAAATGATTAGTTAAATTCAACTGCACAGTGCTACTTAATAAGCTGCGAGTTGGATCATCCATGGACATGTAATCTTAATGTAACACGGCAAACAAAATCGATCTTTTGTCCTTGAGGATATATTGGAATAGCCCCGGATTCCTAGTGCCTGTGGCGGCCCTTAAACCACTTGTAGCTAGCTCCAAGGCTGATTCAAAGCTTGAATACGGACGCCCGCTAACCCATTCAACATAGTTTTAATAGCTTCCATCTGATTGTGTGTGCATGATGACTACATATAATGTGTATATGTGCAGGCTGAAATGTGAAATATGCCCAGCAGGTATCCGAATCCTAAGTGTCTATTCCTTAAGAGACCATTTTTGCCTTCCTGTAACTGCACTTAAATGAAAGTTCATTTCATCCAACCCCACCACACCCCACATCCGACCCAAACAAACACACACACACGACCCCCACCTCGTTGTTCTCTTGCACTCTTTTTCACTGTCTCAGCTTGCTCCGCCTCCTGCATTTCTTTCTGCATCACTGCCTCGCATATGCTCTGCTCGGAAACACTCCATCTCTTTCCATCAGCGGGAAGCAGCTCCTCTCTGCATGTTCAGGGACTGTGTTTTACAAGCAGCTCTATTCCGTCCATCTAATTATTACAAACCTATTAAGAATATTGTGAATTTGATGGTGCACTCTGATCTGGCTCAGTAACCTGCGCATCAGTGTAGGTAATTGTAAATTGTAATCCTTTTGTATGAGAACATGTTGTTTATTTATAGAAGATGCCTCCTGTGGAGGTCCTTGTTTATTAAAGTTCATTTGCCTTGCATTGTAAAGAGCACTGTGTCTATGTGGGGTTGTCGTGGCTGGGGTGCTGTCGGTGGTTGTGGTTGTATAGAATAGTTGTGTAGCTAGGTTATGTTCTAATAAACTTAAAATATGAAACTAATAGCCATGACAAAGTAGCTTTAAAAGGGAAATTAATGATCTTTTTTAAATGTTAGTTGATAACAATTAATCGTCTTAAAAGCTGTTTTTTTTTTTTTGTTTGTTTTTTTCTCTTCCTATGCTTGATTAGTATTAAAGTGTATAAAACAAGGGCAGCGTTTGGTTTACTTTGCCTGCACCTACATAAATACATCGACTTTGAGAGTAAAAACTGCCCACTCCTGCTGGATTAGAGTAAAAACCATCAAGTGAGAATAAAATCTGCCCCCCCCCCCTTCAGGATTGGAGTAAAAACTGGCCACACCTGTAGGATTATAAAAAAAATAAATAAATAATAATTTGCCTTGCATCCCTGCAAGGATTAGAGTAAAACTGCCCACCACTGCAGGATTAGAATAAAACGACGGACTCGTGCGGGATTAGATTAAAAAACCTCCCACCCATTGAGGATCAGAGTAAAAACAACAACCAAGGGACGGTAAAATCTTTCCATGCCTGCAGGATTAAAGTAAAACTGCCCAGCACTTCAGGATTAGAATATAATGGTCCACCCTTGCAGGATTGAGGTTAAAACTGTCCACCTTCCTGGATTACAATAGAAACAACTAATTGAAAGTGAAATTTGTCCTTCCCTTGTGGGATTGGAGTAGAAATGTTCAACCCCTCGAGGGTTAGAGTTAAATCTGGCCACCCCTGTAGGATTACAATAAAACTAATTTGCCTCGCACCCCATTCGTTTTTATTGTAATCCTACAGGTGTGGCGACTAAGTAGGACTAGAGTAAAACAGCCAAGTGGGAATAAAAACTGTAGGATTAGATTAAAAACGTCTCACCCATTGAGGATTAGAGGAAACAAACCCCCCCACCCCTTGAGGACTAGACTAAAAATAAAAAACTAGACCCAAGCGATATAGTAAAATATTCGCATGCCTGCAGGATTAAAGTAAAACTTCGCACCCCTCAAGGATTAGAGTAAAAAATTTCGACACTACTGGATTACAGTAAAAAACAACTAAGTGTGAGTGAAAACTGTCCACTCCCACCTGTATAAAAGGAAACGCTGCCCAAATCGAAGTCACTTCCCTGCCTTGGCATGACTGTATATCCATCCCACTCATGCCCACATGAGAACCAAGAATCACCCACCCCCAACAGTATGAGTAAAAAATCTCCCACTTCTGCCCACATGAGGGTAGAAACTGCCCGGTCCTGTCATCTGAAAAGAAGAAACTCTCCTCTCTGCCTTGCCTGAACATAGACAATGCTAAACAAGTCGGAGTACAACCTGCCTAAATGGCCCTCTTCAGATATTCTTGGGAATTTTCATTATTGGAACATCCTATTATCTAGAGTTACGTTTGATCTCATTATACAGCTGTGCAGATCGGGTTGGGGGCCTTTCTCATGGGCCCAACAGTGACAGCTTTGTAGTGTTGGGGTTTTATCATGTGATGCTTAATCCAGTGTCATATCCACTAGTCTACCCCATGCACACACTCACATGTAATAGTTTCATGTTATAGACGAGTGCCTGACGGTAGCCATATTGTGTACTTCTAGTCGATCAGCGATTTTTACAACAACAACAACAACAACAACAAAAAAATGGCTGTAAGAAGTCATTCTCTTTTCTGTATTGGTTTCATTTAACGATTTTCCAAAGTGTGTTTTAATTATCATCTCAGTCATTTCCCACGGGTGGAAGCTTTCATAACTTTAAGATGTCGCAAGGGGGAGAGGGAAGTGGTTATGTATTTCCTTTCTCCGATTTCTTAAGGTGAATAAAGTCTGTGAGGAGAACCCTGTTTGATAGCTCCGAGATTGTCTCTCAGAGTGGCCTAACTAAGACAGCTGCTGACAGGGGCCTCGCGAGCGGAATACTGATGAAAGCTCTTAGTTTCCTGGAGTGATCATACCGAATGGAAAATTACTTCTTTGTAATCAATGAGCGAGTACTCCTCTGGGAGCAGCAGATGGGGTCTGACCGAGGCAAAATCCGAAAAGGGAGTAATAAATACAGAGAGATAAAATATGGCAGAGACAGATGGGGATATTGTTTTTAAAGATGAGGCTGTTATTAAAGTTCTATACTTGCAAAAACAACATGCTGTGCAATACCACCACCATTCCATGCAGTCAAATCAGTGACCACCAAAAACTGTTCCTCCTGCACATGCCTTCTCTGACCCTTTATGAAAACATTCAAATATTTTCTTAAGTACTGTTTGAGCTGGCAGGTTCACAGTTTATGGATCGTTCTTGCCGAAATGGTTTGCGCCAGTTAGCACTTTTCCCTCCAGTGTTCTGTAAATTGATTCTAGATATCGATCGTGCAAGCTTATCTTGCTCTCCCTTTTTTTTTTTTGCCCCCCCCCCTCCCTCCCCCCCCCCGGCCCTCATCGCTCAGCTTCGTTCTCTTACAAACACATACACTCATTTCTAGTCTCCTCTCACATGCTGAAATGCGTCAACAATCCTTTACCCAATTAGTATTTGGTTAATGAGAAGTATACAGAGGGGGTTTGCACAGGTGCAGGAGGTTGATCTGGTGGACCTCTTGGACGATGATGAAGATTAACCGAAGCCGGAGGATGATGAAGAGTCCATCTGACAGTACCAGCTGCATTCCTTCGGCTCTTTTTTTTTTTTTTTTCCAGTGTCAGAAAAATGCATCCTCAGGTGGTAGCCCAGGTGCTAATCGCTAACAGCACTGAGCTCATGCCCTGTGATTCCTCCCCATGGGATGAAGCAGAGACGTGCCAGATGGATGACCGAAAACGAGCCAGCGAGTCAATGAAGAGGCTTTAGTCACAGACTTTCTGTTCCTTTTTTATTTTTTTCTTTTGTTTGGGCTCTAGAGATCTCTTACCCTTTCCATTCACTCCTAGGTTACCAGTTAGCCTCCAATGTTTTCTCTGTCCCTAGAAATACGGCTTCTTTGTCCAGCACAGGTGCCTCCCTGAAAGAAAGCTACATTGTTTTCTCGTTAGGTATATCTGATGAACAGGGATTGCTCACGGTATTGCCTTACCGCATTACTGGTGTCTAATATTAGTTCAGTCATAATAGTCAGACTTAAGCTAACCCACATGGAGGTGCTGAATTTACATTTCCAGCATATTTAATGCCCTCTAGGCTATACTGCAATAAAACACAGCACCAGGCCAAAAGTCACCACTTCAGTAGGGTCAAATGCATCAAGTCCTGAAATCACAGGTGATTTGAAATGACTGGATTTGGAAGAAGTTATCATGACATTATTAAAACCATCATGTAATCTGATAAATCCAGATTGAGCCCATTCCAGAGCGATGGGCGTGTCAGGGTAACGCATGAAGCGATGCACCTATCATGCATAGTGTCCACTGTACAAGCCTCTGGAGGCAGTGTTATGATCTGGGGTTGCTTCAGTCGCTCAGGTCGAGACTCAGCAATGTGATGTGGCAAAGAAATGAAGTCAGCTGATGACTGATTGATTGTCAAAGAGCGATTGAGGTATCATCTTCACGCGATGAAGGTGGCCAATGGAATCTTGACATGCCCCGAGTCAAACTCTTGAGGGTCCTTGGTGTGGAGCTACACTTGGTTTCGCGTCCACGTAAGAAATGGTACTAATAGTCCATGTTACATTTCCACCAACCTGAAGACATGCTTAGCTCAGTAGAAATAGAAATTAACTAACCATGTATGATCAATGGCTTTTCCAGTATCATTGAAGGGAACACATATTTCTTACAGGTCTTTGGATGTAGATTTTATATCACTACTTGAGTTTTCCCTTTACTCCTTCCATCATGCCTAGACTGCAGTACTGCATATGGATGAAAAGCTTGTTTAAAGCACTCCAGGCCTCCAGACGGTGCACTTGATTCCACAATGAGATCGAAAGATGTGGAAGTCTCTACTGATGCTGCATTATCATTGGGTCAGGGGTTGAATTTTAAACACCCCGCCGCAAACAGCCTGCACACTATTCTGTGTAGCAGCCTTGAAGAGTGAGGAGCTGCTCTCTCGGTTCTTCTATACCCCCCCCCCCCATTCATATTGAATAATATTGTTTGCCTAATTAAAAGGCAAAAGAAAGGGCAGAACATATCATCTGGATTCATAAAGATGAGACAGGATAAAAGTGCAGGAAATGGAGCTGCTTTGCCTTGGGGGGGGACGGGGACGAGTGTCTCTTGAGGAAAGCTGTAGATTTAGTGCCACTTGCATCACCAAAGCGAGTCATCTCATGGATTATTAACAAGGACGAAATCAGTTTTGTTCTTTTTTTCATTTTGTCGCCCCATGAAGAGGCAGTGTCGAGTCAATAATACAGCACGGTGTCCATTATTTTGTGAATAAGTTATCAGTTTTCACTGGAATTCACTTCCTTGCTGCTACAGCGCTTGAGGAATTAGGGGTATTAGCGATGTAATGGAATACAATGAACAGATAATGTGTTCTAAACAGGAACAAATACGGATATGAGTAGGAGGCGGACTAGTTATAATTATTTCGCAGGGGATCTGGGTGGAATGAGAGGTGTGCCTTGGGACTGCAGTCCCACCACTGGGAGTTTTTCACTTATGTGCAGATGTGAGGTCAGATATAAAGAAAAAAAAAACAACCTTACTCCTCTATTGACATCTAAAGAGGTGTCCCAGTGGTGACCCTGTTTACAGGTCACTGATTCACAGACTAAAGATATTCCGCCCATAACCCTGTCTACGTGTCACTGATTGGCTTTCTCATTTGTAAATAAGTGATATCATATGGGTAACCAATATTCTATTGGTTACAAGTAAGTCTTGGAAGGCAGGAAAGGGCATACGGTTCCTGTCTAATGGACAGATCGGTTTTCGGGTGCATATGCAGATGTTGTGCGTTTACTGGAAGTGTTTATGTTGTAAAAAAAAAAAAAAAAAAAATGTAGAAGTAAATGCTTTACTGGAGCTGCGGTATTAAATGAAATATTGCACGATCCTGACACAGATTATGCTTTAGAAAACAGGAAGATTGATTCAGAGTTTGGTGATAGCAGCAGGAGCTGCAGTTTCCAAAGTGACAGTGAAAGTCAATAGTCAACATCAATATAACATCAATACACAACCTGTTCTCATTTAGTTAAAAAAAAAAAAAAAAAAATAGCCAGCAGCAGAATGCTGTACTTTTAAAAACATGTGGCAGTCTAAGGATTAAGGCCATATTTCATCCATCCATCCATCCATCCATCCATCCATCCATCCATCCATCCATCTAGGAACATCTGTAGTCCAACTAGGGACCATAGAGGCCAATGGTGACCAGCGAGACCACATTACTTAACATTAACCTGATTTTAAGACATTGCACAATACACTACACGGTCCAGTCCTTCATTTTTAGTAACTGCATTATTCTCAATTAGAATAACGTAGCTACCTTTGTAACAAAACACACTCATTGGCCGCTGCATTGCGTTCAACTTGCATACACAGGATTGGACCCCTTCTGGCTTTAGAACTGCCTTAACTGTTTGTGACATGGATTCAACAAGGTCCTGCATTCCTTAGAGATGTTGGTCCGCATCTACATGAGAGCATCACAGAGTTGCTGCAGATGCCAAAGGTGCCCTATTGGATTGCGAACTGGTGACTGTGGATGGCAGTTGAAGAGATTTCATCTTCGTTAGCGTCCTTCATCATCGCCCCAAATATAGCTACAGATACAGATATGTACAGTACTACTGGGAGGTTTTATACGTATTCTAAGTCCTGTTTCAATTCTAAGGCTGAAGCGGATGATCATGGCACGTTCACGGTCCGATCCTCCGCAACTGAAGCTCATTAATCAAACCCACCACTTCATTTATGTTTTTTTTTTCCTTCTAGATAGATTTGCACTGGTCGCTGAGGTGAAGAGCCGGCGATGATGAAGGATGCTAACAAAGATGAAATCTCTTCACAGAGACGATGAAACGTCATTGGTTCTCTTATTACTGAAAATGAATCATTTGTGTGAATCGGAGCACGACCTCTTACTCCGGTACGGACCCAGAGTAAAGCACGGCGCGGTCGCTGCACCCTCTACTTATTGCTAATTAATTAGCTGAATGGTTGGACGCTAGCGGCTCGCTGATATTAGCTCCTGATAGCTTATTAAACTCAAGACATAATTTATCAGAGGTCAAGTCCTCACGAAAAATATTATTGCTGTTCGCAGCAGGGCTAATTCACACTTGCTTGCCCTCCTTCAACAACATTTGTTCTTGGGTTCTAGTTTTTTTTTTTTTTTTTTTTTTTTTTCTTTCTTTCTTTCTTTTTTTTAAATGTTTCAAGTCAGTCACTGGCTAATTACCTAAAACACGAATTGATTAAGCACTAATTCGCAAATGAAAAAGTGGAAATCCATTATAAATTACTTTAAAATAATAATTAATCTTAAAACGTAATGTAATGTAAAATGGTAATAAATAATAATAATAATAAATAAATAATAGGATTGCCCTTCATTGTTTATCACTAATGAAAAGAAATAAAAGTAATACAATGTTGCTATTTTTTATACACACACACACACACACACACACACACACACACACACACACACACACACACTCATTGACAGTACATTTGTCTGCTGTTCAGGTTACCTTCATTCCATCTCTCTTTGCTCCACACGTTCATTCATCTCAGCCCACGATTTGATGATTATGCGTGTTGACGTGATGTACACGCTTATACCACCGTAAACCTCTCCACTTACAGTCTAACTAATGTCACTAAAGTCACCACGCGAATGCAGCGTTATTATAGATGAGGGGTGAAGCGTTTATTATGAAGAAAAAAACTGAGGAGACCTTTTTTTTTTTTTTTTTTTTTCCTTTCTAAGCTTGACTTGTTTTCCGTGTCACAAAGCAATCATAAAACTGCATATTTTATATAATAATTCTGTGTAATGTTGCTATTTGAGGCTTTAAACCCTTCAGACCCATGCTTTTTTGTGAATAATTCCCACTCGGGTTGACGAGTTGACGTCCATTTCTCCAAAACGATATGTTTCATCACAACAAGCCTGAATGACTTTGTTTACTTCTCTGTGTGCAAATTAAACGTAAATTTTCTGAAGTTTCCCCTTGAGAGGTCTCTAAGGCATGGTGTTAGAGGGAGTAAAGAAAGCAGGAGGAAGGCAGAGCAGGATTGAAGGGAAACAAAATGGTTCAGAGTATCTTCCCGGTTCTCGCTGTGGGATCTGATACTGCTAGCTAAGTCACGCAGGGAACAGAACAAAGCCTCTGTGTGTAGCTAACTAGCATGCGGCATTTTAGAGTAACACGGAAAAAAGGAAAAAATAAATAAATACGGGACTATATGTGAGACAAGACAGTACAATATATCCTGAGACGAGACACAAGATAATATCATGCGAGACCAGACTGTACTGAGTGATACGAGACGATTGACGGTGCAAGATGAGATGATGACAAAAGATATGAGACAACATGACACTATATGATTTGATGCCAAAAGATATGAGGTCAGTCAAGATTATTCGCTACAAGACAAGATGCGAATATACAGTATAGTACAATGAGAGATACACATTACAATATAGGCCAACAGCATATTATACAGCACTCCTAGACAGGAGCAGATGCTACAAGACACGATGACACAAATTATGATGATGCGGTATTACGCAGTGCAATACAAGACAATACCTGTGTGTTGTTTTTAGACACCACAATACAGTGTGAGATAATACAATACCAGACAATACAGTACGAGATAACACAAGACAATATGAACCAACACAGTGAGATGAGATGATACAAGATATGAAACTATTGTAATATGCAACAGTACCAACTGAATAGAATATGAGAGAATGCAGAACAAGAAGATGATGCAATACCAGACAGCGTGAGATGATACGAGACAACAGAGTATAATACCAGATAACACAAGATAAAGTGAGATAATATGAGGCAAAACAACAAGAGAGCAAACAATACCAGGCAATTTGAAACAACAGAACCAATACAAGACAATACAATACCACAAAATGTGACGCACAACAATATCAGAAACAACACAATACAATACTAGACTATACTATAATAGACAACATGGGGAAAATATTAGACATTGAATTACAAGTAATAATACAGTATCACTTAGTACAACACTACACAATAGCAGGCAATATGAGGGAAAAAAAGACAATTAATAGATAAAGCAAAGCAATATGGTTGTACTGTATGAGACAATGAGTCAATAAAAAAAGGCAGACAATATGAGACAATATAATGTCAGTCTATATACAATAAGATGATCTTACTAGATAATCTGAGACAATACAATACCAAGATAGTAAATACAACACAATATAAACAACATAATGTTAAACAATATAATATGAGAAAATGTATTAATTATTAATAATAATTATAATAATAATATAAATACAAGACAAACAATATAAGATAATATGAGACAATACCATGTGAGAAAATTCTAGATAATATACGACAATTCAACATAATATAATACAATGTGAGATGATCTGAAACAATACAATACTAGGCCATAAAATGCAACACAATAGAAGAAAAATCATACCAAGCATATGAAATAATGACATGCAAAACAATACAAGAAAAAACAATATGAGATGATACGAGACAGTACAACGCCAGGCCATGAAATGCAAAACAATACAAGAAAATACAATATGAGATGATACGAGACAATACAACGGCAGGCCATGACATGCAAAACAATACAAGAAAATACAATATGAGATGATACGAGACAATACAACGCCAGGCCATGAAATGCAAAACAATACAAGAAAATACAATATGAGATGATACGAGACAATACAACGGCAGGCCATGACATGCAAAACAATACAAGAAAATACAATATGAGATGATACGAGACAATACAACGCCAGGCCATGACAATGCAAAACAATACAAGAAAATCATACCAACCATATGAAATAATATGAAACTTTACAATACCCGGTCATAAAATGATCACAGAATACAATACAAGGTGATTTAAGACAATATAATACCAGACCAGGAAATACAACACAATATTACAATACAATATGAGATAAGATTAGACATGAAAAGACACCAGGCCATGAAATGCAAAACAATACAAGAAAATACAATATGAGATAATATGAGACAATACAACACCAGGCCATGACATGCAAAGCAATACAAGAAAATACAATATGAGATAATATGAGACAATACAACGCCAGGCCATGACATGCAAAGCAATACAAGAAAATACAATATGAGATAATATGAGACAATACAACGCCAGGCCATGACATGCAAAGCAATACAAGAAAATACAATATGAGATAATATGAGACAATACAACACCAGGCCATGACATGCAAAGCAATACAAGAAAATACAATATGAGATAATATGAGACAATACAACGCCAGGCCATGACATGCAAAGCAATACAAGAAAATACAATATGAGATAATATGAGACAATACAACGCCAGGCCATGACATGCAAAGCAATACAAGAAAATACAATATGAGATAATATGAGACAATACAACGCCAGGCCATGACATGCAAAGCAATACAAGAAAATACAATATGAGATAATATGAGACAATACAATACCAGACCAAAAATACCAGAGAATACAATATAGAGTGATATAATACATCTTCCTGTTTAATGATTAATTGTAGCACTGTCAGAGACGCAGTGAACGATGTGTGGAAAGCTATCACTCACACAGGCACACACACACACACACACACACACACACACACACACACACACACACACTTACATGACTGGACCAACACTTTCACACGTACATACATCACCCATGCTGTCACTGCAATTCTGCAGTTCTCTGCTGTCCCTACTCACACACACACACACACACACACACACACGCACACAGACACACACACACACACACACACACACACACGCACTTTTCCCAGGCCAAATGGATGTTTGCATGCATACAAAAACCTTCTTCCACACCTACATCACATGTCAGCGTTTCCATGGCAGCAGAAACTCGAGTCGTATAAAGATGGAGCAGTGAGCTGAGGTGAATAACACACTGCGTGTTGTGCTGTTAGAGTTAAATAATCAACAGTAGGTGTGCTGGAGCAGGAGTTACTCTAAATACCGCAGAGAGGATTCTTTTTCTGTAACTCGGAGCAGAGTGCTTCATTGTCCAGGCAAATGGTGACAGTCTTAATAACAATAATGATTAAAGAGAGACATCATGTGGAAGATTCCACCACATGACATGTTCTCAGGTGTATTGTGTGTGTGTGTGTGTGTGTGTGTGTGTGTGTGTGTGTGTGTGTGTGTGTGTGTGTGTGTGTAAAAACAGTAATAGATGAACCTGAATCTGACTATAATGCATAATATGTGTAACCACTGCAGTGTTATTCCTTAGCAACCAAGCACTACACTACTCTCTCTTTCTCTCTCTCTCTCTCTCTCTCTCTCTCTCTCTGAGGATTGTGGGTAGCAGGCGGGAGCGTGGGTGTTAGGAGCACTTCCAGAGCGTCTCCAATTTTCTTGATTATTTACTTTCCCTTGTTTTTTTTTCTTCCTAAAAAAAGACTGAGACATGGGTGCAAATTTACATTCACAGTTATGGCATTAACTGTAGCAGACGCCCTGATACTTATTTTTATCTCATTATACATCTGAGCAGTTGAGGGTTAAGGGCCTCGCTCAAGGGGCGAGGCTCACTGGGCCAACCTGGTGGCGCTGGAGTTTAAACTTGAGACCTTCTGACCAGTTGTCTGTTGAAATAACCACTGAGGTAACTTTAAACAAATGCACGTCAGATGCCTCCATTTCTTTCAAAGACATCCTAACTGCAGTTGGTGTCAAGGCATACACATATATATATATATATATATATATATATATATATATATATATATATATATATACATATTAGCTATAAACAGAAATGAGCTGTTTTGCATGTGGCGAACATGGCCATACCAGACAGGTGTGTCCGAGCAGGCAGGAGATCATTGAGCGAACCCTGTTTGCGCAGAGCATCGGAACAAAGTCTGCAGCTCATACAGCGCCGGTAACGAGTCCCATTGAGCAGCCAGAGGTACGACTATCTGACTACACGAGCCAACCTGACACGGGAGCAACGAATAACCCTGACGAAACAAACACCAACATTCCGATTCACAGTGTTAACATAACCCTGCAGTGCAACCCCAGAGTGAGGAGCAGTCACTCCCCATTCATCCAGAGGCTGATGCTCAGAAAACTGTAGACGGAAATGGGGCTTGACAGACAAATACGTTTAATGTCCGCCAGTGTTACCAGGGCGGTGTCTAAAAAAACAAAAACAAAAACAAAAAAAAAAACACTTGGGAACAATTGCTTCCCCACTGGCCGTTGTTCAGGTAGCTGAATGAACCTAGCTGGTGTGCGAGCTGCCATTAAACACGAAGAGAAAAAAAAGAGAATGTACAGTATTATGCCTCATTTTCAGATACTTCAGAATAAATGTCAAACGTAACATTCTCACATGCCTTCCAACTTCATCAGTTATGGCTGTGTAGGTCAGAGGATGAGACACTTAGACACTTAGTAGACATCCCGTCCACTTCTGTGTTCCCCTCAAGATGTCCTCAAGATTACCCTTTCCAGCAACCTCTGGCATGGTTCATAGATGTGAAACAATTGTGTTCTCATTGATCAGAATGAGCCGGACTTTGAGGGTCAAGTGTTTGTGGAAACAACCCCGGTGCCCTAATGTGGAAAGGCCTTTAAAAGAGCATTACAGTCTGAAAGAACCACTCTTTTACAGCGTCTCTTTGCCTGAGCAAGCTGTTTCCAGACGTTTGCCCACTGCCTTACTGCAGCAGCGGTGATCAATGTGAGTGGCCTTTCTGATGAGGAAAAGTGAGACTGGGTAGAAATGCAGCATTTGACTGAAGACATTGGGAGCTTGCCTGAAAACATCGCACGCAATGCAAATTTTTCTTTCCTTACACTCTACATAACCAACTGCACATCTGGAGATCCTGCGCAACTATCATTTCCAGAACTCCAAGTGAAGCCCCAGGAGATGACCGCAACTCATTTCATTAAAAAAAATGCTCAAGAACATCACCTTCTTTACCTCAATGAAGGAAAAACTCTTCAACTGCTGCAGCAAGGACGGACTTTCAAGGCTGGAACAGACACTCAGCGGAGGACACGCTTACACACAGCTCCATCCCGGCCCCCATCATGGAGGGTGCCCCGTAAGAACGCACTACTCATGCAACTCCTTTTCTCAGTAACACCACCCAACAGTTTCCTGTTTGACTGCGGCATTGTTAGCTCCTTCCACTGCAAGTTCTGTGGATCACCAGAATCTGTGCTTCTCTGCTCCAGTGACTGCCGCAGACTGGATCCACTTTCTTGGCTCGACGTTTTCAAGATCAATGTTTATTTTAGGATCCTGTTCACGCTGGGAGCATTGCACCTTTTTCGACTGGACAGCTTAGTAAAATTGCTACGCATCCCAGTTAGGAAGCTTGTTCAGGGATAGCCAAAATACAACACCTATTGAACAGTTAGGAGTTAGGGCCTTGCTCAAGAAGGTGGCAACTTGGTGGTGCTGGGGCTTGAACCACAGACCTTCTGATCAGTAACCCAGAGCCTCAACTGGTTAAGCCACCACTATCCTAATCAGTAACCGACTTTTTACTCACCTACTTAGTTTTTTTTGGTAAATTTATCTTTAACTCGTCTAACCCTTTTCAAAATAAAGAGCACATCCATATAGCAACCTTTTGAAGTCCAACCAAGGACAGTGGAAGCCATTGGTGCGCATTGTATTTATTCCCATTTTGTATGACCGTGGTAGGTCAGTTAGGACAATTTGCATGTCTTTGGACTGTGGGAGGAAACCCAGAGGAAACCTACCAAGCAAAGGGAGAACATGCACTTTGTTTCATTCTTTTAAATATGTCTTCGGTTAGTTAATGGATTTAGATTTCTCAATGCACTTATTCAAATTGATAAACCATTCCTTACAGGATTCTAAGAGGAACTGTCCAGCAGAAGGACAAATCGAAGGATTTCAATTATTTCCATTACCCCAGTAAGGTTTTGAAGTTGCTCCAGGTTCGTCTCTTGTGTGTATATACAGTATGTGTGTGTGTGTGTGTGTGTGTGTGTGTGTGTGTAATGAAGAGATTGCCTCGGCCATGAAAGGCCTTCTTGATGCATAACACATCTTTACCTTTAGCAGAGAAACAGCCCCATATGGCAGGCGTGGCTCACGAGATGGCCCTCCATTGCTTGTTGGTGTCACGTCTGCTGCGTTCCAGCTCCTCCTGGCTCCTCTCTCGCACTCGTCATCATTAGTCTGAGAGCACTTTGTGAAATATTATGTGGTTTACATGTCAGCAAAAATGATAAATAATATTTGGACCTAGTCGTACTGACGGGGACGTTTACCGTCCTCGTCACAGTGCCTTTGTAGTTTCTCTCATCCTCGTCCTGTTTAATAATGTCACCTCTGAGAAGT
>QNUK01000706.1:0-40000 GCA_013621035.1 Clarias magur
GTGATTAGGTTTCCATCTTTCTACACGTCGGTCCTCGCATAGTCAAACCACATAGGTGAGATAGAGGTATATAACAGCAGGAATAACAGAGGGGGCGGGGCTTGTAGGACATCTCTTTCTCACACACACACACACACACACACACACACACACTAATGGATTGGGAATGACTGTCTGGCTCACAGATTACATAAATTGTCTGAATACATTTTTGAAAAAATAACTGAGTACTTAAATGGCGGATCTGACGCGTTAGATTACTCGTTAAATCAAAAAATTAATCTAACGCGTTGCACCCAAAACTGACATTCACACATCACAGGCAATTTGGGAACACCAATTAGCCTATCCTGCATGTCTTTGGACTGTGGGAGGAAATCGCAGTAGCCGGAGGAAACCCATCACACACGCGGAGAACATGCAAACTCCATGCACGCAGACCCGAGGTGGGACTCAAACCCGCATGCTGTAGGTTTGAGGCAGCAATGTTAACCACTATGCCACCGTGCCACCATACCTTTATACGTATATTACATCCTGAAATAATACTATTATTCTGAAAAAGATACTGTATAAAATTGACAGATGTTCCACAACATTAAATGCAATTTGTAAATGTCGAAAGGTGGGGACTTGTGATGAATTTGCCATGTGGTTTCATCCCTCCCCTTGTATGTGTTCTCCATGTTAAACTCAAACGGTTGTTATAAGGGAGTAAGGGACCTCATCAGCAAACATGTAGAGTCCAATTCTCAAAACCCAAAACAGGAAAGAACAAAACAATGTCCGATAGCTAGTCACAGTGTTCGATAAAGCAAAAGTGGCTTCTCCGAGCAGCGTTCAAGTCAAACCGGGAATCGTGATGGAATTTCTCATGGATGAAAAAAAAAAAAAGGTTGACATTTACAAAAGACTTTAGGCACAGTGATGAGGCTCTTAGCCACAGGAAAACATGAGTATGGTGCTAACTTTTAAATAACCTTTTAAAGAATGCCATAGGTACTGATCTGCTCCTGTGAACATCCAGTTGAGTGGAACACTTGATTCTTGAAAATCGGCAGATAACTTATCACAAACAAACATGTATTAGTGATGCATCTGTCTGTTCTAACTGTACATACAATCATTCACACACACACACACACGACTTACACATTCCTGGAACTTATTACAGGAAGTTATTGCCACATCCCCCTGCCAGTCCTGATGTCGTCCAAGTCATTTTCACACTTTCAAGGAGTTCCTGGGAGGCCAGTGTTTCAGATGTGAAGCAGGCAGTCTGATCATGACTTGATGGTATCCAAGCTCTAGTGAAACACTGGGATAAGTGCATTAGTGTAGCAGGGGATTATATAGAGAAATAAAGGGAGTTTTTACTCTCACAACTGAAGAAAAAAAGAACAATCTTCTTCCAGCTGTTTGTAGGTTGATGTTGTATAAGGGCAGTAAAACATTTTGCGATGCGCTGTTATAATCAGGAAAGTAATCCAGTTTAAAGTGGTAACAGCTGAGGTATCCATGCAGCACATGACACACACACACACACACGCACACACACACACACATGCGCACAGCCACACCTTGAATCTGTGAAGGCGCATTGTATGAACGCCAGAGAATAACGACCAACAGAAAGCCCTCTCAGGATTCATCTCGTTGCTCATTAGCGTTTGTGCTGCTTCTTTAAACATCTCTTTTAGCAAGAAACTGACCAGACTTGAGTTGTAGCATTAGCTCAATAGAAGCATTTAAAGTAAATGTTAAACAGGTGATGGAATGCAAGCAAGTATCTGAAACTTCCAGCACACACACACACACACACACACACACACACACACACACACACACACACACACACACACACACACACACACACACAAGCATGAATGACACGAGTTGTGGCATGGAATGTTTGCCTGGTTTACCTGCTGATCCCTTTGTACAAAAGAGCAATTTTTCTTACCTCCGCACAAACAGCCGGAGCTCCTCTTGTAACTGATGACAGGTGTTTCTTAGAGCAGACGGGCAGGTAAAGCTTAACAGCTATTGCCGGTTTTCAGCGGTGCTAAGTGTTTCTTTCAGAAATGAATGCGCGGAAAATTAGCGTCACTTGCCGTCTTAGCTGTGAGGAACTGATTTTAGACCTCAGGCTGGATAGCGTTAACACTTTCTTGTCCTCATAACGTCGCTACATCTAAAAGCAGCATGTACATGTCTTTTAAAGGATTAGTGTTGTCAAATATCCTGCTGCTGTTTCCACCCTGAGGTTCAAACTATTACTTACTGTACATTATAACAGTTTTACCTCAGCAGCGACTGTAAAAAAAAAAGAAAAAACTCTTTAACTCTTCTGTCCTGAAGGATCGTTGGAGAACATAAGGTATTGACTGCTAACACTGGAGAGTCCATTTATTAATATTAACTAAAAACTCATTGACCAGATTATGTGCTTTCCATAATTATGCTTTCATTTGTTTGAGTTATGTACATTTTCAGTTGCTGTAAAAATTGTGACATATTGGACCAAGACACAAAAAACTGTTTGTTAATTATATTAGTCTAATTGCATTCCAAGGGCGCCAATATTTATTATAACCACACTCGGACGTTTCACTGCATGGTTTCAACACTCCATGTAAAATTCCACTTCCTAGTTCATGCGGTGGCTACAGTAGCATTAGAGACATCTTCAGCTGACATGACAAATGCTATATTTTTGAAAAAAAAAAAAAAAAGAAAATGTATTTGAATTAATCCATCGAATTTAAATTGGATGGAGATAAATAAATTAAATGTGTGCTAGCTAGCCTTTGATCTGCTGGCACGACAGGTCCGAGCTTTAGTAGTGTTGTGGTATAAACAATTGGCAACCTTCGGTTCTATCACAATGAGTCCAACGCGAAAGTCGCAAAACGTGCAGTTCCTCAAATGACCACTAGGAGCTCTCTCCAAAAGTGAATCAATCACCACAGAGCCCCATGCTAAAAACTAAAAAAAAAAAAAAACACGTTTTCATCCCGGTACAATAAAAAGGTTTACGTCTCCATAGCAAAGAGGGTAAATTTTTATGTAACAGCAATTAAACCTACATTATGTTATAAATTTATGCATAATTAGGGTTTTTTTTTTTTTTTAGTAACAGCTGCATTGCAGGTGTCAAACCGCTAGCTGTTTGCTGTGCATCAAGTTTAGCTAACCAGCTACCTGGAATCGTTATAGTTTTAACTAACCACAAGAAATGTAGGAAGAGGAGTATGGATGATAGAATTCAGTCAAATGCAAAGGAACGTTAGCATATAGATTATGCTAACGTCTCAGGGTTTGTCCAGTTTTTGTACAGTCTTTGGTGATGTTTTAGCAACTTGGATGTTATTCATCCACCCATTTTTTTTCGAGATTCCAGATGAAACCTATCAAACATGCAAACTGTGTGTACATAGACTGCAGGAAAGATTCGGACCCCTGGAGGTGTGAGACGACCTGTTGACCACGAATCCACTGTGAAGGCTTTGATTTGGATGTTGATGAGCATTTTAACACAAAAATATTATTTAAGCACAAACACGTCACATCCATTGACGCAATTACATAAGTGATAAGAGTTTTGCAACCCAACACCCAATAAAAATACAAAAGAATGAACCTCTATGGCTAAGCCAAAAGGCTAGTCCAAAAGAATGAAATGAGTTTCCTGTATTTTGTTGTACTTAAGCTCAGAACCGCCCCTCGGTCCCTCCCAAGCATAAACTCTTATTGCATGTCAGCTCTCGACTCCTGACACAATACGGTACAGCACTCCGTAGCCATTTTGGAGCGCATTGAGTTTCCTAAAAATGATGCTTATCACAGTCTGTTCTCCAAAGCAGCATTTGGAAAGGGACCAAACTGCAGGGTGTGTGTTTCTTATTTCGGACTGCTGGGAGAAGAAAGTGGCCGAGCAACAGTCTAGGCATGGTTTTGCCTTCCCCAAGGGTTTTATCTGTTGACACATAATGAAATAACGGTCAAATTGGAAATCAATGACCAGGTGAAAATGGTTTACCATTTATTGTATGTGGAACAATGGTTTAATGTACTGCGCAGTTTTTATTAGTCATACAGTTAAACAGACTAACTCAGAATTTACTGCTAACTAATACAACCTTCAGACTTTTCATCCACCTGAGTGACAGAATAAGAAAACAAAAACAAGGTATGATGGAGGAGGTTGCAGGCTTTTGAGCACAATAAGCAATTGACCACGGACAACAGTACATGGGTTTGGTTTCAGCATCACAGGTGTGTGTGTAGTAGCTGAAGATGCATCACTGGAAGTTTTATCTCCTGTAAAGGAGTCTAACTTTACTCAGCTCGGCCTGCCAGTGTCATTTACTCAAGCCATTTATTTGAGGATAACATCAGGACCAACACAGCAGGTGCAATGGCTGACAAAAGACTTCCCAAGAAACAAGCACATGGGTAGAGTATACAGAAGCAGAATAAAAACATTTTATAAAACCGTGTAAATATCTACAATTATATAAAGGTCATATTATATTTGAACACAAAATGCTCTTTTTCCTGAATATGAATCATACCAAAAGTGTCCTCGTGATGCACTATATGGACAAAAGTATTCGGCCAAACCTGCAATGTCTCTGTTCCAGCTCATCCCAAAGGTGCTGGATGGGGTTGAGGTCAGGGTTCTGTGTTAGGCCCAGTCAAGTTCTTCTACACTGAACTTCCACGTCAAACCACGTCTTTATAGTCCTTGCTTTATGCACTGGGGCTCAGTCATTTTGGAATAGAAAAGGGCCTTCCCCAAACTGTTGCCACAAAGTTGGAAGCATAGCATTGGTCAAGATGTCTTGGCCATTTACTGGGGATAAGGGGGCTGATTGAAACACCCAAATTCAATAATTAACAGGTTTGGCCAAATACTTTTGTCCATATAGTGTATGTTTATCTGTAGTTTGCAGCTCAAGCTGAAGAAACGGTTTATACCCATTGATTGTATAAGAACTGGACAAACCCAAATAGGGACATCTAGGTATGGAGACCAAAACTGTTTTTGTACCAGGCTGCATACATGATTGACTTATTTTTATAAGCTTAGTGGTCATTCAAGGAACTGTATGTTTTGGCACTTCTGCATTAGACTCATTAGACTCATTTCTCAGAACCAGAGGTTGCCCCTTTGTTTAGCACATGTCCAAGTCCTGCAAAGAGTCCTGCCTTCTATAGGTGTGTATTTGAAACACGGGGGTTCGGACCTTTCTAAAAGAAACATGACACTAATAACGCAGGATGATCCACAGTTAGTCTCCAAGGCTTAAAACAGACTCGCTTAGACTGATGCCTAGTGCCGTGGAATGTAGCTAAAGCATTAACCTTTCAGACTGGATTAAAAGCACAGAGATGAGGGGCAGAAAGTGGACAAGAAGGCTTAAGTGACTAAAATTGTTAAACATAGTTCACCCAGGTAGACATTATTATTGTATAATTGTCTTTTTTTCTAGTGCTATAGGAATATGACCCTTGCTTAATTAAATTCATTCATCCATCTTCGGGAACGATTTAAATGCCGAACGAAAAATGCCAACAAAAAAAAAATGGATCAGGACCAGAGTTAGAAATCATTTTCGGAGATTTCGGAGCATGGCAATGTCGATTTGTTCTTATTCAGCCAATTTTGCATTAATAAGGTGTGAAATTGGCATTCCAGTTCATCCCAAAGGTGTCCAAATGGGGTGAGGTCAGGGCTCTGGACATCTTCCAGTCCATTCTAGGCGTATGATGTTCACATCGAGCTTACTTGGTGCATAGAGCTATTGTCATGCTGGAACAGGTTTGGGAAACAGGTTTGGATAACTGGTTTTCACATCGCTGTGGAGGAATTTTGTCCCATTCTTCTTTGCAGAATTGTTTTAATTCAGCCACATTGGAGGGTTTTTGAGCATGAACGGGCTGTTTAAGGTCCTGCCACAGGATTTACACACGTGGACAAAAGTGTTGGTACCCTTTGGTCAATGAAAGAAAAACTCACAATGGTCACAGAAATAACTTTAATCTGACAAAAGTAATAATAAATAAGAATTCTATGAATGCTAACCAATGAAAGTCAGACATTGCTTTTCAACCATGCTTCAACGGAATTATAAAAACAATGAACTCATGGAACAGGCCTGGGCAAAAATGATGGTACCCCTAACTTAATAGTTTGTTGCACAACCTTTTGAGGCAATCACTGCAATCAAACGATTCCTGTAACTGTCAATGAGACTTCTGCACCTCTCTGCAGGTATTTTGGCCCACTCCTCATGAGCAAGCTGCTCCAGTTGTTTCCGGTTTGAAGGGTGCCTTTTCCAGACAGCATGTTTCAGCTCCTTCCAAAGATGCTCAATAGGATTGAGGTCAGGGCTCATAGAAGGCCACTTTAGAATAGTCCAATGTTTTCCTCTTAGCCATTCTTGGGTGTTTTTAGCTGTGTGTTTTGGGTCATTGTCCTGTTGCAAGACCCATGACCTGCGACTGAGTCCCAGCTTTCTGACACTGGCCAGCACATTTCTCTCTAGAATCCCTTGATAGTCTTGAGATTTCATTGTACCCTGCACAGATTCAAGACACCCTGTGCCAGATGCAGCAAAGCAGCCCCAGAACATAACAGAGCCTCCTCCATGTTTCACAGTAGGGACAGTGTTCTTTTCTTGATATGCTTCATTTTTCCGTCTGTGAACATAGAGCTGATGTGCCTTGGCAAAAAGTTCCATTTTTGTCTCATCTGTCCATAGGACATTCTACCAGAAGCTTTGTGGCTTGTCAACATGTAGTTTGGCATATTCCAGTCTGGCTTTTTTCTGATTTGTTTTCCACAATGGTGTCCTCCTTGGTCTTCTCCCATGTAGTCCACTTTGGCTCAAACAACGACGGATGGTGCGATCTGACACTGGTGTTCCTTGAGCATGAAATTCATCTTGGATCTCTTTAGAAGTCTTTCTGGGCTCTTTTGTTACCATTCGGATTATCCGTCTCTTTGATTTGTCATGAATTTTCCTCGTGCGGTCACGTCCAGGGAGGTTGGCTACAGTCCCATGGATCTTAAATTTCTGAATAATATGTGCAACTGTAGTCACAGGAACATCTAGCTGCTTGGAAATGGTCTTATAGCCTTTACCTTTAACATGCTTGTCTATAATTTTCTTTCGAATCTCCTGAGACAACTCTTTCCTTCGCTTCCTCTGGTCCATGTTGAGTGTGGTACATACCATGTCACCAAACAACACAGTGACTACCTGGAGCCCTATATATAGGCCCACTGACTGATTACAAGATTGTAGACACCTGTGATGCTAATTAGTTAATTCACACCTTGAATTAACATGTCCCTTTGGTCACATTATTTTCAGTATTTTATAGGGGTACCATCATTTTTTTCCAGGTCTGTTAGATGTTTATTTTTTTAAATAATTCTGTTGAAGCATGGTTGAAAAGCAATGTCTGACTTTCATTGGTTAACAGTCATAGAAGTTTTTAAAATTATTACTTTTGTCAGATTAAAGTTATTTATGTGACCATTGTGAGTTTTTCTTTCATTGACCGAAGGGTACCAACAATTTTGTCCACGTGTGTAAGTCTGGATTTTGACTAGTGCAGCTACAAAACCTTATTATTTTTTGTTGTTGTTGTTTAGCCAATCAGAAGTGGACTTGCTGGTGTGTTTCATTTGTCATTGTCATGCTGCATAACCCAAGTGTGCTTGAGCTTAAGGTCATGAACTGATGGCCGGACATTCTTTGTCAGGAGTTTTTGATTGAGCGCAGAATTCATGGTTTTGTTAATTATGGCAAGTCGTCCAGGTCCTGACCATCACACTAGCAGCACCAGACCATCACACTACCACCACCATGTTTGACTGTTGGTACTGTATGATGTATGCGAAAGTGTTTTATGCGAGATGTATTGGGACACACACCTTTGAAAAAGTTGAACCTTTGTCTTATTAGTTCACAGAATATTTGCCCAAAAGTTTTGGGGATGATCAAGATGTTTTCTGCCAAATATGAGACGAGTCTTTGTGTTCTTTTTAGTCAGCAGTGGCTTTTACTTTGGAACTCTCCCACAGATGCCATGTCTGCCCCCAGTCTCTTTCTTATTGTTGAATCATGAACACTAACCTAAACCGAGGCGAGTGAGACCTGCAGTTTCTGAGTTCTTTATGAGCTCCTGGATGAGTCATTGTTGTGCTCTTGGAGTAATTTTATAGGTCTTCACTCATGGGACGGTTCACCACTCTTCCAGAATTTCTCCATTTGTGGATAATGGCTCTCACCATGGCATGGTTTCCCTAAGCCTTAGAAATGGCATGGTAACCCTTTTCAGACTGATACATGTCAAGTTTTTTAACCTTGTCCGACAGGTTCTATTGAAAGGATTTCTTGATTCAACAGTTCTGGCAGTAATCAGGCCTGGGTGTGGCAAGTGAAATTTAACTCGGCTTTCCAAAAATCACAGTTCATTCATGATTTAGCAAGGGGGCAATTACATTTTCACATAGGGCTAGGTTTGGACATCTTTTTTCCTTTAATACATAAAATTATATTTGAAAAACTGCATTTTCTTTTTATTTACTCAGGTTATATTTTGTTTATTTTTTATTATTTTTTGTTTGATGATATCAATCCTTTAACTCTGAATAATATGCAAAAACAAACAAACAAACAAAATCAGGAAAGAAATCCTTTTTTACAGCATGGTATGGGTGTGATGTTCAGGCATCGACATACTTTTGGCCGTTAAATGTAGCTCGTGGACTTTATTTTTTAATGTTTTTAATGTTTAAATATGTCAGTACTAATCAGGTGAAGTTATGTAAAAGCTTAAGAGTGCATGATTAACCAGCATGTCAATTTTTGGTGAAAAAAAAAAAGAAGCTGTAATTCACTTAAACACAAAGCTCTTCACTCTGTTCTACTCACATCAACGGCAATGAAGTGCGGAGATGTTTTGATTCAGTACAACGCAAATGAAATCAGGTTGTCACTCATTTCCTTCGCACTGAGTGCAAACACTTAGTGTAGTCTTCCAGTTAGGGGCTGAAAGCCAGATAGCAAAGTAAATATAGTACTTCAAACAGTCAAACAAATACACTCCAGGAAGCTTGTGCCAAAGAATGCATTGTGATTATTAGATGTTGTGTTGGAATACAGCCCATCTCCAGCCCTTTTTTTGTTGTTGTCCTGGTTGATGCATTATAGTCCAGCGAGTCACATGTTCATTCTGTTTATACGTGTACGGAAGGATCACGATGCTTAAGAAATAAAAAAGAAAGCAGGAAGTGATTAGCCTAAGATGAGCCGCACAGATGCACAATCTGTCCCGGATTACGTGTAAGAAAAGCTAAAAGACCTCCTTTGTTGTCCTGTTCTAGGATGGTATTCGAATCTCTTATATATTTTTTCAGTTATGAAATAAAATTTAGCAAAAGATTTTTACCATCATGACATGACCCTCCTGTTTGTTTTTACATCAGTGATACTTATTAAGATCTTTCTCTAACAATGCTTTCAGAAAAAAGAAAAAAAAAAACATGGATGGAATTTTTATTCACAGACGGACAGTTTTTATAAACCAAGAAAGTAGACATGGGAATCACCGGGGATCAGCCGATACGATATAATCACGATACCTGGGTGCCGATTCTGATTATTTATCACATTATGATATATTGTATTTCATGAATATCCCAATTTGACATCGATTTTTGTTACAATTCTAAATTCTCGCTCCTACAAAAAAATGATGGTTTGCTGTCTGCCAGTGAGTGAACAGTTTAGAGAACCACCTGTAGGATTATAGGGGAACTGCAGCATTGCTCAGCACTCTCACTCACTCACAGAATATAAAGCACTGCTGTATCCTAGGTTTTTTTTTTTTTTTTTTTTTAATGGTCGCAGGAGGTCTGTTAATTGGGAAACCAGTTAACCTAACCTGCATGTTTTTGGATTGTGGGGGAAAACCGGAGGACCCAGAGCACCAAGCATGGGGAGAACATGCAAACTCCATGTACACAGACCGAAAGCAAGAACCGAACCCGGACCCTGGGGGTGCAAGGCGACAGTGATAACCACTAAGCCGTCGTGCCGCCACCTCAAATCCAAACATAGACTATTTAAAATTAAAAAAATAATAATAATAATAAAATTAAAAAAAATTCTCTCCCTTCTCTACAAGAAAGACATAGCACACAAATTTTACTCGGAAACTTTAGTGTAAAGTGTAAGAATTTTTAATCTATGTCTAACACAACTTTCCCAGACATAAACGCAGCACTATGGTTTATCTGGGTTGCTTTGCTACTATATAAGCAAGTACCAGCAGTATGTAATTCCACTGTTTGAGATTTATTTAAATATCCATGTCTCAAACCAATCCCAAAACCAGGATCGGGAAGCTGGCAGACTTCTGACAGTGACACTGATATAATGAGACGTAACAACAGGCACGGCTCAGTTAGCGCAGGTTTTTACTGAGACATTGTGATTACTTCCATTTTCTGAGTACACTGGGCAGAGTTAGACATTCAGTGGTCGGGAAGCCTGAAGATAGGAGAGAGCTTAGTCGCTTAATAAGGGCTTATGTTGAGTGAGTGAGTGAAACGAAAACATGTGGTCATGTGCGAAACAGTCATGTGTACCAAAATGAGTGAAAGAGCTGGAATTTTGTGAGTCACGTTCCTCTGGTATTGTCTATGTCTATTTAAAACCACAGTTCAACTTAACAAGTCTGCAACTTTTATATCAAAAGTTTTCTAGTTTGTTTCCTATCCTTGATTTTGTTTGTGCACTTTATCACAGGTGTCTTTTGGGATTCGGCCCAACGCAGAGCTGCATGTGTGAGCGTACACACAGCGATGGAACCCTGGCCGGCAGTGGCCTGGTTCTTAATGCTGACTTTCATCGCTGACTGGCTCAAGACTGCGCGGTCAAGAGACTTCACGAAAAAGGACATTATCTTCCTTCATCCTTCTAGTAAGTATCAAAAGCTCGTAGTAGTAGAAGTATTCAATTACACAGGTGAAATAGGTGCTGAGTACATATGCATACTTGTACTTTTCAGAGGTCCGATATTGTTCTATTGATTGCATGTAATATTAACATTTTCTGAGATTGTGGATTTGGTGTTTTCATGAGCTGTAAGCCATAACCATCTCAATTATGACAAATCACGGCCTGTACTATCTTGCTTTGCACGTAATGAGTCCCTCTCATATTAGTTTCACCTGAAATAAATTAACTTTTGCACGATATTCAAATTTTTCGAGTTTTAGCTGTAGATATTAATATAGATATGTCCCTCCAGATTACAGTTGATATCCATAGACAGAGAGCATTAGAAAAATTAATGAGAGAAATTAATTAACGTTTGCTTTACCTGCTGTTTAGTTTCAATTACAATATACAGTAACTGGGAAACATCTGTGTACATAAATTCATGGAGCGCATAAACGGAAAATATATAGAGAGAAAAAGAAATTGTTCTGAAAATAAATAAACAAATAAATAAATAAATAAAAGGGAATAAATGTATTAATTTGATTGAGCAGATTTTTGCAAGATCATGCAAAAAACATCATGATTCCGTAATTGCTAGACAAACTGGAAGCTTTGACATTTCAAAATAATCCGGATAATTTTATAAAAATCTTCATTAAAAATGATGTGAATTAGGGCTGTAGCTATCGAATATTTTAGTAATCGGGTATTCTACCAAAAACTTTATCGATTAATCGAGTAATCGGATAAAATTTACTTTTGCTTAATTAAACAGAAATTTTTAATATATAGGAGAGAAGCAAAGATTAATTGATTTTCTTTATAGAAAAATCTACATTTATTTTTTAAATGCATACAGCATACAACAGATGCTGTATGCATTTAATGCAGATGCAGCATACAACCTCACATCAATACACAGCTAACTGTTTGCGTCTCCTTCCGCTTTGTGGGTGACGTAAGCGCTTCTTCTTCGTCTGTGTTTACTGGCGGCTTGCATCCGAAAGCGCGCTGTGTCACGCCAAACGAATAATTGCACAAAAACATAACGCAAACTTTTGAAATTTATTAAAAGAAGCTTCGAGGCAGAAGATTTTGCCTCGATCATTTTTTGTAATCGAATTACTCGAGTTACTCGAGGAATCGTTTCAATGTAAATTAAAAAATATTGTTTATAAATGTGTTTTAGAACGACACTTTCCTGAGTTTTATTTATAATTAATAAATATTCATTGCATTATAGGCTAATCTCCACTAAACTCTGTGCTTTAAAAATGTGGAATCAAGTTATGCGTTCTTGCTCTTGAATTAGCGTGCATATTAAGCACAGAGCCTGAATATTAAGGAGTTTGATGTTAAATTCTGAAGGTCAACATTATATACAGTATATATATATATAATTTATTTTGTCTTTGTTAGAGGTTATTAACCAGGTTATTTATGCATATTGTCATTATAAACAAGGATAAGTGTGTCTAGGATAGACAATGCACATCAGGTTGTGGGCGGAGTCATCGGTTAGTAATGAGAGTGTTTAGCCTGCGTTTCCCTTGTGATTAGATTCACCTGTTAATCATTACAGCATAGATCTTAAAGAGGCTGAGTTTTAGGCCTGCATTTGGCTGAGAGACCGAAAGGTGTGCATGCAGAGTTTCTTAGTCACAAAATGAAACATTATTTAAAATACAGTATATATTTTTTTAAAAATGTACAATGAGTATGATAAAGATATATATTTAGGCAGCACGGCGGCGTAGTGGTTAGCACTTGCACCTCCAGGATCCGGGTTCGATTCCCGTCTCTGTGTGCATGGAGTTTGCATGTTCTCAATATTTAAATGAATACAAGACGAAAACAGCTATACAAGTGTTTAAGCATTAGTTTTTTATAGTAAAACTTTATAGTAAACAAGAAATGATATTAAAAGAAAGATAACAGTATAACAACTAAGAATATTTAAGACTTGTGCACAGAAATCTCTTCAGATAAGACTTTAAAGGCTTCTTAAGGTTGCTGATTTATTAGGACTCGAACGCTTGTATAAATGTTTTAAACAGCTGTTTTTCTAACATTTCCCAAATGCAATTCCCATGAAAGGCGTGATTCTTGTTCTTTTGAAGGAATCGCACACGATTGCCGTTTACACATTTGTTCCCTTTGCGATTTATTCGTCATCCTTTACGATGCTTTGATCAGCGTCCAAGAGGAACAGCTGCCTCAGATAAGCATGAAAAATCCTGGCGCAGTTGCTGTCGAGATCAGCCTGTGACCAGCGCCGTGGACGTGACCAGCGCTCCTTCTGTAAAAATGACTTTGTCACGTCTCAGCCGGTAGTCGTGGTCCTTAACGTAATTTGGTTAGTAATTAAATGGGTCGCTTTCCGCCAGATCCTGGAAGCCGGGGCGCTTCTGCTAGTCTCGTGTCAATGCTTCACTAAGTGTTTCATTAATGAGCTGCAGTGTTAATCTGGGAGATGTGTCCTGTTGTTTGTGTGAATTTCATTTTGAAATCTGATTGACTTTGACGGATTTAGTGCCTGAACTCAAGTTTGAGTTATTCTTAGATCGGTATCATACCTGCTGTTTGAAGTGTGCTAACAGAAGCTCACAGAAGAGCAAGTTGGTGTCGTGTATCTGCTGAAACCCAGAGCTTTTATGCCTGTATGTCACTGATTGAACCAAAAGCTACAAAAAACTGTCCTGTAGTATACAGTAATTGGTATTGTATTGTACAGGTTTTGGTGTTGTATGTAGATAGTTGCTGAATCATGTAATCTTGTCTTTTATATATCGTAACTAGCATTAGCATTACCTTAGCATTAAAAGGTTAAAGCTGAAAATGATCTGATCAGCTTTAATGTAGTGATATTATTATTATTATTATAATTTCAGGTTGAAGCGCGGATAAATGTCTGTCTGTCTTCCAGAGCAGCGGGACTCTCTGTCTAACTTTATATATTTTTTATAACTTCAAATATTTTTTTCAAGGTTGAGTATCGTACGCCTTGTTTTCACTAAGTTGTACTTCTTCTTTCATCGACCGCCAAATACCCTCCAGTACACTTCCATACACTTCAGCACTGGCATTTCAGTGAAAATATGAACAAATCCCAGCAAGTCGCGCACATATGCACATTTGCACACTTCAAGGACTTCTTTTCACACCCCCCTCATCTCATTAAAATACTACCTCAAGTTTTTCACAGACTTAAGTTGTAATATATTACATTATACTTCAGATTATACTTCAGATTTTACATTTTTTTTTTTTTTTGTAACTTTGATGGAATCTTGTTTAATAGGTTCCATTTGTAAAAATATCGTATAAGCATTTCACTGCATATCGTACTGTGTATGACTGTGTATGTGACAAATAAAATTTGAATTTGATTTTGAATTTGAAATTTAGTAGCTTATTTTTAAGTAGATCGTTAAATCTGACTCTGAACTGTTCAAAACATCGCTTTTAGGTTTTAGGTTTAACTTCAGGAAGATATCCAAGTACTGAGAAACAAATTATTAAATTTTGTCCAACCAGTTTTGTGTGACTGTTGTGACAAAATCTGGCTGGACAGACATATAGACTAATATCTGCTCCTCCATTGTATGAAATGTGAAGATATTAATGAAGGAGCGAGTTCTGATTGATGTACAGACACGAGCTTTATTTTATTTGTATAGATTAAATTAACCAACAATTCTGAGACTTTGCGATAAACTCTATTGACCTTAATCAATAAAAGGTCTAACCAGGTTATATCATAACTCTATCTAGTGATGATCAGTGCTAATCCTGTCTGTTTCTAAAGATGCTCAGCTGATACTGGTTATCTCTAACATACAGTACTGTATTTATTCACAATAACCTTAAGTCTCTTTTATGCCCCAATCCTCATTGAACAGATTACAGATACTAAGCCTAATTTGTAACACACAGCCCACACAGACGGATTTGTCTGTGGATTATACAAACATCATTTTCCCTGACATGTCTGTTTCTTTGCCAGTGACTCAGCGAGCCTCTGATCTGTGGCCAAGTACAGACTCCAACATCAACTGTGTTAATACGCGCAAGCCAGATTTCTGTCGCTTTGTGCATGACCAGGCTGTCTAATGGTGACTGCTTTTGTTTTTCGTCAGTATGGTGTTAGGATTTGTACTTGGAGATCTGTCAGATCCTGATTAGTCTTGCAGTTCTGTATGTGAGCACTACAGAAGTTATTGTGTCATGTATGCTTGCTGCCCAACACTTCTTTTGGCTTGTGAGGAATGTTCCGGTGTTGACTGATTCAGGGACACCCAGTGTTAAAAAGATCACAAAAGTAATTGCAATAGTAAGGCTCAGAGCCAGTTTAAAGCATCTTTTATAATCATTGCTGAAGAGCATTAAGCCAGTTCTCCCAAGACGAGGGCAGTAGCATGTCTGCTTTCCAGAGCTGTGCTGTTTAATCGATCGTTTGTTCGTCGTGTCAGTTAATTGAATCATTAGACCGAGTCTCAAATCTGGATCGAGTAACTAAAAAAAAAAAATTATGGTAAACGTAAAGACAATAAAGCCCCTTTTTTGAGAAACAAACAAAAAAAGAGAACCAGTTGTTAGTTCATGTCTGGTGCTTGTGCTGGTTCAGTAGAGAACCTCAGAAGAACTGGCTTTGTTTTCCCATGGGCTTGAGAGTCACATTTTATTATGTCACTATAGACGTCCATATAATGCTAGCAGGAATGCTAGCGGCATTGTTGTTAAAAAATTGCAAGTGGCCAGCACAACAATAACAACAATGGTGAACTTCAACGTGGCTTAGTGCGCAGTTCTGCTGACTTCATCATTACTAGAAAGCATTTGAGCTGCTCATTGCATATTGAGTCCTTTTTTTTTTTTTTTTTTTTTTTAAAGGTGGCAGACACAAACGTTTGTGGTTGTTCGGGATAATCCCGCCCCTGACCTAAGTAGTTATGATGTTCTAGCCCAGCAGTGTTGGTGCCGCCATTGCTTTTCTGTTTGAGTGGAACTGCCAGTTTCAGGGTTTTTTTTGTTTTGTTTTGGTTTTTTTGCAGAAAATAGAAACGGCTTTCTTCCTCAAATACTCATATTTTGCGAGAGTATCGCTTCTTCTTTGTCTTCTTTTTTGTGAGTTTATGGGCGGTTGATGCAATACTATTACTCACTCTGTGGGAGTGTGGAGCAGAAGGCAGAAAAAAGATTATATATTACTTATTTAAAAAAAATTTTTTTAATATATACTTCAAAAACTTTTAAGAAAAAATTCAAAATTAACTAATTTAGTCTGCCCAGTAAAGATTTTTATAAATTCCTTCAAATACGAAACTTCTTAGACATGGGGTCTATTTTCAGTGATGAGGATTCACCTGTCTGCTCAAATATTTTTCCCAAAAGTGCTTCAGTTTCAATTCACGAACAAAACTTTAAATGTATTCACAGGATTTATTTAACCCCAGTTCGTCTACATAGAATATTTCCTAAATTCTCTCAGCTATGTTTTAAATGTAACGTGGAGATTGGTACAGTGATGCATGTGTTTTGGGATTGTGACAAAATCAAAATGTACTGGAAAGAGATTCAAAAAATTATTTGAAAGACATTTGCTTTGTCCCCAAAAGTATACCTTTTGAATTGTACAGTGGAACTGTGTCTTGATTTACATCAAAAATCTGAGGTGTTCTGGCGAATTTGGTCCTCTCTCTGGAACTTTCTTGAGGTTAACCATTGACTGTCTTTCTTATAATTCTCATTTATTTTTGTTTGTGTTCTTAGGCATTTATAGCCATTTGAATGTGGAACAAAATTTTGCTTGTTGTTGAGATACCTGTACCACTGCTGCTGTTTCGTTGAAAAATGTAATTATGAGCTTAATTCGTTCCGGAAGCAGGCTCGTATTCCAAAACACTCGTAAACCAAAATAAATTTTCCCACAAGAAATAATGAAAACTCTAATTATTCGTTCCACAGCTAAAAAAAAAATAAATACAAGAAAATTATTAAAATAATATATAAAGTGAAAATAAAACAAATTAACCTGAACTTTACTTTTTAAAATAGTAAAAATAAATCCCGACAGATGTCGGATTGGAAGTTTTTCCGTTTGTGCGCACAGGCGCCTTGTATTTGTGTGTCGCTTTTTAAGTTTCACAACAAACACACACACAATGGAAACACTGTTTAAAAAAAATAAAAAATCTCTCTCTAATGACACTCGCTGTGTAAACTGTGTTACTTGCAATCCGAGGTTCCACTGTATAGCTGCTTAAGAAAAAAAAAATCAGACAGTAAACTTCAGACAGAAAATCCCAGTACCTTAAAGTGGAACTGAATCGAATTGACTGAGTCGTTGCTCGACTATTTTCCAGGATATACTGTATATTGTAGCTAGAGATACCCGTGTCCGCTCGATGAGACCATTAGTTCGTGTGTGAGACATCGAGTAAGTAGAAAGTAGCTCATGCGCACCTATACAATGTTCACAGCTAACTCTGAGGAAAGAGCTGTGCGCATTGTATAGCCGATGGCTGATGTGTCCGCAGATCTTTAAATGTTTCAACACACCAGATGGAACTCTGAATGGACTTTTCGTTTTTTCCATTGAGACCATTTAGGAAATACGATCACTTCCGCTTCTTCTAGCTTACAGTTTCACACCGAACTTTGACTGACAAAATACGGAAGTCTGTGTTACTGTATTTAAGTATAAGTGCCTTTGTCAGTAGATTTAAACTAATCATTTATAATATGCTGATTTTGTTTAAATTATTTAATGATATAAGCATCTCTATTCTTTCCCAGTCGTTCCCAAGTTCTAAAACTCTCACTGTTCTCTTTTGTTGTCATCTATTTTCCATAATAATAAAAGCAATATCTCTGACTGTACAGTTTTTACTCTTGATTTAAACTTTGTGTTTAAGTGATCTCCATTCATGATTTGTTTCCCGCCACATTTCTTTCACAAAGCTCATGATTCAGCATTGTCCTTCGAGGTGTTGATAATATAATGTGTTGATGGATTCTTAACCCCATTCCATTTTAACTCTCCTAAGTTGTTTTCTTTGCTTGATGCAGCCTAATAATTTTGTATTATGCAGCCTGATGGTGTTTAAATTGCAAGTCGAAAGATTATTATTATTATTATTATTATTATTATTATCTATTTATCTATTTATATTATTATTATTATTATTATTATTATTTTTTTTTTTTTTAAAGCAGAAAATAATTAAGTATTTAGTTCAGGTTCAAGACTAAAGTCTATTTTTTTTTTTTTTTTTTGGGTTGCTCACAGCTACTCCATATCCAGGAGGATTCAAGTGTTTTACATGTGAGGATGCAGTTGACAATTATGAGTGTAATCGCTGGGCGCTGGACGTCTACTGCCCAAAAGGTAAGACCATCCGGCTCTGGCTGTCCCATAAAGTGTAGTTTGAATTATTATATTTTGTGTATTCTTTAGGAATAATCTCTGTGCAGGTATAATATATTTTGGTCGAGTTGTAAATCTAAATGATCCCTCATGACTAGCACGTCTAATCAGAACCATAGCTTTACAGTATCTTGTGCATTAGACAGTGTAATATCCAAGTGATCATGAAGTACAGTGTATAGAGTAAATGTGTAATATATGCATCCACTTCTTCGTCTTTCTCAACTTTATGACTTGGTTGGTTTTCGACATTCTTGGTTGCAAAGAAAGCAGATGATTTACAGCACACGGTTCATGACTTGATCTCATCGTCCATCTTTTATATTGCACCTTCTTTCTTGTTTTAAATGATGAGCTGGAATTTGAAAGGGAGTCTCAACATTTTATCGTGAAATATGGCTGATCTTTAATAGAAATGCTGGAAATGTTGTTATTTTTGTGCATAATGTTGTGTTTTTTGTTTTTTTTCTCCCTCCCATTGTAGAGACTAAATATTGTTATACACATCACAAGCTGGACTGGAGCGGGAACACGGTGTCCGTAACTAAACGCTGTGTCTCACTGGAGAACTGTCTCACTACAGGCTGCACTGACATGGACCCTGAAGGATTTAGGGTACGTCCCTCTGAACATTTTGATTTGAGTTTATATAAGAATCTGAACTTTGGACTATACAGTAGATGATCACTCAAACACCGGTTTACTGTAAGCTAGGCGGCATGGTGGCTTAGCGGTTAGCGCTGTGGCCTTGCATTTCCAGGGTCCGGGTTCGATTCTCATACGGAGTTTGTATGTTCTCCCTGTGCTTGGTGGGTTTCCTCCGGGTACTCCGGTTTCCTCCCACAGTCCATGCAGCCTGGTTTGTTTAACCCCAATTAGACTGTGAATGTTGACCAGAGGTCCTACCACGGTCTCTAGTTTTTACTACAGAGGTTTCTAGATGGATAGATGGACTAAAAGATAGATGTTTGCACCATGTCCATTACCAGAGCGTGAAGGAAACAGTGCAGTTCTCGCCCACTTTATGCTAATCTTTAACTCCTTGCTGAGTGATTTCACTCCAGAAAAATGAGATGTTTGTTAAACTGTCTGCCCACAGCATACACGCTGCGTAATCTATGCTGAAAGCTTCACTTCTCCAAGTCACCATCACTCATTGTGTAGCTTATCTCTCTGCTCTTACTGCAGCCCAGGAGGATTGAACAAAGAAAAGGAAAATGACGGAACAGTAGACAGACTAGGGAGTTCCCCGAGTTTTAAAGTGGAAAAGTAGCCAGATGAAGGTCAGCGTTGAGTGGCTTCATTACTAAGGATCTCAGTAGTAACAGGACATCACGCAGGTAAAGCCGTCAGAACGTGGCTTTTAGCTTGTATATAATGATGATCAACCAAAGAAACGACTAACACAGTACACATAAATGGAAACACCTGTGTAAGAGCTGTGAATCACAGGTACAGTAGACAAGTCGATTTGATTCCAATTGATTTTTGTGCATTGTGATATATATTTTTATTTCATTTTGCTATCACTATTGTTTTTTTGAGTGTTTTTTGTCTGTTTTTATCTCAAACAGCTATATTTCTAGCTGGTTTTAGGGAATTAAAAACTACTAAAAGTATCTAATATGCATTTAAAATTATGTGTTTTTTTTATGTCTTGTCTCATACAAAGCAAGCCCCTTTTGTTTTTTTTTTCTTTCCTACGCCACACTCCATTTCATATTGCGTCAGCCACCGATTAAACCAAAAAGAAGAAGGAGCGATATTGACTTATTTATGGAAAGTGGAAGCAGTTTCTAATTTATGCAAAAACTAAAAGTTTTGTTTTTAGAACCGTTATTTTGAAATTTTTTTATCCCGAAATAAATAATAAAAAAAGTGTGATTTCTATTAAAAGTTAAAAACTGACACGGAATCCAATCCATCAACAAAAGAGCACAGCTCCGGCCGTTCAACATCTCCATGATGGCGACACAAACATTATTTGAGAGAAGCTTTCATTTTAAAAATAATAACGGCGGCTTTCGAAAGAAATGTTTTATTTGTTTGTTTCTTCTAAAATCTTAAGAGCTGGTTAACATTACTGTTACTGTTATTGGGAAATGGATCTGCATCAAGCTAATCCTTTATGTTGCCCCTATTAAAGAAAGCAATCCATTTAGTTTTATGCCTCTTTGCCTCTTTTTATGCTGCTTTTGAAAAGATATTAGAAAAGCTTACAAGTTAGCGGTGGCTAAGAAAACTGAAAATGAGCTGATATTTGTATTATAATGTATTTGTCTTCTTAATATGCAATTGAATCGATCTTTTCTCGGTCAATTCCTTTGATTGATTCAGACTCGATTCACACAGTTTACATAGTTTAAGTAAATTTGCGTATTAAATGGTGACTTTTTTTTTGAAAAAAGCTGAATTTTGGCAGGGGAAAAAAAAAGCCATTATTGCTTTGAAAGTGACCTGACATTTATATAATAAACACCACAAGTTGCTCAGCATTTCACCGCTTACAGTATTAGATGCTTGGAAACCTGTAAGTAATGTAGCTGCTTGAGACAAATCAACAAGACAATAAATATTAGAGCTACTGAATCAAATCGATCCTCATATATTGAGTCAAGAGTCGACCTACAGTAAGACTCTCAGCTCTACTGTGAACTCGCCAGTGTTCTGAGAAAAACCAACAAGTATACAGTACATTTAAACACAGATTAGATTATGCAGTTTCTGTCCAAGATTTGGATCATGTCAAACAGTTTATGGACAATCATTACTTTTATTTCATTTTTAATATCACTGTACACTTGCCAGTCAATTCATTAGGTACCCCTGTCCAACTGCTTTAACACAAATCTCTAATAAGCCACTAAGTGGCGGCAACTCAATGTTTAGGCGTGTAAACATGGTCAAGACCATCTGCTGAAGTCCAAACTGAGTATCAAAATGGGGAGGAAAGGTGATTTTAACGGACTTATGAATGTGTTCTCTGGACAACAATGTCTTGTTGATGTCAGAGGAGAACAGTCAGACTGGTTCGAGCTGATAGAAAGGGGGTTCAACCCAGTACTAGCCAGGTGTACCTAATGATGTACTGTATTTAGCAAGTTATATTGGTTCAAACCCATGGCATCTTTTATCAAAGTGTGTTTGATGCGCACCATTTGCCCCTTTTACTCATAACACATGAAAGCTCACTTTGTGGCATTGCTGAGTACGAAATAGCCGCATGCACAGCGACCTTATTGGATGTCTGAAAAAGTTTGTGTGTGTGTGTTTTTTGTTTTTGTTTTGTGTGTTCATTTACAATTTGGAGGAATTCTGGTAGTCCATTGCTCTTGCAGCTGACCTTTAAAACCAAACCTAATATTAATTTTTAAAGAATTTTAAAAGATAGCGCATAACCTTTTTGAAAATAACAATCACTTGGCTTGTTTCTCTTCAACCTGTTTTCTCTTGTCTAATTCCTCTGTACAGGTGTGTGTTTCCTGTTGCGAGGGAAACATCTGTAACATGCCCCTCCCTCGGAATGAAACGGACGCCATCTTCGCCACCACGTCGCCCCTGAACGCCGGCGATCGCGCTGCTCTGGATCACACGCTGCTCCTTTCCTTCGTCCTCATCCTCATCCTCAGCCAAGGCTGATCCTTTTCGTGTGCACCGCTTCTTTATAGAAGACCAGCACATCTGGAGTGAAACTTATTGTTATATATAGATATTACAATAAGACAACCGTTAAGTTGCTGTAAAGTCTCACGCTTCCCAAGGTTGACGACGTCGCAGCATGGATACTGCAAGAGTCGGACGTCATGGAGATCCTCAAGGAAGATGTACTGTAAGCACTAGTCATTTTAACTAACAGCTTCTATGTTCTGTTTCTGATTTACAAATCACCATGAGTCCTTTTCGGGCTAAAAAAATAATGTAAGGTTAAGAAACAGAGGAACGAACTCTTTGCTCTAGTTTATACATCAACACTAGCAATAAAAAAACAACACTGTGGCTGGATCGATTTTAAGATCAAACTCCTGCAAATGAAGTGTAATGTTTGCATTAATTTTTTCATTGTTTTATCAGCTGTTGACTGCTTTTCTTTACTGGCTTTGCTGTACAAGTATCGTGTGTGTGTGTATAAGAAATCATTCTTGCATTGAAGTAAACTTTTTTTTCAAATTACATCCCTTATTCCAAACATAAAGCTTAGTCTTCGTGAACATCTTAATCCATAGACCATCACATTTTATCACTTTTAAGATGTGGAGGAAAGCGGAAAAGTATCCTGACATCATTTATTTTTTTTTTTTTACGGTTTAATGGAAACCAAACATTTTCATGATTTTTAGAAATTTTTTAAATATTTATTTATTCGTTGTGTACATTCATGGCAGAATGGAAGCACAATATATACAATATACACATACACATATATATAATATATACGATATACACTAAAGCACAATATATACATTTATATAGAGGATTACAGCAGTGGTCTGAAATGAGGAGTGTAGTGCATGGTATGTAAAAAAAAAAAAAAAAAAAAAAAAGGCTTTTAGTTCCACAAACATGTTTTTTGTTCAGTGATCATTTAAAACCTTAATGATCTGCAGTTATTTATCATTTTGCTCTCACATGATTTATTCTAAAGCACCTACAACTTGTACGGATGAATGTGTAAGATACGACATGCTCATGCTGAATTGTGTAGTCTTTGTGCCGAATTTTCTGCAACTGTTTGTTAAGCCACTGGTGGCTCATGTGGTGTAAATATGGTGTATATGTATGTGGACCTTTTTTTTTTTAATCTTTTGTGTCTAGCAATTTTTTATCCATGTTAGACATTCTCCTGAAGGCTATTAATGTTACTGTGATATGCTGCCAGTTCATTGCTTTGTCAGAGAAGTGGTCATTTAAAAAAAAAAAAAAGAAGAAGAAAGAAAGAAAGAAAAAAAGAAAAAAAACCTGCAGTGTTTGCAACTTCCAGTGTTAGTGTTGTTATTCCTTTTGGATTTGCTTAATTGCCCAGGACTGGAAAGAAATGATTTCCTTTCAGAATATAAAGGCCAAGCTTGGAGTGTTTTTTTTTTTTTTTTTTTTGCTCCATAAACTGCAATATAAAGGGCATTCTAACAGAAGGGCTAACTCAATCCCTCGTGTCTCCAGTGTCGCTCAGGTAGTCATCTAGAAGAAGACTGTGCTAGTTACACATGAGCGTGCCTAACAGAAAAACACTCCAAGACCCAAATATTGTGCATGAAATTTTGTCACGTTCTATGTGCTAGGTTATATGCCAAGTTTGTAGCTTTTTTAAAAATCTATATTTTGCCTGCCTTTTTTTTTTTTTTTGTAAATTATTGTATATTCTTTTGAATATATTAAAAAAAGAATAATTCTTAAGTTGTCGTTGCTTCATTGCTGATGCTGCATAGTAACAAAAGGAAAAAGAACATTTTTCTCCATATACATAAAGTTTAATATGGAGTTAGACCCCATTTGCAGCTATAACAGCTTCCACTCTTCTTGGAAGGCTGTCCACAAGGTTTTGGATTCTTTCATGCCTTTCCCTCTGTAGATTATTTATGAGGTCAGGCACTGATGTTGGACGAGAAGGCCCGTCTCACAATCTCTGTTCTAGTTCATCCCAAAATGCTTGATGGGGTCGAGATCAGGGCTCTGGGTTAGGGCCGGTCAAGTTCTTCAACATCAAACTCATCAAATCCATTTTTTGAAATAGTTTATAAGCATAGCATTGTCCTAAATGTCTTGGTATGCTGAAGCATTGAGATCTTCCAATCCAGGGGCTGGATTGATTGAAACATTTGAATTCAATTATTAAGAGGTTTGGCCAAATTCTTTTGTCCATATAGTGTATCAGTCAAGTCTCGTTGTCCTCCATCATAATGAAGCCTTTCGCTGCGTCCCATTCAGCTTTTCTTTCTACAAACGATATTAAACGTTTTCTCCTCTACACCTTATGGGGTGAATACATCACATCTGTCTTCGGATTCCTTACCCCCGAAAAGCTCTCCATTTCCCTGGTGCTCTGGTTACGTCAGCTATTTTGACCTAGACTGAGATATAGGAAAAAGCCCACAGTGTGTTAGTTTAGCAGTCTGCGTCTACGTTATCTCTTAGACCTTTTGGAGAGAAAGAAAACGGAGTTGCCCAGATTTGCCCCCGGCCTCTCTTCCTGCTTTGGGTTTGCAGGATAACAAATTGTGATGAAGCTTAAGAGCAGATGGAGCGTGCCGAAATCAATCAAGCTGACAGATTACTAATAGCATCATTTAAAGGAACAAATCTGATCTGTTAGAAGGTTTAATATTGTTAAGATCTTGCACAGGCATAATCTTTTAGTTTTTATTTTTACTTTTTTTTGCCTTATACAAATAATGACATTTTTAAATATGTTTGGGGCAAAAAGGAAATGGGCCACCTGCAAACCTTCAGGTTGTCCTAGCAGAAGATGAGTCAAATCATGAACTAATGTTTGGACAGGTTTAAGCCTCGTTTCATGTCCTGGAAGATTTACATGGAGTTTTAATTGCTTGAAAATGGCCAATACCGGATCATGACCCCTGCCTAAAGTCTGGGGTCAAAGGTGAGACCCTGATGCCATTTGTGATATCAAGTTGAAATATGAAGTCTACTTAGTTCAGTCATGGGGTGTCCTGTTACGATCTAACTGAGACTCGGATCCTGGGTGTTCAACAGGTCCTAATACCACTGTTAAACAAAACACCAAGAAGGATAGAAAGAGCCTATGCGCTGGACGAACAACTTACAAACCAACAGATCATTTGAGAACTTTTTTTCATACGACTTGTAACCTCTACCATTGTACCTTTTAAATAAACTTGTTATAATAACCTTTTCACCTTAAAACTGATGACAGTGGCTGATCTACATCTACTTGCATCACCATCACCAACCCTGATCCTGGTTCTTAAGTAGAGGTTTCCTGCCAGTTGAAAGTCAAATTTCCTTGCTTTCCAGCCGAGCAGTAACATGATTTTAATGATCTTGACCTGCTGCATGGCGGGACGTCAGGTACCCCATCTGGAGTCCAAAGAATGACCCTTATTGTCTGGTGCTGTGGCTGTGTATCCTGTTCGTTATGTCCATGCTGAGGTTTTAAGTACTGCTGCGGCACAGTTTGAAGAGAGATGGAAACATTCTTTTTTACTGTGGGAAAATATCACCGGTCTGCCTTTGGGACAAGCATAGGTGTATTAGTGATAGTATACGAGTATGGATGTCAAATCCGGTGGTCTTTGCCAAACAGTGTACATTTTGCTTTCTTTGCTCTTACACACCTGATCCTAAGACGCTGAGCCCTTACTAAGCCGGGACAGGTGTGTTTGAACAGGGAAATCAACTGTTACACACTGTGAAGAGTGCACTGGGATACGGTTCAAAACTACTCAGAACAAGTCTTTAGATTAGTGATGATGGGTTAAAAAAGTCAAAATAACATCTGGGTTTTTTTTTTTTTTTTTTTTTGTGTGTGTGTGTGTGGAATTTCTGGATTTTATGTGTAATAACTATTTGTTAAATTCATGGCTGAACCTCAAGGACAAGGGAAAGGCCAGTATGTGACCCCTGCTAAAACCATCCTAACAATTGTGTATTTGGGGAAACTTGGACATGACCCTTATCAGTGTGAGAAGTTGAAGGGTGGAGGAGACTCAGACAGTGTGCGATTTGAGGGATCCAGGCAGAGCATGAGGTAAGTGTGAAAGTGATTTCAATGATTTCCAAAGAACAACTAAGTGCCCTATAGTGTCCCAGGAGCATTTGAGGAAGTGCCTGATGGAGAGTGGGTGAGATGAAGAATCACATTTGTATGTGAACAATGGAACATACTACGATCTGACATGCTATATATCAGACCCAAAAACATGCTATGATATCTAAGGCTCTTTTTCAAAGGACCCCTGCGATCAAATTGGGTTGAGATATGAACTATATAGACAAATGTACAGGGTGGGCCATTTATATGGATACACCTTAATAAAATGGGAATGGTTGGTGATTATTAACGTCCTGTTTGTGGCACATTAGTATATGTGAGGGGGCAAACTTTTCAAGATGGGATATGAAAGAATAAAGTTACGTTAAAACCAAGCATGCCATTGTTTTTCTTGTGAAATTCCCAATAAGTTTGATGTGTCACATGACCCTCTTCCTATTGAGAAAACAAAAGTTGGATCCAAGATGGCCGACTTCCAAATGGCCACCATGGTCACCACCCATCTTGAAAAGTTTACACCATGGTCACCACCCATCTTGAAAAGTTTACACCATGGTCACCACCCATCTTGAAAAGTTTACACATTTTATTAAGGTGTATCCATATCCATTGCCCACCCTGTATTTGGCCAAACCTGCAATGACATTGTAATCAAATACTGTACATACACTGTACTTCAATATGGAGTTGGTTCCCCTTTTGCAGATAGAACAACGTCCAGGTTCTTGGAAGGCTGTCAACAAGATTTTGTAATGTTTCTCTGGGAATTTGAGCCCATTCATTCTGTAGAGCATTTATGAGGCAAGACACTGATGTTGGACGAGAAGGTCTGGCTCGTCAGTTCAGGCCCGTTCCAGTTCATACCAAAGGGGCTCGGTGTTAGGACCAGTCGAGTTCTTCCACAACAAACTCATCAAACCATGTCTTTATAGTCTGTGTTTTGTGCACTGGGGCGGAGTCATGTGGGAATAGAAAAGGGACTTCCCCAAATGGTTGCCACAAAGTTGGAAGCATAACATGTAGATCAAACCATTCCTATTCCAATAAACATTCTCAGAAAAACAGTGGCATCCATTTATGCCGTTTGGTAGATGATCCTTATCCAGCGTTACTTACATTTATCTTATTAATCTTATATTTTTGAACATTTTGGTGGTGCTGGGGTTTGAACCACTGACCTTCTAATCACTAGTCCAGAGTCAGTAGCTCCATTATAATGAAATAGAAGACGTTTGAAACCACTAACACCTCGAGCTCAGTGTCCAGTTCAATTCAATCAAATTTTATTTCTATAGCACTTTTAACAATTGACATTGTCGTAAAGCAACTTCACACAATCAAAAGAATCGTTTTAGTTTGTATGAAATGTTTATGAATTGAAATTATAAGACCAGTCCCTGATGAGCAAGCCGAGGATGACGGCGACAGTGGCAAGGGAAAAACTCCCTGAGATGGCAATAGGAAGAAACCTTGAGAGGAACCAGTCTCAACCAGGAACCCATCCTCATCTGGGTGAAAACGGATGGCAGGGATTGATCTCCATCATATTGCGTTAGTTTGGAAGTTCAGTATAGTAGAAGATGTGTAAGTTAATATGGATTCCAGTTTGGTATTGGAGGCTTAAACCTAATAACCTGGCTAGCAGGTTTTTGGTCAACCTAGGAAGTAGCCAAGTCCCCAATGGCCACATTTTAATAAATCTTAGGAAGTCCTCAGCACAGGAGGGGAAACCTACTGAAAAGTCAACCACCTCAGAAGTACTCCGATAGATACACAGAATGAAAAATTAAATGAATCTCTGGTCTGATGGGAACTCCACTTTATTTTTGTGTGATTGTTGTGGTGAAGAATGGTGCTGGCAGCATAATTCTACGAGAACGACAGAAGGAATGAATACAGCTCCACCTTTCAACATAACAATTAAAAGCTTACAGCCAAGAAGACAACACCGGAGTGGTTTTAGGGAACGTCGGTGAAAGCCCTTGAGTGGCGGAGCCAAAATCCAAAACATGAACCCCATAAAGAGACCTGAAGATCTTAATTCACAGTTGCTTTTCATTCAATATGACTCAACTTTAAAGGATCAGCCAGGAACTTGCCCAAGAAGACCCAAAGTTTTAATTGTTGCCAGAAGTACTAGTGTTTTTGCAGTTTTATAACAAATAAAGGTTTTACAGTGTGTATATATAACAAAATTACATTGTAATTGTGGTTTTTAAGTGCGTTCTCTAAACATCTCCCTGCTCTCTCCAGTGACTCAAAGCAGTTCCGGGCATCCCTTGTTTGCGCGCTCTAATCCACTCTTTTTAATTGAGAGAAATTCTTGCAAGTGAATGAGAGCGCTAACAGGATTATCAAGCAGATCACACACAGCTGAATGGAAAGGTTGCCCAGGTCGTGGTGAAGGCCTGGATTAAGCTCAAGACTGCTGGGAAAGATCGAGACAGAATGCCAGGCTGTTCTGCATAGACCCCTGCTCTACTGCACTGCATGGGTGATGCATTCTAATGACTAAATCAGGGACTTTATGGGTTGCAGAGATGATAAGTCTTTTAAATATGATATGCGGCCAAATATGCATTACACAAACTTGCGCATCTCGGACTTGGATGTCGGGAAGTTGTGTTGTGCAGATGTCGGAAATGGGTTTCTTGATGGAGGAAAATGTATTTCTAGTTCATTTTCATACAGACGTTCCTTCCCGTACTCGTCCCATGAGCTTGCGTTTAATATGCTTTTAGATGTGAATTGCAGACAAACGATGCACATTCATGGCGAAGTACAGGTTACATTATAAACTGCACATCATACTGTAGAAGAAAGCCCTTTCCTAGGCAGCGTGGTGGCTTTCGTCTTGCACTCCAGGTCTCTGCTTCGATTCCCTCCTCGGGGTCTGTGTGTATGGAGTTTGCATGTTCTCTCGGGGCTTGGTGGGTTTCCTCTGGGTTCTCCAGTTTCCTCCCACAGTCCAAAGACATGCATATTGGACTAATATATAGCGTTTGTGTGAATGAGCATGTGGAGGTTCTACTGTACCACAGTTGTAAAAATGAGCTGGCCTCCACGGTTCCTAATTGGACTACAGACGTTCCTAGATGGATGGATGGATGGATGGACAGACGAATCCCTTTGCTAACATCCTTGCTAAGCTACTAAGCACTAGCCATGGACAATGGCCATGAATATTATCCATTACTATGAAAAGACGAAGAAAAAAAAAAAAGAAACAAATCTTCTACAAGCAAGAGCACATCCTTTCTGCCAAAGTCCTGTTGTCCTTTACCATTCACATGACACAGCTTTGAACAAAATCACCAGTGCAACTTGTGTCTGACTCTTTTGTATGAATTTGCATTCATGTGCATTGAACAACAGAATTGTGCAAAAGTCTTGAGCCCCCTCGCGTTTCCTCGTATTCAATTCAATTAATTGAATGATGTAATTTAAATTAAGGACACAGCAACAAATATTTTACTGTGACAGGCTGCAAAGAGCCTAAAATACAATAATTTTTTTTTTCTGTAACAACCACAGCAGCGACCTCATTTATTCTCTCGTCCGTTCCAACCACTCAGCATCACCATTAAACTAATCAGCGGCCTGATCTTCTGCACATGTTTCTCACTGGTTCATGTCTTAAGTTGGATGTTTTTTTTAAGGCTTGAATGAGAGTGAGAGTAATTCAGAGTCCACTGGGGCAACAAAATATGACGAAATAAATCAGGACAAATAGAGGAGGAATACAATAGGAGGAATTTATACAATACTGTCCATCAAGGAATCTGACATGCAGGGTTCAGGAATCTGGCTCACAGTGAATAGGGGAAAGCCCTTCCTAGCTGGGCTGGGGGGCATTTACACATCACTGGTTAAACTATGATAAAGGGCAGAAACAAAACTATCCTCCCGCCCAAGAACAACAGGGGCTGGCACTCCGGATTCACAGTGTGCCAGTCAATCCGAGCTGCTCTCTGAAAACAGGAAAGCCCTCGGAGTTGAGTCATGTCTATGTTCCATTGTTCGGAGCGGACCTGTGACACCAGGTTCTCCTGTTCACGCCGGCATATCCTGACGCTGAACTGACCGAGCAACGTCAATTATAACGTCTACATAAAGATTGTGCAGAATAGACACAATAATGCGCAGAGAGAGAGAGAGAGAGAGAGAGAGCACCTTTTAATATAAGAGTTTTCAATACATCAATGCACCATATATGTTTTTTATATTATCTGAGAATGCCTGCAAGGCAGAAGCATTAAATATTTTATGCTCTAAGCATTTCCTAATTATGAGCCCGTGTACACAGTTATCGTCACGCATCTCTTATAGCTTTAATATAATCTGACACAATACATATATTTTTATAAAAATATACTGGCTTATTTATTTTATTTTTTTTAAATCAACCCCAGAATAAAACAAATATCAATTCTTTTGCAGGTGATCCCTGAAGATTCTCTCTATAGAAGCTGAACTTCTGAATTATTCAGCACTCGTGCAGGCTAACTAGCAGGGTGTCTGACCTAGATCGCTAACCTCAATTAAAAATGGATGACTCCTGTTTCTTATGTGTGCTACATTTATTCAGGCAGAAGTGTGAATGCATTAGAAGAGGTGTGCGGTCTTGGGGATCTTCCTCAAGAACTGATTTAACACACCCCGACCCTAATCTGTTAGCCACAGATTTATAAAGGATCTGAGTGTTTGGAAAGGTTAAAACGGTGCTGCATGGAAGTACGGAAATGAGGACGGACGGCCAGCAGGCAACCATAAAGACATTTTTATTTTATTTTATTTTTTTTTTTTTGAGATTTTGGTATTCCAGGGAATACTTGAGACAATATTTCTCTCTGTTCCTGATAAAGTTGAGTTATTTCCTTAACGCACTGTTCGCAGTCAGTTCCAATCAAAACTACACTCTTATCTCGGGCTTATATCGGCGTCGTTTCAAAACCTAGGAAAGATCTCGGACGCCACGCTTCCATTTATTATGGTGTGCACTATTCACTGTAACACTCCTACAATGGGTTCTCTATAAGGCTGGTGAATCAATGGAGAATAAGTGTGAGCCAAAATTTATTCATACTCCTTATCAGTCTTTCTGTTCAAGGCTACCGTCTCCCCAGTCACTACCGTACAGGTGTGAGCGTTACATCAGTTCATTTGTAATTGCGGTTTGAGCAAAAATGGATGCCCACTTGTGATTTGCACGAAAGAAGAGCAGTGTGCAGTGATTTAAAAAAAAAATTTTTTTTTTGTGGTCTAAAAGTGTACCTGGTGCCGAAACAACACGGAAAACCATGAACAGAAGTGCTCGGATATCTGCAAACAAAATACACACTGATACGACTGAGACAGGCTGAAGAGAATCATTACTGGTGAGGAGACGTGGATTCATCACCACGAGCCTGAGAGTAAACAGCAGAGTATGGAACAGAGACATCCTCAATCGCCAAAGGAAAAAAAAAAAAGTTCAAAAGTCAGCAATCAGCTGGAAAATTCATCAACGCTTACAGTTGATCAGGAAAAAAGGTTCAACAATCAACAGTGAGACGCTTCTCAAAGAGCTGAGGCCTAAATTTTGGATTCAACTCGGAGGACTGCTATCTAAGGGCGTCATGATTCTGCCTACGCGGTCGACACTCGGCGCAGACTTCGCCCCACGAGGATGAAGATTCGCTTCTGATGAAGAAATGAAGACAGCGGTGCATTTGGGGCTCAGCCTAAAACTTAAAAAAAAAAAAAATTTTATGACGGAATATGAAAGCTGACATGTTGACATGGACAAAGTGTATTGAAAAGCAAGGAGTACTACATTATGTATCCAACGCAGGTCTGTTCATAATCATTTGTGGTCAAATTTAAAGTCTAAAGAAAGAAAGAAAGAAAGAAATTCCTTCTGTCCCAGGATTATTGGTTTCCTGTTTAAACCAGGCCTACTTTCTATTTAAATGCCAGACAAACTGAGGTGCCTTTATATGGCTATGCAGTGGTGTTGGGCTCTGATCCAAATCATGAAAACCAAACAACTACATGATCATGTTCTGTAGCCTTTCAGCAATAAATCCACTGGCTAATACCTCAGTGACGAGTGGCATTGCCAGGTAATAGGTCTCTACGTCATCCTAAAGTGGACAAAATCTGGAAGAATAAGATGTCAATGAGAGCATTTTAGGCGCTCCTTCAAGTTATTTTGAACCTTTTCATGGGATCCTACATTGTTTTTACTCTCGATCCGTTCCTTCCAACTTGCAACCCCTATGAGCGTAAAAACCCCCAGTGATTTTAAAGATGAAGATAATGTTCGGCTAGACAAAGCAACTATTAATCTGCACGTATAAGACGTTAGGGACAGACACGGAGGTATTTTGTTTTACTGAAAAAAGAAGATTAAATGCTCTTACGCCATAACCACAGAAAATCCTTATTCCTTCCTAGGATGTCTCTAAAGAAGAGCCAGAGAAATGTCAGCTTGTTGTACTGTAACTATTATAGCCAAAATGGCAACAAAAATTAATCACATGTATATTTCCTAATAAAGTTTTAATTTCTCTTGAAGATGTAAGTGTTAGGAATAGGAGGAGGTTAAATAGTAATAATAATAATAATGGGTACAAAATGGACTAAGAAAGCAAATGCGACTTCTTTTGCGGTTTGTTATTGATACCTTGTTGATTCCTTTTCTAGATTAAATGTAAGGTTGCATTTACCAAACTGAAAAGCACATTATGTATCAAGTAGTTGCATATTTTAGTTTGCTTGCATTCAATGCTTATTATATGAAGGGCAGAGAGTGAGAGTAAAAACTCCCTTTATTTCTCTATATAATCCTCAGTGTTGGACACCATCAAGGTAGAAAGTTCTCTCAGTATGCTGGAGCCCAGATCAGACTGCCTACTTCACGTCTGGAACGTTGGCCTCCCAGGAACTCCTTAAATGAGTTGCCCAAAACACGTGGAAATGACATGTTGTTGAGGTCAGATCTGTACGGGGGATGTGGCAATAACTCCCTGTAATATACAAGTAGTATTGGTGACTGATCGTGTGTACAGTTTCCACAGACAGATGCGTCACTTCCGCAAACTTTTCCATCAATCACTTATTTTGACTTTTGTAAATACACTTATATTCTAAAATTAAAATGAACGGTTTACAAAATTGAAGGTGTCGCCATGACAGAACGCAAGACATCCGTTTACAGAGACGCTTCAGGTCTGCACCACTGATTGATTGTCAAGTAGTAGGGACTTCATTTAGAGACTTAAACGTATCCCTGAGTTTAGAGCGATTGGAGTCCATCTGCTGATCGAGACCATTTGGGGTTAATGAAATGCTAATAATGCACAAGCAGCTGCTTCTCTCAGACAAAAGCCCCAATACTGATGACCTCGTCTGGCCCCGGGGCTAATCAGGTTTTTTGGACACTGTGTGTGTGTGTGTGTGTGTGTGTGTGTGTGTGTGTGTGGGTCTGTTGAGAAACAAGTGGAAATGTTTTAGACATGATCAACATTTTAGAAGTTGATATACTAATGTGCAAAATACTGAAAAGTCACACAAACCCCAAGAAAGAGAAGAGCATGTCAACAAAACCAAACAAGTAAATAGAACCAGTTTATTCCTTCTGAATTAAATACAGAAGAATATTATATGACACTTCACATAACGTAACCAAAGCAAATTTTCAAGCAACAATTGCTGGAATATTTTTAAATCTAAAAGGATCTTGGTTGTAGAAAAAGCAAGTGCTCGATGTTGTGTCAGACAGAAATGATTTGTAGTGTGTAGACTAATGTAGACTAATACTATAAGACAGACTGTATATCAATATTTGATTTAATAGAATCAAATACAAAATACATAGATAGATACATAGAGTCAGCAAAATGTATACACACTTATATATATATACTATTTTTCTTTTCCTGAAGTGTGTATACATTTTGCTGACTCTGTATGTATCTATCTGTGTGTATTTAGCTATAGACATATTTATATATAAAATGTCTATATCTTGCTCCCCAAAATCATTTCTCAAGTTTGTACACGTATTCATGATTTTTGTACACTATTACACCCATACTGTATATACTGGCTATTTTCATTAAATGTATAATAAACTATAATACCCTTATTCCTATACCTAAATAAAGTGGTAACTCGGCCTATGAACGCCCCACCTTGAGAACCCGCCTTAAAAACTGAAACTTTGCAAGAAATTGAAAGATATGCAAAACTTGGAATTCTTTATTTTTGGCATTGTGTGAAAGATTTAGTCAAATCATAGGGGTAATATTTTCGCCTTATGAACATGCCTTACATTAAATTCGTATGCTGAGGTACGCTGTACTAGGAAAAAGATCCTACATTATCAAATAAAAGGCATTAAGGATACATAGATTATCTTTTTCCCCTCAAATCCTAAAAATCAGGCAGCAAAGTTCCTACACTTTGCATTATTCATTTACCAAAATAAATAAATCAATCAAGCACCCCATAGGGATTACAGAAAATTTGAATCTGAGAATTTGTGCGACTGATAAGATGTGATCGTGTTCACTCTGAAAACAGAGCATGAAAACCTGATAAACCCCTAGTTGTTCTTGGATTTTGAGAGGCCTAGTGATTGATGCGTTAATTCCCTTGCAGCTTCTTCATGACGTGGCTGTTGGGCGGCGCGTTGGTGAAGATGCTTCCCACGAACACGTGCGTGCCCCACAGAGAGTGCCGGATCACTTTGCAGCATCCCAGGTCTTCGATCTGGAAACCCAGGTGCCGGTAGCGTTCGTCTGTTTCAAACAGCGTGTTGTTGGTGTAGCAGCCGAAGAACTGCACACGGAGAAGTTTGGGTTATTCAAAATTATAACTGGGGAGATTAAAAGCCTTTGAGCAGGAAATCAAAGATCGCAACTGAACTGCAAAATCGAAGCAAAGAACTGTGTATATGTTACTCTTAAACATACATGTTCAATATTTAATTTAAAAAGTGAAAAGTTTTTCACTTGACATTTTCACACCCAACCCAACAATACAGATGAGCTGAAGACTGAAATTTAAGCAACCTGGTCTTTAATAACAGCTCAGCAGTACCACAGGCTGATCATGCCCATGCCATGCTGCGTTAATGGAGTAATTCATGCTAAGGAAGTTGCAACCAAATAATGAATGCATAAATAATATTTTTTCAAAATTGCCATTTTTTTAAATCTCATGAAATGTTTTGGATCCTGACATATTTTTGATTTTCATGAGCTATGAGTCGTAATCATCGAAATTAAAATAAAGGCCTGAAATATTTCACTTTACATGTAATAAATCTAAAACTTTTTGAAGTAACTTACAATAGAAATTGTTTCCCCCCCCACACAATATTCTAATTCTAATGCATTGTATATTTTTAAATAAGACTATTATTTTACAGGCTCTTTATTCAAAGTGACTTGCAAATGGAGACAATTTAAGCAGATGCTACATTATAACACTGACTTGATTCAGATTTTAACAAACATCTTATTCAAGGTTCAGCAGTTATGAATTTTAGGTTTCAATAATTAAGTAAACCAAACTAACTGATAGATGTGAGCTTACCTTAAGCCAACATTCGATTTTCATTACAAACTCACTGTTCATGTGTATTCACAGTATTTGTCCAACACACCCAAGTGTTTGTATACATTACATTTTATCATTTAGTTATAAGAATATGAAGCTGCCTTTTAAACATGTAAATCTTCAAATCAGGAACGTTACTTCAGTAACGTAGCGTAGTGTGAACCCCTGATTATAAAGATCTTAATTATAAAGTAATAAACCTGCATTGATTTGAATACTGAGCAAAACAACTGTTACAACCATCTTTTCAGCCCCTGTTAATTCCCCCTCAGTCTTACCGCGAGTCCAGATGAAGGGTCGATAAAGTCGGCCCAAAAGCCCTCGGTGTGCAGCGCGTGGCAGATCTCCTTTGCCCCGTCAATGAACTGCAGACATCACACACAGCATTATATTAATCCTGAAAGTCCTGATAAAATCCAGTAAAAGCTTTGGAATGTGCTTCATATGAAAAAGTTCACTTCAGTGGGTGGGAAATGCCATGAACGAACAATTCGCCTGTGATGTTTGGGAATCATATCCATTAGAGCCATTGACAGCCTTAGTGTTTTTTTTTTTTCCCCTCCTCAATTCTATTTCACTCACATGAATATGTTCAGGTTGTGCAGTTTAGAAAAATGTGTGAAACTTGCAACCGCTATTCAAAGTATTCCGCATTATTTTGTCCCGGGGGTGTGCAATCTTTTGCACTCCCATTATACGGATTAGTATGAACATAGTAATGCGGGCATCGATGAACTTTGCATTTCCTGAACACGATGTCATTCAGAATTCAGGATGTAATGAGCGGACACTTCGTGCTAGTGAGGTGAAGATCGAATGTCGGGTCTGTGCTCTGGGGCTCGGTCTGGAGGTCACAACCTTCTTCTATAGCATTTTAGTATATTTGTGTTTTGAATAGAATATAAAAAACATTTCATTTTTAATAGTTCACTCAAAGACAACACTGCAAAGTCAGTAACAACCCCTAGGAAGCTTCTAAATACTACAGTCTTATGCAAAAGTTTAGGCGCCCCTTGATAAATAACAGCTTTTGGTGCAAGCTGACCACGCTTTGCTATCTTCTTGTAGCCTTCTCCTGCATTGTGGGCATCAATAATTTTTTATTTTCATAGTCTTACACAGATGCTTAGAGGAACCCTTGGTTGTTGAGTGTCCGCATGTGTGTGCACAAGGTTTGAAGTGGCAAAGTATTTGTAAAGCTATGAAATTGGCATTTACTAATTACAGCTGTTGATGTACATCAGACCTAACGAATTGATTAAGAAATTTTGAGACTCTTAGGGTGCCCAAACTTTTGCACAGTGCCACAATAATGTTTTTTTTAATTTTTTATCTTTGTTCAATTTATAACATTTTAAAAGTAACTATGCACCAATGTTTGCTGAAAACATGTGCATTCTTTCCATTTCCAAGAGAGACTGTGTTAACATCTTTTCAAAAAAAAAAAAAACACCAAAATCTACTATTTATCAAGGGTGCCTAAACTTTTGCATAAGACTGTATGTGTGTTTGTGTGTAGATTTTACATGAAATAAAAAGCCTTTTTTCCCCCCATCTATGCAATTTTATTCAGGAAGCAAATACGTGTGTGTGTGTGAGACTCACTGTAGCCAGCATTTGCTCTCTTTCCTGGTCCACCTCCTCAGACCAGGCGGTCATGTCGTTCTCCGTTCTCTGTGTTACAGTGAGCACCATCATACCACTGGAGGGAGCTTCAGGAAACATCAGCGCAAAGTCTGTGTGGTTGAGGAAATATCGAATGTCAAGACGTGCAACACACCAAACATCGCTTACTGGCCGGACTTGCTAAACATTTCTCCATATCCAATCACATTTTATTATAGAATTTTGTTCTAAATAAACTATGAAGAATTTCCTTCGCCTCGGCGGTCCAAGAGAGGAGCAAAAATCTATAAAAGTGTAAAAAACGCACTATTTTACATAAATTGCATGAAATGAGTGCGTCCTGAAACAACTCGTATATTAAAATATATAAAATCAATGCAATATTGAAAGAACTGGAAACTACTAGCACTATGGATTCAGTTTAATTTCTGTAGCACTTTTAACAAAAGCAGAAGGAAATTAATTCCTGAACATTTTACTACGCAGATATCTGCGCCTTTATATAGCTCAAACAGACGATGCAAACTTTTGAACCCCATTGTAAAGATAAATCGTGCTGCTCTGCAGATAGTGGTGAATGCTGCCATCTAGTGGTGTGAGACTGACCTTTTTTCAGCAGCTCTGGACAGGACTGGATGGCGCACTCCACTCTGGAGTGGTCGAAATACTGCTCTGCGCTGTCGACCTTGGGCTCTGACGAAGTCTCGGCACTGTCCTGTGGATAAAACAGGAAAGCATCTGTTTACCTGACCGAGCACTGTGATGATAAAGTTTTTGTTAACTACAGATTTTCTAGTAAAAAAAAAAAAAAAAAAATAGAATGGTACAAATGATTAAGTTTGTTAAATTTCCCTAAATATTTTATTAAATCGTGATATTTCCACAGTCATGATCAGAATGGCGATACAAATCGAATCAGGACCTGCAGTATAAAGGTATCGTGATGATATGGTATCAGCTTGTCCCTGGTGATTCCCGTCCCTACTGTTAACATTCTAATGGACTTGTGGTAAACTGAAGAGAGAGGTCTTACCTGGAACTCGTTGATGAACTGCGCCAGGACAAACTCGTGCCTCTCGCTGTTAGACGGCGCCGTCAAGACATCCGGGAGTCTTGTGTGCGCCGGGTTGGGCTTCTGCTCTGCCCAGCTTTCGATCTGCCCGGCAAATCCCACGTTACCTGGCAGCTGGAAGCGTTTATCCTGAGGACCGAACGGTCCCATGTTCTCATCCGGCCACACCGTCCTCGGTCCTGGGTTACAGAGCAGGAACAGCGTTCACATGCTTTGATTGATTTAAAAGCCCTGTGTTTCTCATAGATGCCTCTTTCTGATGGTTCAGGGATTAAAACTCACAACCTTCTGGGCAGAACTGAAACTGTAGCGCTCTTACTGGACCTGTGCACGGTGGCGGTCGACACAACTGGGTCAAAAGAATTCCCAGCAAGAGGAGCTTGTATGGCAACAACGTCCAAATAATACAACATTGCTCCGATCAAAAAGTCCTAAATCACTCAAATAATATATTATAAGTGACGTTACTGTGACACAGAAGCTCCGAAGCTTGTATCGAGGAGAAGGGGGCATGTCCAAATGATGCCTCGCTTCGAGGTGTGTGTCAGTTCCATGAGAGATTTTTGTTAAATTAATGAATCAAGATTCAGGAAAACCTGTTTTTTTTTTTTTTTTGCCAATTCACAATAACTTTACATCTCATACAATATATATGTATTATTGTTTTTTTTTTTATCACTCCTTGTTAGTTGTATTCATGTTTGTGTTTATAATTAGGAAATAAAAAAAGAAAGAACTGATAGATGTCTATCAATTATGAATGCAACATGACAGCATTTGCAGCTGCATCTCCATATTAATTGTGTGGCTTGCAATGTTACGATCAAGTTGCTACATAACATTTGTCCACTAGATGGTACTGAAATGAGACTCTTGAATGAAGCCTCATGAAATGAACCTATTGGGGGAAACCACTGGCTGGAAAGCCTTGACACCTATGGATTCATTTATTCGAATATTAACTCAATTTGAAATTTGAGCGCAGGTGCAGCTAGGGTTCAGTGCCCTTAACATTAGTTCTCAGCTCTATCAAGGTCTCTTATGGTTTAATATTTCTCTAAACTTATAAAATATCTCTAAAATATACACTCAATGACCGAGATCTCAAAAGAACCTTTTGAACAAGCAGAACACATTTTCATCCTACGTGTTTGAAACAGAACACACTTACCCACATCTGGTGACGTGACGTGAACTTGACACTCGCCTGAGAAACACCTGGTTCCTGCTATGCGCCGAACAAGAACGTGAAGCCCTGGCAGGTATGTAACCACCCTGGCTCTGCTACAGAGCGCCTGGTGAACAGAAAAAAAGGCAAATATTTCTATGCTGAACTTATAGGACATTTTTCAACAAAACAGAGTGGAAGCAGATTTCAGCTGAGAGTTAGGTGAGATTGTTGTGTACTCCTGAAGAGAGTAAACATTATCCAAAGTTATATCAAGTCTGATTGTACTGCATTTTGGGTGGGATGTCACAGTTTTAGA
>QNUK01000706.1:45000-307632 GCA_013621035.1 Clarias magur
CCCCTGAACTCCATCACACAGGACTGAAAGCTTCTGCTCTGGATGAATTAGTGTTAAGCTTGACTAAGGTATGAATTTATGGTCTTTTGCAGAACCACTGATGTACTGAGAATGTACAGTATTAAATGAAGTATGGTGCAATGAATGAACTGCATTAATACAGCACAATAATGGAAATATTGTACCCTATATTTTAGAAATATGACTGAATTCTGGGTTCAGATCACACAATGGATTTAAGCAGTATTACATGACCGGGAATATCAGCACAGCTCTAATGCGGTCATAGGTACAAGGGTGCAGAACGAGTGGCAAGGATGTCATAGCCCTGATTATTTTTAGTACAACAGCACAACCACGAGTGTGATTATTGCTTTTATACAACGGTTCTACAAAGACTATTTATTATCAAGAGATTTGTTTCTTTATTCAACCAGTTATTTCTCTCCGCCAAAACAGACTCCTTCCACGAGTGATGGGACTAACTAATCATAACCGACAGGTGACAAGTAGTTTTAAATTCCTACTGGTGTAGCCAAAAGGTGAGGAGAATAAACCGTGGAGGTAGTGGACAGTCCTGAAAAACTTAGAGTACTTAAAGATTTACTTTATATTTCCACTTATTCCAATTTAGAATATCAGCTAACTAACGCTTCCAGGGTTGAATCCCAAATAGGAAAGTTAGTGCACTACGTAGGTGTACAATTACTTGTACCACACACCATGTAGTGCACTTGATCAGGGGGTTGATGATTTAATAGAATACCCGTGAAGCGGAGTGATGCATATAGTTAAATGTCCCAGTGTGGTTATGCTCTATATCAGCACTCATGGAATGCCGGTTGTCCAATGAAATTGCTCTGTTGGAACTAATTGTTTTATGACCATAACATTTATTTACAAAACAAAAAAACATTTAGTAAAGAATATTTTCTGTACACGTACTCCTGGTGTCCCACAAGGCTCAGTTCTAGGTCCTCTTTTCTTTTCCTCATTATAGCCATTACCTGCTACCTGGAGACGTCTCAACAACACAAGGTAGCCCATCACCAAGAACTCTGAATTGATATATATTCCAGGAATTGCATTCACGCACCTTAGTTTAGAAAATCTTTTTATCATGCCTTTTAAAACAAGCACAAACCATAACTGCTTGTGAAGGTCACGAGGTCCCTGATTGATTCTTGTTCTTTTGTTCCTTGTTTGTTCTTGCAGCCACCATGTAAAAATCATTATAGTCCACACACTCCAAAAGCCTATTTTACCTGTAGTTTATTTATTTATTAATTTTTAAAAAACTTTTTCTGTCTTGAAACCAGTTTTGCTGTTAGAAAAAAAAAACATCAGGTCTGTGTCTCTGTAGATTAATTAGTTTAGTATTATAATGAATGATGTGAGAGGAATTTTAATTGAAGCTTTTCTAGCTTGAAATGGACATTTAAATCCTTTAACGTATTATACAGGAAAAGACAACGTTGCTACAGTAATTCAGATTTAATCGATTTAGCTTTTCTTGGAATGCTTCCTAAAACATTTATGAAATTAAAACAGTATGATATGTTTACAAGTAAAATCAGGATTTTCTGTTCGGATTTGCCATTTTGTGGTCAGTATAGCATAAAATACGTGATGCATCATGGGTGTTCTTCGTCCGTGACATTTATGGATATTAAATCTGATAAGGTGTCAGGTGGAGACCGGAGGTTTGATGCTCAGACGAAAATAAAAAACAAACAAAAAAACAAAACAAAATGAAGAAAGGATTTAAATGACGTGCAATTAAATTACTATCTGCTCACATACATATTAAAGCCCCTGATGTTTTTTTCCTGGGTTATCTAGGGCCTTCAATCTTGACGAGAAAATTACATGCATGGCAAGGTTTGGGCATATGGAAGGTAAAATCTCACAGGAACACATACATTAGCATGTTAATTGCCATAATTCTGGTCGTCTGTTAAAGACCATCACGATTATGTACCATGTGTCATGTCAAAAAAATAGGAAGTACCGCATTAATACACACCATAAGGGCTGTGATGTGACGATTACCTGATTCTTTCAGTACAACAAAAGCCTTTTTGTATCCTTTTTTCAATTCATCGCTTTTGTGATGCATGATGATGAAATGAAATCTTGGACGAGCCAGAGGTGATAATGAAATGATTTGATGGAAAGATTTATCTCTTGCAGGCTGCTATTTCAAGTATTGAAAGCAATTACCTAAAGATTGGCCAAACTGCTTTGGACGTTGTCTGATAAAATCTATACTTTTAACGTTCATCAGATCCATTTTAAAAACTGTATTATGTGAGTCTCGGGTGAGAGATTGCTAAATCAATATTCCTGGCCAGGGTTTAACTCCTGCCTTGATGAGCTCATTATGGTGGGAACCAGAATCATATTATAGTGTTGACCTCCAAAACATGTCTGAAATTAACCTGGCAAATTAGCTCACTTCACCTTGGGGGATAGACGGGGTTTAAAAAAAGAAAAAGAAAGAAAGAAAGAAAGAAAGAAAGAAAAAAACACCTGAACAATAAAACCCATTTCCATATTTAGGAAGGTAGCAATTAACGTATACCTCTGGGTATAAACAAACCTCCCCACCATCCATTTTTTATGGTTCTAAATGACTATGAAACCTGCTGTCTGAGAGGAATTTCCTGTGTGTGTGTGTGCGCGCGTGTGTGCAGGTTCTAGTCCAAAACACAATCAGGTGCTTGTCATACAACTCCCTGCATCTTGCTTTAGGAATCTTGCTGATAATATTACAAGAAGAATAGGGAGCAGGGAAAGTTCCAACCAGATGTCTCCGTCTGTTTAATCTACACACCATTTGTCTTGCTTTTTTTTTTTTTTCCTCTCGTAGACGCCATGCACAAAAGATCACCGGCATCTTTCAAAGGTTTTTGATTTAATTCAGCAGGCGTTTTATTCTAATATACAAACCACCGTGTAACTGCATAGGTATGAAAAGAACATGGGGGGGAAAACCAGGTTTGCTTCTAGAAATTAAATTGTCAAACGTACAATTTGCACAGCATAGAGCATAACTACAGTATACATCATTTGATCTTGAAATGAAAACACCACAACGATCTTCCCAGGTTTGCGGTATCTAGGCATCTAGGTTCATTTATGAACGCTCACACAACATGACAGCGGGTTAACAATGTAAGTCAGTGACCTCGCCATTTATTATCACAGAGCATGTCAGGTTGTCAAGCGGCCTCCATTACGGGTCAATGGTGATTTAGACTGATGCGAGACCCAGATCCATTCACCAGACAGTGGAATACATTTACTAGGAAGTTGCAGAGACTTTCACCAGACCCCATCAAGGTCCTTGGAGAGATTCGGACCATTCCGCGTCTCCCCGAGGCACTGAATTCCATTACGGAGGCATCGTTCGTCAAGCCAATCAAGCGCCCGTGGGCAAATCGTCCCACATGGACCGAGCCATAGCCGAAGGGACACTCGGCAACAAAGGATCACGATTCAACACAGTAGCATTGCACTTACTCTAATGAGCTGTAATGGGAATTGCTTACACTACCTTAAGGTTGTTCAGTTACTCACATTTTATTTATTTATTTATTTATTCATTTTAAAGGCACTCTGTCAGCCATTTGTCTGCCATCTTCCTTAAGGGGCGAATCCCATCGAAGATGTCTTGCATTGTGGATTTTTTGGCATTAGCAGGCTTTTTATTTATTTTTTATTATTCGATATTGGTGAATATATTGGTGAAATGAGAAGGTGTACAGTTATAGTTTTAATCACCGACTTCTTCTTAAAAAAAAAATAAATAAAATAACCTACAGGGTGGAACCTGAAGTCATATTTGCCTGGTTTGGCCTTTTCCAGAACTATAAAAGATCATTCACTAGAGAATCAACAGCTTATGCAGTCCAAGCTAGTCCTAAACTGGGTCACATTTCTATTTAGGATCCAATTTTCCTTACATGATAACAGAAGTATGAAAGGAAATTAAAAAAGAACGGTCCTTGTTTTCTTATCGCTTTCCTGGGTGCAATCCCATCCACAAAGACTAAGAATAAAACCGTGCACATGCTCCTTTCACTGTTGAATTTCTCACCCATTTTCACCCCAACACAAATCTATTCTTCTTTTTAATCTACAAGCAGCAATGACGACGCAAGCTGCCAACCTCAACCAGCATGAAGTTCAGCATGAGGTGAAGATTTCAGCATCCCCTGATCTTCAAGCTGTTAATGCACCATTCGCATGTTTGATCTGGCTTCACTCGGCGACTCCTTGAAAACTGGATTAAACACAATGTGTTTTTGTAAGATATGACTTCCCATTAAAATGTAAAGACCGCGTTTGCAACGTGGCATGATTTCAGGCTCTGAAGTCGGAATAAATAGTTCGTCCAAATCTATCGAGGATAAAAAAAAAAGAAAAAAAAAAAAAGTAAGAGGATGTGGAAGACTATTTGATTTGCAAAGAAGGGAAATTATTATTAATGTTTAGAAATAAATTGGATTTTTGAATTCTAGCCTCGCCTGCTGCGCGCCAGACATTCTGTCTGTTTGTGCAATTTGTAAAGGAGTCTTATGGAAATCAAAGAAATGATATAAAGCATTTGATGAAGTTTCAGTTTGCTATGTGAAAACTCGCGTCCCACTGTGATGGCTTGAGAGACAAAAGTTCACCGGTGTCATAGCACAGTAGTTTTTTTGTAGTACAGTACGGAACAGTATGTTATAAGGATTTCTGTGGTTTTAATCTAATGACTGATGTAATTACTGACACTGACAGTATATAACACTTCCTAATACACAATGGGCAGCAGTGTTCATCAGAATTCACAGCGGCTCAGATCATCAGTGGTCTGCTCGGTTTCTCTTTCTTTATTGCAGAGGGTCTTCATGTAATTCTTACATAATTGACCATGGAGTGGAGACTTCCACACATACAACAAAGCAGCTTTTGTTCCCAAGTGGTCTAATAGGAAGCGTTGTACTGGAAGAGAACGGAAATTGTGAATAGCTAGGGTTAGCAGAACTGAGCTCTAGACTAAACTTTTTGAAGCCTGGGACTACAGGGGTGGCCAAAAGTGTACTGCAATACAGTAAGTCACTTTTAATTTGAATTTTATGTGTTTCGGTGGAAAAACATCATGAAAATCAAATGGTTCTTAGATATTAGGCAAACGCAACCTGAGATGAGCAACAACATAAAGTTTTTTTTTTTTCACCAAGCCATTATTTATTTAACAAAAATGAAGCCAAAGGGGGGGAAAAAAACATGTGAGCAATACTAAACCCCCATGATTCAATAGCTTGTAGATCCAGCAATAGCAGCGATAACTTGAATGTCTAATTTCCTGTATGCCTTTATCACTCAAATTGTTTTGGTTTAAAATATATATTCACAAAATGTCGTCATTTCTTTGAGACTTTTGGACATTTGCTTGTGCACAGCTCTCTTGAGGCCACACCACAGCATTTCAGTTGGATTGAGAACTGGACTTTGATAAGGTCATTCCAAACCTTGATTTTTTTTTTATTTTTATTTTTTTATTCTGATAACGATTTACTGATGTGCTTTAGATCTGCACATCTCTTCTGTTGCATGACCGCAAGATGCCCAGGTTCTGTGGCTGCAAAACAAGCCCATATCCTCACCGCTTCACTGTCATGCTTGACAGTTACTGTAATATGAGATGTTTCTGCTGAAATGCTGAAATTTGGTTTGACACTGAAAGCTGAAGCTGAAACATGGCGCTGGGCATTAATGCCAAACAGCTCCACTTTGATCTCGTCTGTCCATAGAACATTGTTCCAGAAACCTTGTGCTTCTTCCATCTTATTTTTAGATGTTTATCCTGGAACCCCTTCCAAACAAACTGTACTTGATCAGTCTTCTTCTAATTGTACTGTCTAATGAATGCTGTCATTAACATTCTCAGTGATGCCTGTAGGGTCTGAGATGTAGCTCTTTTTTGTATTTCTCTGAACATTCTCTGCACAGTCTGACCTTGGGGTGAATGTGCTGGGACGTCCACTCCTGGGAAGACTGCCAACTGTCTTGAATGCTTTCCACTTGTACATGATCTTCAGGAAGCAATCAAGCAAGCATGGATTGAGCGAGTGACACCGGAGTACAGCAGACATCTTTTTGACTCTATGCCCAGCCGGATCTGGCAGGTTTTGAAGAGAATAAAGGACTTCATATTAAATACTGATTGTGTTATAGTGATTTAATTGCATCGAATAAATTATTCTTACTATCTTGATTTTAAAATTGCAGAATGTCATTGAAAAATGTAAATTATTGATGTCAGGCCTTCAGATTCTCATTTAAACCTGTCGAATTACTCAAAAAAAATTTGTCATTCCATGAACCAAAGATTTTGTAATGCTTTACTGTCTGGATGTCCCAGTAGGTGCATAGACATGCTCCAGATGATCCAAAATCCTTAGTAAAAAAATTTGTTCAATCATACCCCCTATCTTGTCTGCACTACCTTGTCTCTCGCCGATGAGAAGACTGATTATGTATAATCTACTAGACTTCTCTAGTCTAGATTTCTCAAGTGTAGATTTGGTCTGTTATGATATTATGATTGTACTAGGCAGATCAGTGTTAGATATTTTATATCAATCATGTTCATTTTTGTGACTTAGTCAATGATTTAATGCTTTAATCTTTGCTGAAAACACCTTTGTGAAATTAGTCACTTTGTCAATGAGCTCTTCCTATACAGTAGGTAAGGGCGCAGATCTGGTAATTTACAGATATAAAGTTTTGGGCAATTGGGACATTATGCTTATGATTGGAGTTGTAAGTACACTTACTACTGTATGTTACTTGAACTTAAGTACATATTTGCATTTTACATTAGTTGTTTTATTATTGCATATGTTTTACTTACGCACTACATCCTACCACAAATAACTGTACTTTCTACTTCGCTTCATTTCTGCAAGGCCATAATGATAACCAGTTACAAGTAACCAGAATGGTGCATAATATTTGAAGTGATGACCAGCTGTTGGTAGTCACGCATAATTTCATGATTTGCCTTCCCTAATCATGTAGCAGGTGTTTGAAATCAGTAGTGGAGAAATTTGCAGATAGCAACAAAACAGCACATTTACAGAAACGGAGAAAGAGAGAGATTGTGCTATAACTTTTAAGGCAACTATACTTGTAATAAAAGCTCAGCATTTCTATTAATTCATTCATCATCTATACAGCTAATACTGTACAGGGTCGAAGGTGGCCTGGAGCCTATTACACGAGACTTTGGGCACCCTGGATGCAAATCTATTGCAGACCACATACACACACACACACACACACACACACACACACACTACGGACAATTTTAGGAATGGAAATTATCCTAATCTTTATGTCTTTGGTCTGTACGAGGAAACTAGAGTACCTGGAGGAAAACCACCAAGCACAGGAAGAAAACACAAACTTCATGTATACGGACCCGAAGCGGGAATTGAACCCTTGACCCTGAACCCTACACCACCGTGCTGCAGAGTATTTTTTTTTCTATGTGAGTAAATTTGAAGGTAAGTAAGTATTGTTGCACTTTTGCTCAAGTAGAATTTAAAATACAGTGGAACCTCGGATTGCGAGTAATTCGGTTTACGAGTGTTCAACAAGACGAGCAAAGATTTTTAATAAATTTTGACTTGAAAAACGAGCATGTCTTGGGTTTTTTGACACCGACACACCGACACACACACACCGACACACACACACACACACTCACACTCACTCACTCTCTTGCCTTTACACTCCCACTCCCCGGCTTCACACAGACTCACACACACTCTGGTCTACACAGAAACTCTGCTCTGTCGCGATTCTTTTCAAAGGTAAGGTGCTGGTTCAGTTTATTTTTTTTAAAAAACTTTTACAGCAGTGATTCCGTTAGTCTGCGCTCACACGAGTGTCATTATAGAGATTTCTTTTTATCCGTTAAAACAGCGTTTCCGTTGTGTGTGTGTTTGATGTGAAACTTAAAAAGCGAGGTGGGGGGAGGGAGAAGGAGTTTTACTGTGTAAGACGAGGCGAGGGAAGGGGATAATTCCACACACACACACACACACACACACACACATGGTGCCTGCGCGCACAAACGGAAACACTTATCTGTTGGGATTTATTTGAACTTTTTTTAAAAGGTAAAGTGCAGGTTAATTTGTTTTATTTTTACTTTATATATTGTATTAATTATTTTTCTGTATTCATTTTTTTGGGCTGTGGAACTAATTCTTTGGGTTTTCATTATTTCTTATGGGGAAGTTTGATTTGGTTTATGAGTGTTTTGGAATATGAGCCCACTTCCGGAACGAATTATGCTCGTAATCCAAGGTTCCACTGTATAGAACTATTTTTATTTGAGTAATATTTTACCTAGGGTATCTTTCTTTTTACTCAAATGCATGATTTGTGTACTTTGCCCACCTCTGCTTATCATATGTAGTGCATTGGGATTTTATACCATTAACCAATGACATCTTAAATAAAAAACTATCGTGCTACTTAAATACAGGTTAGCTAGTACACATGGAAGCTAATGAATCCATTCATTCTACAATGTTTCTTACCGGAGGTGGTAAGTCAGCACTATAACTCTTTATTAATGCTCGTGCATGCATACATTATTTATCAGGGTAGATGTGCTGTTCAAAGCTTAATGTAAACAGACTGAGCTTCTGTAGATATTGTATGTACATGGTAAATGAATGTAGATAAAATAATACACTTCTTCTAACGCTGGATCACCTGCTCCCCTCCTCCTACTTTTCCATGTTAGACACAGATACTGTTCCGTGTATACTATCTACAACAGTCATAGCGAACAACACTGAGTAATTAATCACTTAATGAATGCTTCCTCCTCAGACTAAATATCTGGATCCTGTTTGCCTAACCAAGAGGACAGCCAGCTGTGTGTTTCTGTAAAAAGCTAAATAAATAGTTTCATCAGCATCGTGTGAAGTTGTGATGAACAACAACCCCCCCCCCTCCTCCCCTTTCTGTGGTATCTAAAGGGAGGATTCCTCCCTGACTGTGGAAATCCTCTGAAGGGAAGTAAATATCATCGTGAACTCTGCACTCTTCCTCTGGAAAGGGCGGAGGAGGATGTTACTTTTCCTCCGGCATGGGACATCCTAAGAGTGTTCTTGTTTAAAGTTTTGAGAATAGAGCTTAAGGTCAGGTCTTATGATGGGGGTCAATTATGAGTTCTATTTTGATTTGCACTGGTGAACTGAATATGCTGTATTAAATTAAAAACAGCAATTTTGTCAATGTACAAATATGAAAAACTAGTGTTTAGTATCTGATGTTTATGGGAAAACAGTTTGTAGAATAGTTAAGAGGTTAAAGTGTAAAAATAAGCTGATCAACTTATATTGATTAATGGTAATCAGTGATATTTTTTAGGCAAGGTGCTGGTTCATTTGTTTTTTTTACTTTACATCAGTGATTCTGTTAGTCTGCGCTCACGCGAGTGAGATTTCTTTTTTTCCCGTTAAAACAGTGCTTCCGTTGTGTGTGTTTGTTGTGAAACTTAAAAAGCGAGGTGGGGGGAGGGAGGAGGAGTTTTACTGTGTAAGACGAGGCGAGGGAAGGGGCTAATTCCACACGCACACACACACACACACACACGGTGCCTGCATGCACAAACAGAAACAAAACACGCAAACACTCATCTATTGGGATTTATTTTAACTTTTTTTTAAAGGTAAAGTGCAGGTTAATTTGTTTTATTTTTACTTTATATATTGTATTAATTATTTTTAAAATCTGTAATTTTTTTGGGCTGTGGAACTAATTATTTGAGTTTTCATTATTTCTTATGGGAAGATTTGATTTGGTTGACGAGTGTTTTGGAATATGAGCCCAATTCCGGAATGAATTATGCTCATAATCCAAGGTTCCACTGTATAATAGTATACCAATTCACCCAGTTCACCCCTCCTCCAAATACTCTGTTTTAGAGTCAATGTAAATAAGCCCCTCCTGAGCCATGCCCTTCCAGAGAGAAATTGAGCTGAGCAACAAACATGGGGAGGTATCTGCTTTTATGAGGTCACATTAAGGGTTAATCTAATTGGTTTGTTTAAATCCGGGTCAATACAAAAAAAGGGAAATAGCACAAAAAGCAAGACATTTAACATGTTTTTATTTGTAAATGCTCCACACGTCTAAAAATCAGTAAAAGTGAATTTTGCATAAACATATATGTCCTCTGGATGTGACCTCACTGTCTTTGACCTCACTGATCCAGAAGAAATCACTCCATCAGATATTTTTTTTGTTATCCCTTAATGTTAAATATTTAGCATTTGGAGCATATTTTGCTAATTTATTGCAGATATTTATTTAGTTTCACGGGTAACACTGTTTACTTCTAAAAAAGGATTGCAGATGGATTGAAGATTGAAGATTCCATGTAAGAGCTTTTGCCTTAAGTATGGAAAAGATGACTAACACATTGCTTTTTTGAATTTCCAGTCAACTACTAAAAGTCATGTAATACCTTATATTAGAAATAGTGGAATTGTTGGCTAGATAATTGCTGCCTAAATCACTGCCTTGTCTGTACCTCTTTATCCTGTATTCAGGGTTGCGGGGGGCCTGAAGCCTATCCCAGGAGACTTAGGGCTCGTGGCGGAGTACGTCCTGGATGGAGTGCCAATTTGGGAGCACCAATTAGCCTAATCTGCATGTCCTTAAACTGTGTGAGGAAACCGGAGTACCCAGGGAAAAACCACCAAGCACGGGAGAACATGCAAACTCTGAACCCAAATCCTGGAGATGCAAAGCCACAGTGTTAACCTAAAATATGCTTCTTAATTTAAGGTTACATTACTGCTACTGTTTGGAACATGATCTCTTTTAAATAGGAAGAAAAAAAGAAAAGACCTCTAGAACGTGACCATAAATTTAGCTGCTGTTAATTAAGAAACACTATTGGCAGATTTCTCATGAATTTACACAAGTGTGAAGTTCCTATTGTTCAGCATTTTTAAAAAAAAAAGGTGTATACTTGTTTGGTGGAGCATGAAATAGCTTGTTAGTTTTATCAATGTATGGATTTAGTAGAAAACACAGATCCTGGGCTTTTATCTCGTGATAAAACAGCCAGAGGTGGAGAAAGGATGTGTCACATATAGGCAGAAGCAGAAACAGATTATTTTCAGCTCTGAGCTAGACCCCCCCTGGAGCTGAGTCACGATCTGAGCGGCATGTGTCTACTGAAGCGTAGGAGCAGTACGTGATAATGGCCTGGGAGAAACTCATTTGGGCCATTGTGAAGGTTGCAAATGTATTCTATTACTGTAATAATATTGTTGCATTCTGTGTTATAAACAGGGACTGCCATGGTGCATAAAGCACTAAACGTATTTCCTTATCAACAGTGATAACTAAATATCACGACGGTCGATATTTATGCGTTAGCCTGTAAAATAACATTAACTCAATATCACAAGAATGGTGGGACATGTTTGTTAAATTAAGATTCTGGGACCAGTATAAAAGTTTTATGGACTAGAATGGAAAATAAGCCGTATTTGCATATAAAAAAGGAGTCTCCATGCCTCTTTAGTAGCTGTACCATAAAATAAATATACACTCACAGCAACCTAATGCGTTTAGACATGTAGATATGGTCAAGACAATTTACTGAAGTTTAAACCGAACAGGACAGCATTTGTACGACAGCATCAGAACAGGGAAGAACGGTGATTTTAGGTGATTTTTGAAAGGGGCACGGTTGTTGGAGTATTTCCTGAAACTGCTGATTTACCGGGATTTGCTCACTTAATCCTCTCTAGGCTTTACAGGGAATGGTTTTAAAAAGGAAAAACATCCAGCGAGCTGCAGTTCTCTGGAAAAAAAATGTCTTGTTGATGCCAGAGTTCGGAGGAGAATGGACAAACTGATTGCAGCTGATAGATAGGTACTGTATGCCAAAGACCGTCTCTGAACGCGTAACACGTGAAACCTTCCCGGGTGATGCTGTAGCCTCTCGCAGACGGAGGTCTAGAGAGAGCTGCTTGGCTGAGCTCTCTCAGCGGGGTGGGACGGGGGGCACTTGGCGCTCTCACAATAATCACGGCTCTACAGTCAAGCAGCAGGTAGCGCTGTCCTCCAATTGTGTTACGCCACCGCCAACGAGCGAGCAGTTCGAAAAGATGCGGTCGGCTAATCTTTCACCCTCCCTAGAAGCCTTAATGTGTTTGTGACACATTAAGATGACGGCGAGGAATTGAATATGACTAAATTAGGGAGAAAGTAAAAAACAACACAGGAAACTGCGGTTACAATTTGCATGGGCTCACCAAAATTGGCGAATAGAAGATTGGAAAAATGTTTCCTGACCTGATGAGTCTTGATTTTCTGCTGCAACATTTGGATGGTAGGGTCAGAATCAGGCTTAAACAACATGAGAGTGTGGATCCATCCTGCCCTGTCGCAAGGGTTCACGCTTCTGCTGCTGGTGGTGGTGGTGGTGGTATGATGGTGTGGGGGAGACTTTCTTGGAACACTTTGGGCCACTTAGTACCAAGTAAGCAGTATTTAAATGAGTATAGTTGCTGTCCATATCCATCCCTTTATGACAACATAACATAATGTGCCATGTTTTCTTGAACTTGACAATGAGTACTCAAATGTCCTCCACAGTCACCAGATCTCAGTCCAAAAGATCACCTTGGTGGAATGGTTGATTTCACCTCATGGATGTGCAGCCAACAGATGTGCAGCAACTGCATCTGTAAAAGCTGTAAGACATGTTCCCAGAACCTTCTTGACTCTATGCCTTGAAGAATTAAGGCAGTTCGGACTGAAAACAAAAACAAAAGGCGGTTTAATCCAGTACCAGCAATGTGTACCTAATGTACCCCGTGGCCAGGGAGTGTATATGATTTGTGAGAACTGAACATTTCAAAATGCAAATTAATTAAATAAATCAACTGCACTGTTTCTTAGGCAACAGCACCACTGGGTTAATATTTTCCTTTTCTGCAGACTGGCAACGAATCGAAGTAACAGGTCTTATGTTTTATTATTGAAAATATTTCACCCCACATCCAAGAGCTTTCGTTAGCTCTACTGCCTGATGGAAAAACTTTAAATCTCCAGTATTTAATCACTGTCTAAGTCACAACTTGTAATTTCATGCAACTACCATGCCATTGGGGTCTAGACGTGTGAACAACAAGACAGTGCTGAGCTAAACTTGGCTTTTACTCCTGAGACATTCACCAACAAATTCTACTAAAAAAGCATTAATACTGCATGCTGATGGGATTTTATTGCTTATTCAAAAGGAACAGAAACCAGTACTGTGGTCTTGCACCCCCTGCGTCGAGGCTTCACGTCCCGTCTTTGGGTCTCCTGGTGCTTGGTGGGTTTCCTACAGGGACTCTGGTTTCCTCCAACAATCCAAAGACATACAGAGTTTGGGATTTGTAGTGTGTGAGGTGAGTGTCTGTGTGTGCTTGTGCCCTGCAATAAACTGGGACCCTGTCCAGGTTGTACCTGCCCTAGTGACCTGGCATACAGTAGGCCACGTTCAAGTCCGTACGGGTTAATCGTTAGAGAGTTCGTAAGGGTGAACAACATCTACAGTCGTGGTCAAAAGTTTTGGCAATGACACAAATATTAGTTTTCACAAAGTTTGCTGCTAAACTGCTTTTAGATCTTTGTTTCAGTTGGTTCTGTGATGTACTGAAATATAATTACAAGCACTTCATACGTTTCAAAGGCTTTTATCGACAATTACATGACATTTATGCAAAGAGTCAGTATTTGCAGTGTTGGCGCTTCTTTTTCAGGACCTCTGCAATTCGACTGGACTGCTCTCAATCAACTTCTGGGCCAAATCCTGACTGATAGCAACCCATTCTTTCATAATCACTTCTTGGAGTTTGTCAGAATTAGTGGGTTTTTGTTTGTCCACCCGCCTCTTGAGGATTGACCACAAGTTCTCAATGGGATTAAGATCTGGGGAGTTTCCAGTCCATGGACCCAAAATTTCAACGTTTTGGTCCCCGAGCCACTTAGTTATCACGTTTGCCTTATGGCACGGTGCTCCAAACCAAACTGTTGTTGGATTGTTGGAAGAAGTTGCTGTTGGAGGGTGTTTTGGTACCATTCTTTATTCATGGCTGTGTTTTTGGGCAAAATTGAGAGTGAGCCCACCCCCTTGGATGAGAAGCAACCCCACACATGAACGGTCTCAGGATGCTTTACTGTTGGCATGACACAGGACTGATGGTAGCACTCACCTTTTCTTCTCCAGACAAGCCTTTTTCCAGATGCCCCAAACAATCAGAAAGAGGCTTCATCCGAGAATATGACTTTGCCCCAGTCCTCAGCAGTCCATTCGCCATACTTTTTGCAGAAGATCAATCTGTCCCTGATGTGTTTTTTTGGAGAGAAGTGGCTTCTTTGCTGCCCTTCTTGACACCAGGCCATCTTCCAAAAGTCTTGGCCTCACTGTGCGTGCAGATGCGCTCACACCTGCCTGCTGCCATTCCTGAGCTCTGCACTGGTGCCACTCCGATCCCGCAGCTGAATCCTCTTTAGGAGACGATCCTGGCGCTTGCTGGACTTTCTTGGACGCCCTGAAGCCTTCTTAACAAGAATTGAACCTCTTTCCTTGAAGTTCTTGATGATCCTATAAATTGTTGATTTAGGTGCAATCTTAGTAGCCACAATATCCTTGCCCGTGAAACCATTTTTATGCAACACAATGATGGCTGCACGCGTTTCTTTGCAGGTCACCATGGTTAACAATGAAAGAACAATGATTTCAAGCATCACCCTCCTTTTAACATGTAAAGTCTGCCATTCTAACCCAATCAGTCTGACATAATGATCTCCAGCCTTGTGCTCGTCAACATTCTCACCTGAGTTAACAAGCCGATTACTGAAATGATCTCAGCAGGTCCTTTAATGACAGCAGTGAAATGCAGTGGAAAGTTTTTTTTTTCGGGATTAAGTTAATTTTCATGGCAAAGAAGGACTATGCAATTCATCTGATCACTCTTCATAGCATTCTGGAGTATATGCAAATTGCTATTATAAAAACTTGAGCAGCAACTTTTCCGATTTTCAATATTTACGTAATTCTCAAAACTTTTGGCCACGACTGTATAAGCAAGGTAACAGTTTAATAGAGCATGCATGTCTTCTCAGAAATTCTATGGAACTAAGATGGAACGTAAAGCATAAATGTCACAAACAACTGTAGGGTACAGTCCTACTGAAACCCTACAGAACATATTTTTGAAGGATGGTCTCCTCGCAACTTCTAAAAAAACGTGCCGGTTGATGTAATGGCTAAAATAAATTGTCTTGAGCTGTGACACACACCATCCAGCTCACTCTCTACTCACGTACAAACGCACAAAACAACCTCAAATGCCTCAGACCGGATAGTACAATCACACAAGAAGCATGTTTCTGCAACAGCATTTTTTCCAGCCATAGTAAGACTGATGGCAAAAGAAACAGAGGAACAAAAGCGGCCCGTGTCGGCTTCACTCCTGTACGTTTTTACAATATCTCTGTGATATAGACACCAGCTGCTGTAATCAGTGTACATGTACAGTATCTGGTATAAGATCGAGTTACTATGCTTTACCTATTTATTATCAAAGAACAAAGAAGTGCGATATAAAAACCTGTGCCATCAAATGTGAGATTAAACCTCAAGACAAAGTGCAATTTGTAAATTTGAAGAAGTGCAATAATTCAGTATCTTGGGATCAAGTTTAAAACATAACACAGCGTACTAGATAAATGTTTTAGTCTGACAGCTTAAATCATTCATCTATTTATTATTGTATTATATGTTAATTCTTCTGTATGTTTCTATTTTTTTTATTTTTATCACCGACGAAAAAAATAACGCAATGCACTCATGCTGTTCGTATGTGTACAAATGCCAAATAAAATCTCTTGAAACTTGAAAGGTGTTTGAATGAATGTGTGTGCAGGTGCCCTGCTATGGACTGGTTTCCACCATGATCACCACTGATTGCTTATTGAAGATGGATGAATGGATGGATGTCATTGTTTTTTTTTTTGTTGTTTTTTTCTGAAATAAATACTAATGCATTAAATAATATACAGTACATCCATATAACCTGGTTGCTGTAAGTATTAAAGTATTAGACTTTGTATAATAATTCAGGAGACAAGAAGGTTAATGTTTTGGTTAAGACAATTTGGTTAGATGCTAACCAAATGGCATGTCTCAAGTATGTATGAGGGCCTTAAATGCTGCTTGGTTAGGTACATAATGGAAAGCAATGTCAGTCACTGGGTATTAGAACATTGCTCTAGTGTTCAGCCTTACCCAATATGACAAGCAACTCCACCGAAGACCGAGGATAAAGTACGGCTCAGTCGGACAAGAAGAATTCAGCTGGTTAAAAAAAAAAATTTAAAAAAAGGGCGAAAAGCAGACTTTGCTCCAAATGCCACATTTATGTGACATTTCTGGGTCACTACATTAAAAGAAAACACCCAAAGCCTTAAGCCGTTGGAACGAGTCACCCAGAGATCACCACTGTCACTAAAAAACAACATGCACATTGATGCACATAGTTCTTTTTGTGTTGCATTTTCTTTTTTGTCTAAATTGATCTTTATTCTTGGAGTTCATTGCCTTCTACATAATTCAAGTAAACAAATGTAGGTGGAAGCAAAAAAAAAAAAAAAACATCCTGGCGATGACGCCGAGTGTCTGTTTTTGTCCACAGTGAAAGACAGGAAAGTAAACATGATGGCTAACAATCTAAACACTCAAACATTAAAATCCCCGTAGAAAGGACAACACGGAGATTAGATCATTATTTAGAGCTCGTTTAAACAAAAGTGCTTGCAGTGCGCAGATCTTCATCTTGTAGAAATTCAATAGGAAAACACGATACTGGAAACGCTGCGTATGAGGTGGGGACACACCCTGGATGGGACACCGACTCATGCAGACAGGCACATCTATTTAAAATAAAATATGCAAACAGCATTAAAAAAAAAAAAAAAGGCGTTTGTTTCACGTTAACGTTCAAGTTAGTGCAGCTGTTTTATGAATAGTTCCCGGGCTACAGTAAATGCTGAAGCAATATTTAAACATCGCCTTTTATCTCACACACACAAAGGAGACTGATGATTTATTATGCTTCATGCGAACTACGAAGGGATTTGGCCAACACAGCATTCTGAGCAGCACGCAATAATCCTCTTCAGCAAATCTGACATTCATGAATGCATCTGCAGCGTACGCTTAATGATTTGCTCAGGATCAGAATAAAGCAATCTCGAAATCTCGACCTAATTACACACCTACGTGGGAGTTTGGGGTGGAGACTCAGATGGCGCCGACCAACACATAACATAAAACAAGTGAAATATATCTTGGAGGAACTGTGTTTATTCATTCAGTAGAGTTCCAGAGAAGGTAGTGTGTGTGTGTGTGTGTGTGTGTGTGTGGCCTCTCACCTCCATGGTTGGGGACGAGGGGGTTTTCTTCAAAAAAATCCAAAGACATGCGGTTTAGGCTAATTGGTGTTCCCATGTTGCCTATAGATTGTGAATGAGGATGTGAGTGTGTGCCCTGTAATAGATTGGCACCCTGTCCAGGGTGTACCCCGCCTCGTGCCCAGAGTCCCCTGGGATAGGCTCCAGGCTTCCTGTCATCCTGAACAGGATAAGCGGTATACAGATAGTGAGTAGTGTGGTGTGGTGTGTTGAGCTCATTATTTATACAGTTTCTTGTGAGTTTTCCTTTAATTTGTGAACTGGCTAAGAGTTTACTGCAGTAACCTCAGTGTACTGTACTTTAATAATGATAACGATGGTTTCACATTTACCAGATTTAGAAGCACTTTGCTCGCACAGATAGTGGCTGCACTAATGCTAATGGCATTTACTCTACTAACCTTTAGTGGGTATTAAAAATTAGCTTTAAAACAGTGTACTTTATACACTGACATGATATGACGGAACTTGCTAAAAAAAAAGGGGAAATCTCTTACATTTGCAAGAAAACCACATCAATTTGATGAGCAAAAAAAGCACATTTTTCTTTCCATACTCTAGTTTACCTGGAAAACAGTGGAGATCAAGTTGTTCTCATCAAGCTCCTCTTAGATTGACTTGACATTGTCTACTTTTTTTTTTTTTTTAAACAGCACATTGTTCCCGAATTGCCCTGAGTGTGTGAATGTTGACCGGAGGTCTGACCACAGTCGTACAGTACAAAATGGGAATAAATACAAAGGTCACCATTGGCCTCTACAGTCCCTTGGATGGACTATAGAGGTTCCGAGATTAATGGATGGAATTGAAATGTCCTAGATAACCCCTGTGGGTTCCTTCAGCAAGCACCTTTATCTCTTGGAAAGCATGAGGCACAAAAGATATGAGTAAAAAAGATCTGCACACATATATACTGCTTCTAGGTTAAATACCTGGAAGAGGTGTATCATCTTTCATGTTAAGCAGGATCGTTGGAACAATTTTTTTTTATTGTGCGTGTTGTTGTTGTTGTTGTTGTTGTTGTTGTTGTTGTTGTTGTTTGGTTTACAGGGCTCTCTTTGCTGCATGGCACACCTAGTTTTTTATTTATTTATTTTTTACATTTTTAAAAACAGATAAGTCTGGTCAAACAATTTATCGTTCTCTGATTGGATAAGACAGGGGAACTCCATGAGTGGGGACATCCCGACACAATTTGACAACCGTCCTGGTTTTGTGTTCCTGAATTTTGTGTTCCAGGAGGACTTTTATCTTCAAACTTGTCCCAGACTACAGCTCCCATCATGCACTTCACCACAGCCGTGTCGCCGCTCTTGTGTTCACCTGCACCTTGTTAAGTTTGATTAGCCTGTTTATATATATATATGCCCATGTGGCAGTTGTTTTGTTTGCTGCTGTTGCTATCCTGTGTACTTCACTATGACCTGTGGTTGCCTTGCATGATGCGTTTGATTTTCTGATTCAGTTTGCTGTCATTGTTCTCCCTGTTAGAGTTTTTGTTACTGTATCCTAGTTGTTTTTGGCCTAGTTGTTGTTAGAGTTAGCATTAGCCACAGTTATAGTGTTCATGTTTGCACCTTGTGTGTGGTTGGTTTCATTGTTTTTCACTCCACTTAAATAAATCTCCATGTTTGAGCAAATGATTTAAGAATGTACTGTAAATTAGCAAATGGTCTCTTAATCAACTTCTCAGTGGCGATGATTGACGCTGTACTCGGGACAGTACGAACGAATTTCCGTCGTGAGCAATGAAGAACCAAAATTGGAATACACAAAAAGTGCCTTCTAACACTTTATGTCTATAGTAGAATTGTTGTGTATACAGTAAAAGTGATCTGATAACCGTGTTTATGGGGTTGTTGCAGGAGATCCCCATACATCACTAATAATAGACCATATTATTTACTTTGTAAAGATAAGCCTATATGAATATGAAAGTCTGGCAAATATACAGTAAGCATGAATCATATATGGAAAATTAGAAATGATGACACAATTTGGAAACCCCAATCAACCCAATCAGCATGTGGAAGGGAACACACACAAACCCTCAAACATGGAGGTAGTCGTTTATATTCATTCATTTAGATTAATATTATATATTTCATCTTGCCAGAATAATTCCGAGCCTCACCTGTTTAGTGAGGATGAACAATTCTGTACAATTCAGTGGTCACCGTTTGAGGACTTTTCCTTGCAACATTAAGTCAGAAGAGATCACATATACTGTAAATCACAAATAAAGCAGGAAGGTATCTTAGAGCCTGTCTTTATTTATTTGTCCATCTGTTTATTTCGTGCACGTGACCTCGCGTCAGTCGCGTTGACAGTAAGGTAAACCTTTCCTGACATTCAGAACTGGTTTTGACACTGTGAGCATGTCATTTTTGTCATTTTGTCTCCCAGTGGCTATTACCTTGTGTCCTTGGTGTAGCTTCCACCAAAGACACTATTCAGTCATTCAATCATTCATCATCTATACAGCTTATCATGTACAGGATTGTGTGGGCCTGGAGTCTATTATCCCAGGAGACTAAGGGACAAGGCAGGGTACATCTGGACATGGTGGCAGTCTATCGCAGCACACACACACACACACACACACACACACACATTTGGATAATTGATAACGGTTTTTTATCCTTCATGTCAAATTTTACGAAGGGTATCACAAGTAGTTTGGAAAATCAATTTCTTGTTCTCCAGATCTACAGTTAAAGCTAAATAAACCTTCTTTTTGCTTTAACATTGAGCTATCAGAGATGGCTAAGATTTAAACAAAAATACATGATCACACCGAAACTAGAGACTAATCTCCAGACTGATTCTCAGTGATCTGCTGCGGCTGCTTTTATAATGCTTGAATGCTTGGAAAGATATTAAATCACCTAGAGTGAAAATCCATCATCACTGTACTAAGGTGCATGGCCTTTGTCCTGGCTGGAACAGGGTCAAGACTGAACATATGAGGAATGCTTTATGTCCCTGTGGAAGGCAGGTGACCACTGACCTTTAACCCCAGCATTATCAGAGGGCAGAAATCAACATGAGGCCCAGGCTGTTTTGTATAGTTACTGCGCATAAAGTGTTGGTGACGAAAAAAAAAAAAAAAGGTACTAGAGTAATATCATTGGAAGAATACACGCATATGTACACGCAAACTCTGTTTATATATATATATTTCCATAACTTTATGTAACATTATACAAAATTCCAATTTGGTTTCTCCGTTCTGAGCAAGGTGAAATTGGAGACATGCCATTTTTTATTATTTTGCCACTTAATCCCTCTAACAAAGCATTGATTTTTCTTTTTTCTGGATAGTGACTAAAAGCTTTTATGCAAATGTGACCATCAAGCTCGAGCATTTTTAATGCAAACCCAAACCAGGTGGAAGGTGAAAGTGTGTATAAGAGCTTGATGCATGCATTTTAATGCACTTTTAGTGATTTAGGTCATGTGTACACATACAATAAGTTTTTTTGTGTGTGTATATACAGTATGATGCACTGTACATGGTAACTGGAACACTGCTTAATCTGTTATTAAATATCAAATTATTGTTTTTAAATTATATAATTTTTTTTGTCACAAAATGATTTTCCAGAAACTGTCTACACAGAAGAGAATATCTAACCTTCCTTATCACTTTTTTTCCTCTTGGCAACAGCAGATCATGCGTTGCCCTGGAGGGAAACAAATATTCTCTCAAGTGTTTTTTCTTTTCTTTTTCTATACCTTTTTCTATACCTATAGCAGATAGATGTAGAGACGCTGATAGATGATTTTGCTTTTCCCTGTTACTGTTGCTTCTGGCTTTAGTGATCTAAATCTACATTCAATGAAAAATCTACATTGTTTTAAAAATCAAACATTTTTGACATCCACTGGTCAAACGGTTATACAAGTAAAGTTGAATTAAGGTGAAAAGCACAGGTGGCTTAAGGGTTTAAAGGATCATTTTTCTTATACCATGTATATATGTGTATACATAATGACCCGTCTCATGATGCACTTTCAGATGGACGCAAACATCGTCTTTATGTACGAGTTTGGTTATTCAGGATTATGATTCTAGATGCAAATTGTTGATGGGGGGCCAGGGAACAGCCCTCTGGTTCTGCTTTGTACTCTCTCTCACACACACTTTATTTCATTGTAATGGGTGAATGAATGAATGAATATTCTATATTCAGTAACTGCTTTATCTTAGCCAAGGTCGCAGTGTCTCTGGCACATGTGGTTTGAGGCACCATGGATGGGAAGCCAATCTATCACACGGCACCATGCACACACATTCACACCTAAAGCAATTGCACTCTAGCATTACGCCTACTCACATGTTATTGGAAGGTGAGAGGAAACACTCGCCCAGAGAACACTGAAGAAACCCATATGGACACAAAAAGCACATGTGACATACATTAGAGATGGAGGAAAATCCATTCAGTTATGCATCTTGATTGTTTTCTGTGACAGTTCATGTATTGGCACACTGTCTCCAAAATAAATTTTTAAGATTTATTTTATATACAGTATGTTTGCATTTGAGTTGGTAACATCTTTCAATTCCCCTATATTCCCACAGGGGGCCTGCTCTAAATTGTTCACACAGCACATGATTTAAATCATGAATCATGAATTGTAACAAAATGTTTAATAACAAATTGAGATTTTATTTTGTGACACTAACAAAATCGCAATACAAACCGAATCATCACCTAGGTATCGTGATTACATCGTATTGGGTGGTCTCCAACATACATGTGTTCTAACAATCACTTACTCACCATATACCCGATGTTTGTTTACTAATTCACGATTTGTCACCCGTCACAGCAAATAGTTAGTTTAGCATTATGGCCAATAAATAAAGTGCATTAGATAAAATATCTTAGTTTGTCAATTTCGGGAAAAAAGGTTGATAAAATACCTTATCATCATGATTTTTCAACAGAATTAAGAACGTTTGAATCCTAAACTTTTTAAGCACTTTGAACACTATTCAAGCTAGTCACTCCAGTTATACAAAAAAAACATGCATATTTTGCTATCTATAAAATAATTTGCACTGCTGACAAAAAGTTATTTTAGGCCTAGTATGAAAATCCTGGTGACAAAATGAGAATAGGAGACTGGCCAGATCTCAGTAACCGTCCATGACACAGTAGTAAGCTTGGCATCAAAATTGAGCCTTTTATACCAGAAATTTGAAAATATGCATAACTCAAATCGCCTAAAATGTGACAAAATACCTGATCACGGGTAAGGCACGGGTCACGTGTAGATGTTACGGCTGATCGTATCAGTTAATAACTATAAACATGAAACTTCAGCAATACAATAGAACAGCCATTAATTAAGCCAGCTTCAGATCGATTATTTTAATACTTTACTATTATGCCTGATTAAAAGAAAAAAAAAAACAAAACAATAATGCAAGGACTTGCCTGTTTTTTGGATTTGGAAGAAAACCAAATGACCTGTACACAACTCATAACTTATTGCATAATAAATAAATAAATAAAGAGTCAAGCATAGATAAGTTACTCCTGGTTTGGGCTGATAACTAAGAATTTTATGAAGAATAAATAAAAGGAAAATTCAGAAACCATGCATGTCAGAGATTCTAGAGATTATTAATTGTTCCCTTGAACCATTAATTCCTCGTATGGTTACACTTAAATTACCTAGAATATATATATATATATATATATATATATATATATATATATATATATATATATATATATATATATATATATATATATTTTTTTTATGCTTGTATCAACTTGTCAAGCAAAACCATTCTCATTAATACTGCTATAAAAACAAGCTCTTAAAGAATTTAGAGAATGCCATTTTCCTCTTTAAGCCTCAACATTTTATAGCCTCTTAATTTTTTAAAGGGCCATTAAAGCTTGTCCTCTTGAAACCTCAAACCTTTTTGAATCATACTCTTGTTCTCAGTATGAAAAAAGGGGGGAAAATAAGGCAGCTGTAGCTGGTAAACCGAAATGTCAACAATTCGTAAGTATTCCGAACATTTTCCAGGCCATTTGGATAAGGCTGTAAGCTGTTCTGGCTGGAGTAATTTGGTCACATTCCCCTTTCTGGGCAGGTTCATTGGGGAGCGCTGGCAGACATCAATTCTGAAGTCTCACCACAGATCTTCAATGTTCTTGAGATCATTTCAAACCACTCTGGTTCTGCTTTGAGTCAGTGTCTTCCTGGAAGACAAATTATCTCCCAAGTTTAAGCTTTATGGCAAGGAGGAGCGGGAATTTATCTGTATCAGTATTGTGCATCATTCATTTTCCCATCAATCTTAACCATATAACCAGTCCCTGCTGATGAAAGGCAACTCTGTAGGAATTTCCAGCGGGAATAGTGTTCCTAAGCTTTTAGTGTCATCAGACCGCATGATTTTCTGCCAGTTTGTGGGAGGCATTGTTCGTGACCTTTTCGTGACCTCTCAGGATGGGGAAAGCCTCAGACAGCCTTCCAACTCTTGCATAGTCGCGTCTACATGATTGATGCATGGACATCACTTTTAATCCTAGCCACTGATTTCGGCAACAGTAGCAGTCTAGTAGTAATCTTCTAGACTGAAGCAATGTGGATGCAGTTTTCTCCGATTTTGTTTTAAGATGATCTTGTATTCTTCTCCAGATCTCTGCTTCTCTATGCTTAGAGTTACTTACAGGCCTCACAATGTGAAGTGCTTCATAAATTATTTTTAATTCCCCCATTTCTTCATATTATATTCAATTATTTATTGCATTTAGGTTAAAGAAATGGGAATAAATATTTTACCATGACAGGATGGGTAGTTTATGTAGCAACCTCGTTTCCCCTCTCGTCTGTTCCAACCACTCAGCATTCAGCATCACCAGTGTACTAGTCACCAGCCTGATCATTATTTTCACATGTATCTCACCGTTTCATGGTTTTTATTCTTGAATGATTAAAATGGTTAATTTTCCTCAAGACTACCTTAAAAATACAAGAAACTTTGGACAAAAGCCCCTTTTCCACCAAAATGAACCACATGGCAGTTAATTTCTGGTGCTAGTGCAGGTTCAGAACCGGCTCGATAGCGAACCTCATAAGAACTGGCTTTGTTTTTCTATCGGCTAGAGAGTATCACTTTATACGTCTGTGTACGTCTCTACTTTTCTGGCAATGGTTGCGGCAATGTAAGCCACAATACTAGCGCTAGCAGCAAGGCTAGTGGAAACAATAGTGGCAATGCAAGCGGCCAAGAATGCTAAAAGCAAGCACAACAACAACAATGGCAAATTTCACCATGGCTTTGTGAGTAGTTATCCTGGCTTTATCATGACTAGAAAGCATTTGCAATGCCCATTGGATATTGAGTCCATTCTTTAAAGATGGCTGTCACAAACATTTAGTTGGTCGTAATAAACCCACCTCCAGTCCCGAAGTAAGTGATTGATTCTTTGTTCATTGAAACAGTTTTTCTGTTTCTGCTTTTGCTGTCGGAAAAAACGAAGAACTGGTTTGAAATTGGGCACCGACTCCGAACTAGCTCTGGAACCACCTTGGAGGAAAAAGGGGAACAGCTCTGCAAAGACAGTAGAAGATCTTAGGAACAAGGACTGATGACTCAATGAGCTGTGACACAGACAATAAACTCCAGCTCCCGGATTGCTTCATGGCCTACAAACCTGGCCCAGCTGAACTACCAAGCCGACACACATAATTGTCATCCTCCCATTCACCTGTATTCACTAACTACTAAATACCTCCCAGTATACTACCTATATACTAATCAAGTATGACTCGGTACCATTTAGCACCCTATGAGCCATAACCTAGTTCTTTTAAATGCTCTGGTTCTCCATTTAGTTTTGTTCTTGTTTTTTGGATTCTTCGATTTTGCCAGTTTACAAACCACCTGACTCACGACCGGTTTTTAACCCTGACCTTCTCACTCATTTTTTTTTTTCATTTTTTTTTTTTTCAGTAAAGCACTTTTACCTGCAACTGCAGCCTGGTATTTTAAAACCGCTCCATCTTGGCCCTTCACATGCATCAAATTATCCCTGGTAATTTAGATGACACTGCTTTTTATAGGCTTTTTATTACACGTTTTGTTTTATGCCCATTTGATTAACTATAATGTAATGAATCTGAAGTCGCTGGATAATTTTTCATCTCACACCAGGCTTCATTATCTGAAATGGCCTCAACGCCGTGTCTAATGAAAGAAAGAAAGAAAGAAAGAAAGAAAGAGAAAGAAAGAGGGGGAAAAAAAGCCTTGTTCAGCAAGTAACGTTCTGGGTTGTCCTGGACAGCACTGCGTTTCTGGATAATTTGACAGGTAGTCAATTGAGAACAGATAGTCTTTCCTATCATAGGGGTAAGAGTCGGTACCTATTTACTCAGATGGCTGTGGGAGATCTCAGACAGGGTGTCTTCGCTCCATAAATGAATCAGATGGCACAATTACCACTGATATGATCAATATTTTTATTCCTATGTGGCCAATCAATAACCTCTTTGCTTGCACTTTTCTTGCACCATATCTCTTTTGTATCATATATATATATATATATATATATATATATATATATATTTTTTTTTTTTTAGCTTTGTGGTAGATATAATGATCGTGGTGCCCTTGAGCAAAACATTGATCACTACTAATATCTTTGACCTCTGTGAATTTTATTGCACACAGGAAACCTTCTGCCAGTCATTTTCCTTATCCTACATTTTACAGATTTTTTAATCATCTTTTTTTTTTTTTTTTTAATTTGCATGAGGAGCAACATGCTAATCAGTGCTGACTGCTTTTGCGAGGACAGCAGTGGTGTATAAACATAAATAATTAATCATATCTCTGCAGCTTCATCTTCATTTGCTGAATGAAAGAGATCATCTTATTAGGTTTTTGCAGGAAATCAAACTCAATGGAATGGAATCTGTCTTTATCAGCACTCTTGGGAAGTGAGACATCTGTAAGCTTGAACATAACACTCAGCATCTGGCATATTACATGATGGATCTGCAACTAGTTCCCAGGAGGCATTGGGAACCTCATTCCCAATGCTCATTCCTAGAAGTGCATGCTCAGTGTTTTAAGTGTTAGAAACTCTGAAAACTGTGCTCACAAAAAAAAAAAAAAAAAAAATAGGGCACCCTCACCAGCAATAACTGTACAGTGTAGTATACAGTAGTATAAAGAAAAGCTTTCTCAATGGTCTTTTCTGTGCAACAAACATTACAAACACAAGCAGTACAATGTAAGGCACAGGAGAGTGCAAGTGCCATAGAACAATTTAATAATGTAATGCATATACTACAGAATCAAGTCCGTCATGCTGAGTGCTGCCGCTAACCAATATCTCCTGACACAGCTGCCGTTATTATAGTACCCTTCCATCCTTAAAACTTAATGTTAGAAATGTTCTCTTTTTTATTGGGAAATCAGAAAGTATACATTGAATACAAGGGGTGTTCAAGTCAAACTGGGACTTTTGATTTTGATGCGCAGAATAACAGATGACGGTTATTTCTTAATGTAATGCCCAGCTCTACTAATGCACTTATCTCAGTATTTCACTAGTGTTCGGATACAATTCAATTCAATTCAATTTTATTCATATAGATAAGACAGATGGGTCCTCGATCACTGGAAGCACAGGAGCAGCATGTGTAGCTCCAACCTTCAAGGTAGAAAGTTTTCTTAGTATGTAGGTGCCATGATCAGACTGCCTGCTTTGTGTCTGAAGCACAGGCCTCCCAGGAACTCTTTTAATGGCCCAAACATGTGGAAATGGCTTAGAGTGAGGTCAGGACTGTATGCGTTCCTGATGTGGCAATAATTCCCAGCTGAATTCCTGTAATGTGCAGGTGGTGCAGTATGAGGTCGTGCATTCGTCCGGCAAAAACAGAATGCATTTGGGCATTAAATCAAGTTGTTGTTTTTTTTTTTTTCCCTGAAAGCCTTATGCACATCCTGTAGAACCTGGCAGTAATACTGTATTCACTGTTCATGCTGATACCACTTGATACTGTAGAAAATCCACAGGAATTATGCCACATTTAATAAAAAAAAATTTAAAAAATACTGGCCATGTCTTTATCTGCAGCTATAATTACTCTAAAATCTTTGAAGGCGGTGAGCCAGTTTGCTTCAGCTGTTTTGATGCACATTTCAATTTGAGTATGAAATGTCACAAGTGGCAGTGCAATCAAGAAAATTTCAACTGCAAGAAAAGGGAAAGTCTAGTATCACACAAGCCCACACAAGATATTACACACTACAGCTAAACTAGAAGAAACACAAATGTAAAAGAGCAACAAGAAGTTGTTGCAAGAGGTGTTGCCCAATCCTGATTGAGTGGGTAGTGATATTAAAGCTGGGTAATTAGTAAGTGGGAATCAGCATTCTGACAGTTTTAAAGAGTAGTATATGGAGGGAAATCAGAAGTTGACAAACTCTAGTTACAAGCTGTCCTTCAGTTTTGTTGCGTGACTGAATCAACTGGTTCCTTCTAACAGTGTAGTAACTAGACAGGCGTTGGTTAGGGTGCGTGCCTTTAACAGGGATGTCTTTCACCTGTCGATATTTCTTCATGGTTTCCCATACGGAAAAGAAAATATATGGCAATATATTGTAAAATAGAATTAAATAATACATTTCCATATGTAGGAAACTAGACAAAAGACGAAAAAACATTTATATTTATACTTATAATTGTTCTATTGAAACATTATCGAAACTTAATGCCTACAAAGTCCATTTTGTTCGAACTACATTAACATATAAGCATATCATAATAAAATATAAAGAAATTTATATAAAATTCAAATTCAATCTATTACGCGGAATATTGTTGAATATAAAATCACATACATTTAAGATACACATTTGAATATATTTCTCAATATATGAAAATCTGCAAATTCCTTGTAAAATTAAAAAAAAATAAAATAAATATATATATATATATATATATATATATATATATATATATATATATATATATATATATTAACACAATATATAATTCTGTATATTGTGAATGCATTTTTGAATATGAATATCTTTTTTATTTATTTTATTATTAGCTAGTATCAGTTACTGTAGCAATGAGGAATTATATATCAACATCTTTTCAATGTGCCAGTAGGTCAGGACACTAAATATATATCATTCAATATATTGACAGTTAATAGTGTACCGGATATAGAAAAATATATTTTCTTTGCGTAAGGATTTGAAATCAGCCCTGGATGTACACTGAAGTAAAAGGGGTCCGCCCTTGTCCCATTCAGCACATTGGGTGATGGATACACCCCACCCTGGAGATATATCTGTCGTTTCTGTGGCAGCTGCTTACAAGGTTGGTTTCACAGTCTGCTGTGTTTAAAAGGTTTTCTTCATGTCATCGTGTACTTCAGGTTTTAAATTCCTGTTGGTTATTCAAGCGGGGGAGGGGCATTTAAAGTGTGCATTTTGTGTATAAGCTCTTGCATATGCAGTGTCCACAATTTTGATGTACAAGTTTTGGCATACATTCACAGTGGTAAATGTGTGAACTCTTAGTTAGTAGACGTGGATTTGGCAAACAGCTAAGAGTGTCTCAGGAACAAGCTACGGTGTGTTTTTGAGGTCACACATTTTGGTTTTTCATATGCACCGAGTTTAATTTCAGTATTTTAAAAAAATTGTCTGAACTGCCACCTTGGTATAGGATACATGGATTTAGTGTGTGACTAATATCCATTAATTGAGAGACTCTAATGAACAAGGTAAGACATTTGTTTGCGCTCTAATTTTCATAATCCAAGTGTACATTCTGAAGAGCATATATATATATATATATATATATATATATATATACACACACACATGTATGAGGATAATTAAATGAAACCATGAGCTTAAAGTATCTGTGATTGAAGTAAACAAGCTTAAAATATCTCTAATTAAAGTAAATGAGCTTAACATGTCTGCCTAACTTTGATAAACTTTTTAAAATTATGATATATAAATGATCAAATTTATTCATTTACTGGAACTGTTCACATTGTATTTTATAGCCGTTAGAGTTATGCATAATAATCTGCCTTAGCCTAGTAACAACTCAGTACCTTGTTTGAAAAGATACTGTACAGAAAACTTTAGAGTATTTATTTGGACCCCAAGGTGTAACAGTTGTACTTATGATAATCTATAAGAATTTATGACGTTTAGATGATATTTGCACTAATCATTGTTCTTTTAAGAACACATGCTATTAGTTGTTTATATATTGAATATTCATTTAGACCTATATGACTTTATTGATGCCTTTAAGTTGTTGATACATTATGTTGCATTTATATATGCAACATTTATACTGTGGGAGGTACTGTACAGGTGTTTATGTATTGAGCATACATTTAGATTAATGACTCACTGTCATAGTGGATCCAGGCTAGGGGTTTGAAGAAAACACTGCTGACAATCGACTGCTCCTTTCAAGACCTTCTAGTCAAACCAAAATGCTAATGGAGCAACATATGTACTGTACTGTATGCATCTGAATACACACCAAATGGCTGCATCTCTTCTTACCTTCACACGTGCCCATATTATTTAGATTTTGTATTAGCTTAATTTTTTACATTTGCCTTACATTATGTTCATAAGGAATGCCCATCCTCAAAGGGGCAGTCAGGGGGCAGGACATTTAAAGCCGCTGTCAGGGGTGTGGCTGAACGGGAGTGAACCCAATTGCAGACAGAAAGCCTTTCTGAAAGCTTTAGTTCGAAGGCACAAATAAGTCTCAATGTGCAGGCTCAGCAGGAGCACAAATACGGCAGGGAATGAAATGCTTGTGACGGCGAAACACTCCTGTCTGATATCCACATACGCAAAAGTGATCACAAGTCTGCACGCACACACAGAGATTGCGGGGAATAGCACTAAACGAGGTCGGAGGAACAGGCAGGGTCGGTAACAGTTGTCCAGCAGTGAGAAAAAAAACAAATCCGGAAGCACGTACCGAAATCAAAGTCCGTAATGCAGGCGAGGTCATACACAGAAGCAAATCCAAGCAGTGATAATAATCCAGAGGGCAAGGCACGAGACAAAATCCAGGAAGACAGGCAGGGTCATACACAGAAGTAGAAATAACTGGAAAAATCACGAGTGACAGATCAAGAGGCACGCAAGCAGGATACTTCGGCACTGAATGGAGTTCTAAGCTTCTTTTTAAAGGCGTGGTAGATAGTTAATAGGTTGCAGGTGCGTGGGGTTAATTAGCTGAAATCATGACCTGGATGTGCTTGGCTGATTGGGCTGGCTCGTGACAGCCGCAGACACTGAAACAGTGTGTTTGGAGAAGGGGTGAAACAAAAAGAAAGGCAAGCATGCCAGAATGCACCATCTGAGATGGAAGATGGAAGTAATTAGAAGACGGTGTCTTTGGCGTTCACCCTTGTCAGTTATCGTACCGACAACGTACCCAGCCGTACAGTATCAAGGATCCATGATCAAATTAGGAGGAGATAAACTGTAAATAAATAAAAAATAAATTAAAAGGAGGACATCATTTTCCATTCGAGAAATAAAAATCGTTCTTCTCTTGCACTTCTGGTGTTTTTATTGTTTTATTGGTTTGCATTAAACAGATAAGATATAGTTAAACTAAGATATTCTGTCGTCCTTAAGAAATGGTTTTCTACAAGGAAAGGAATTTAAGCCGGGAATGGCAGAAGTACGTGCCAGATCGTCCTTGCACAATCTCCAATTGTTCATGTTGTGCTCCATTGTTCAAAGTTGTATATAATTGTATGTCATCCTTTTGCTGAACACCTTCAGGAGCGAGGAATGAATGCATGTGCAAACTGTTTCTGTGCTGATTGGTTGTAATTGAAGGTTGTAACACAATCTCTGAAGGCATTACCTGCAATCTAAATGCAATCATGTAAAAACACACAGGCGCTGTTGTGATACGGCTGCGGTTGACTCGTTACCGAGAAGCCGTTATGGTGTCGGTCTCGCCTTTGTTCAAACACAATTCCCTTTCTTTGACCTCAGCATGCAGCTTAGCTAAGGTACGCCCCTGTTGAGAAATCACAGCAGGCTGGGCTCTGCATAAAACTGTGAGAAAAGAAAAGAAGTAAAAGAAATGAACTCCTGCACATTTCAAGCAAAGGCTAGTGGGAAATCTAGATCAGCTCAGTACAGTTTTTTTTTTCTTTTCTTTCTTTTTTTTTTTTTTTCAGGTAATGCTCTGCTTTGTAATGGAAAAAAACAACAACACAATCCCAGGCCTGTATTTAGATTAAAATTCCTCAGTCTTCAAGGTTTGTTATTGTATATCCTGGTGGCATAGTGGAGGATCGGAATGGCACTTTTATTGTTTGAATAAATGCTGGTGCCCGCGCGTATGCTTATGTGTTATTAAACCCATATGTTTTCACATGGGATGAATGACCTCCATCAATTCTCTCTCTCTCTCTCTCTCTCTCTCTCTCTCTCTCTCTCTCTCTCTCTCTCGGTTTAGCATCACGTCTCCTTGGTGAGCAAAAAACCAAGACCAGATTGTGAACCATTGTTTCTACAGACACCTTAAAAACCACAAGAGACCCACAAACACACATTGCTTTTAATATCACCGGGGTTTTCAAATGCTCTGTATATAAACATTACATTTCTGGGCTTCACTTTTCCTGCTTCAAAATCAAACCAAATATCAAGGATCTTGTTCTCTGGACTGCATTCGGACCATGCCAGAAGAACATCAATCTGCTGTTTTGTCAAGTTCCTTTTCCTGACAGTTTCCCTGTACAGCCCTGGTCTACTTGTAAATTCAAAGAAATGATCCTGGGCCACTTTGCGTATTAAAATGCTACACATAGCTGAGGTTATGGAAAGTGGTCGAGGCTATGGGTTTCTGTATAACTTGCTTGTTTATTTGAATTTCTGCAGCTTTGTACGCAGAAAGCTGGTTTTCATTTGGGTGAATGTGTGCATGTGGGATAGAGTGACGGAGCATGAACAGAGAGTCCGCCATCTCTGGCAACTATCCAGCCTCCTAGCATTCCTGCTCTGGGCCGTGCCTGCAGACGGCTGCCGACGGAGACAAACAGGGGTGTCGAGGGACTTCAGGTCTAAAATCAACATTACCGTTGAAATATGTGGAATACGTCTTCATGAGGTTTTAGGTTTGACTAGCTTGCAAAGTGAAAAAAGACAGAGGTTGATGTTTAACGATATAGGGTTAAAGGAATGGAGTTTATATGAAGGTCAACATGAACGTACTGTATAATAAATGACTATATCAAGATGTGATGCGCGGCTAAATGCTTTTCATCACATATAGAACCAATCCTTTTATCCTTTGATCTATGCGTTTCGTGTACGGCATTTATCTAGTCTCACAAGCCAGACGTCTAGCATTCGCTCCAGTTTGGAGTCTGAATCATTTCGTCGTTAAGGGTGGCACTGTCACAAAAAAGTTTGGCCCTTGACTGACAACCAGTTTAGCTACTCTCCAATTGTCGTCTCCCAGCCAGCTCTCCTTTCTCATATGACATCTATCAACGGGGGAGAGTGAAGGCTAATCTGTGTTTCCCTCGAGACACAAGAAGTCAGCCAACAGCATCTTTTCGAACTGATGCTCGTGCGGCGTCGCAGGGTTCTCTTCCACATATATGAGCACATAAACAATTCTGATCAGCTAATGCCATGATGATTGACAGGAAGACAGCAATGCCATCTCTTCCACCCAGACAGCACAGCCGGTTTTGCTCCTGGCCATGCAAGGCTCTGGAATCTTAACTCACGACTTTTTGGAACAACTTTTTATATACAGTATATATGGTGTGAATTTAATTTTTGGCTCTATCTTGTCCTGAATCTCGATCACGGTGCACAATATGGTGCCAGAATATGTGTGAAACTGATTCTTCATGCTTCGAGTACCACTCCTCCACACTTTCATTCCTTCAATATGTCCTTGCCATCAGGGAAGAAAAAACGTAATCGATGTGATATCCTGGTCATTCAGTGCATTCGGGTTGTCAGCTGACTTCATTTTATTGCCACATTAACGTCTAGACCTGAGCAACTGAAGCAACCCCAGATCATAACACTGTCTCCAGAGGCGTGTACAGTGGCCACTTTGCACGATGGGTGCATCGCTTCATGAGCTTCCGTTCTTACCATAATGCACCCATCACTCTGGAATATGGTCAATCAGGCCACAAGACCTTATTACGTTGCAAGTCCAATCTTTATGCTCCTTAGCAAACCAAAGTCCAAATAGTGTGTATGGAAACCCATAAATATGTAGTATAATTGGAGCATATGAGGCTGAATATAATGTAGCTTGCATCTTATCCTCAATATTTGGCATATACAATACTGATTTTAAAGTGAGTTGGCTTTTATTATTTTTTGAGGAGTGCTGGTTTCTGGTAAGTCCTTCAATAGAAAAGCTTAACAAAATAAACCAGAGCGTGAGTCATGGAGTTGGTAATGATCTCCAACTTGGTTTTTGGATCTGATCCAGCATCGCCTCTGTCCTCTTATGTGTCTTTGCTGCAATGTTGCCAAGGTGACTGTATTTTATAGTCAATATTTAATTAATACACAATGGAATTTTAAAGATGTAAAAAAACAAAAACAAAACGGTCTTTAATGGTCATTTTTTAAAAATCCATTGTGTAGATTCCTCTATTCATTATGCTGAAGAGTTACCCAGGAGGTCATATAGAGTACATCGCCTCCTGATGAATGCCGGCGTGACAACCTGCAGCCATCACATCTGTGTTCACCTTTAGATACCTGTTCACAACACTGAGACTAATTAACATTCTCCTCACAGCAGGGTCAAGATGAAGTCATTCACTGTGAAGTTTCTCTCTCTCTCTCTCTCTCTCTCTCTCTCTCTTTTCCTTTGTCAGTGATGATAAGGCAACAGGAAAAGGTAGGATGAATCACAGACTGCGGGGCGGTACATCCCGTCACTGCACGCTCAGCGGTTTTCTTTCTTAACGCATGAATTTTTCGAGATGATGCAACTTGCGTAAAAATAAGTGATTTAAAGCTTATCTGGACAAGAGCGTTTCCGAGAAACAATGTCATTTTTGGTGGTTTTAACTGGAAACATGGCTGTTTTTGTATTACCATAAAAATCAAGTTATAATAATCCAAACTGTTATTCCAATTCTTCAACACTTAAACCCTAGGAAGTAAATGCGAATGATTTGTGAAAGTGCTTCTAACCTACTGTACATACCTGGGCTTTCCGACTTGCGTCCATGCTGTCGACTCAAGGACGTTCCTTTTACAGCAAAAACATGCTTTTTTTTTCACCTTCTGCTTTTTCTCCACACATGCAGAGAGACAAATTATCATCATCACTGTATCGATTTAACTCGCCACAAGCGAAGCTCTCCACATTTGTCCTTATATTTAGACAATTTGGAATGTGGCATGACACACAGTATGTTTATTTATTTTTTTTCTTTTCTTTTCCTTTTCTTGTCACAACTTTTATCATTGTTTTTTGTTCACTCACAGTTGTTGGTTTAGCAACATAGTCTCCATTTCCTGATGGCGAATGAGCGATGATCCAGTGCCCACTGATAGTTTTATCTGCAAAACACATACCACTGTGCAATAAGTCATACCAACACGGCTTCCTGAACACGATCACAACACACAGCTGAGGCTCTATCTCAAGCATGACTAATATCTGAGCCATTTTTGGCCCAAACCTAGAAATATGATGAGTTCCATTTCAGTAATTTTAGCATTTAATCCCTGTTTACAACACACAGCCTACACGTTACACCATGTAACTGTATCCTGTAAGCAGTTATCTTTTTATTAGCAAGCTCAGGTGTTTGCATAGCTATTGAAATGCTTTTGTTTAATTCATACAAATGCATCCTACAGTAGATATCTTAGCAAGACCTGTGACTTATGAACGACACTGTCTGGCCAAAAAGGTCTTACGTAATATTGAATTGGACCACCTTTTGCTTCAATTACAGCCATGGCATCATTTTGCTAAGCCTATGCAACGTCCCAACATTTATTTCCATCCAGAGTCATTAATTTCTCCATAAGTGAAGCTCTCCAGCATGCCTGGAGCCTTCAAGATTAAGTATTGTAGACTGGAGAGTCCGACCACTGAGTAAAGTCTTCTCCAGCACATCCCAAAATTGGGGTTGTAATGGACACTGTGGTGGACAATCCATGTGTGAAAATGATGCCTCATGCTGCCTGGACCACTTACTGACAAACTTAGCCTGATGACTCCTGACATCGTCATCTTGGAAGCAACTCCAGATCTTAACACTGCCTTCACAGGCTTGTACAGTAGATATGATGGGGCATTACTTCATCTGCTCCACTTCTTATTCTGATGCACTCATTAGTCTGGAAAATCTGGACTCATCAGACTACATGATCTTTTTCCAAAGCTTCACAGTCCATTCTCATGGCAACACAGCTGTTTAGTCCCTTGAGTTCTTTTCGTATTGTGCTGGTGAAAATTTTTAAACATAGCCTTGTGTTCGACTTAATTTTTTTAAAATTATTATTTTGTAAAGTGTTTCATTCAGGATGCTTCTCCGACCACATTTCTTCCTCGAAGATGATGGGTCACCACTATCCTTCCAGTTTTTTAATAATGCATTTACAGTTGTTAACTTAATTTGAGTAGTTTCAGCCATATTCTTAGTTGTTTTCTTTGCTTAATGCAGGCCAATAATTTGACCCTTTGCTACGACCACAGGATATGTCTTCTGACAGGGTTATTATTTAAGAAATGAGAAGCTACTCACTGCATCGGTTAGGGTTAAATACCTTGATGCCAGCTGAACCATATTAATCACTGCAGCAATTACACAATGGAAGCCTATTTGCTTAGTTAAATCCATATGGTGATTATTTATTCATTTTTTGGCTGGGCAGTTTATGATGGTAACAGAAATACTTATTTTTTGAAAAATATTAAAAGCTAAAACCCTTCGAGCAGCTCTACTATAAGCAATCAGGTCATATGTAAATGCATATAATAAAATAAGTAAAACTGTCTCCACAAAACTGTTAGAGAGCCAGAAGAGGATACACAACTCAACTCAAAGGTTTATTGATACCATAACCAACAGCCAAAACCATTAAATGAGAAATAAATGAAACACAGACATGAGTAAGACTGGAAGACAAATAAAAGGGAAAGGTTTGTCAGACAAACAGCAGAACACTTGAAAAAGTCAGGAAATGCAACGCTACTTTTTATATTATGTTCATTTTAAATTGTCTTGTTATTCATATCTCATTCTCAACACACTTTTATTTTTGCTTAGCACAATCGATGTGTTTTCCCCAAGTGTCTGTGTGGGATTCTGTGGTTTTCCTCCCACCTCTCAGAACTATGCTTGTGGGTGGACTATTTTTTATTTTTATTTTTTTTTTAACAAAGCAAAGCTTTACAAATATTAACATATATTAATATTTCAAGCAATAACTACATCTGGTGTCATCTATCCATTCATGCATCCGTCCATCATTCTATCATCTGTAGGGTTGCATGATGCCTGGAGCCTTTATCCCCGAGGACGAAAAGTGGCCGGGCACATCTAGTTGGGGTGCCAACCTGTCACTGGTTAGACTGGCATCTATGGGAAGTTCATTCCACTACCTACAGTACGTGCCAGAACTGAAAACAGTCTAGATGCATATCTTCTATGTCTATATCTGGAAGGTCCCAGGTTCAAAACCCAGCACCATCACTGTTGGGCCCTTGAGCAAGGTCCTTAACCCTCACCTGCTCAGATGCATAATGACAAAGTGTAAGTCGCTCTGGATAAGCGTGTCTGCCAAATGCTGTAAATGGATCCCATTCTTGCCTAGACTCCAGATTGAACCAAATGTTTAAATCCTGAACAACTATCAAGGAACCAGAAGAAGTCACTCACTCACTTGCCTATACGGCTTAATCCTGTATATAGGGTCATGGGTGGCCTGCACGAGGCAGGGTACACCTTGGACAGAGTGTCAATCCATCGCACACACACTCACATGCTCATTCACACACTACGGGCAATTTGAGAATGCCAATTAGCCTAATCTCCATGCATTTTGGACTGTGGGAGGAAACCCACCAAGCACAGAGATGGGAATCAAACCTGGATTCCCATGGAATCGAACCCGGACCCTGAAGGTGCAAGGCGAGTGTGCTAAGCACTAAGCCATCGTGCCGCCGTCCAGGAAAAGTCTTTCAAAGCATTCTCTTGTGGCACTTTTCATGTCAAAAGCAAGTACAGTACAAACTTTATATAAGCAGGAATCACTATTACAAACTAGAGTTCAGTGTGACTGTGATGAGTCCAGCTGAGTGAGTCTTTCTCAGGCCTGGAAGAGACCTGTCACCTGGGGAGAACGACTTACATTGCTAGTGTAATGTAACACAGGCGATGAAAGGGAGCACAGCATGCAGGCTAAGGGGCGGCTCCGTGTGAGTGTGTGAGAGAGCGAGAGAGAGGGAGGGAGGGAGAGAGAGAGAGAGAGAGAGAGAGACGTATAAAACGCAGGAGCGGAGCACGAGCACGACTGTACACTTCAGAGAGAAAAGACACACTTTGTATTTCTGCGCCGTGTCCTGTCCGCGCGCGCATCGCGCCCTAGGATAACCACGTGATTAGTTCACGACGTCACCTAATTCCCCGTACAGAGACTTCAAGGAATGTAACCGGCGCGCGGGGTCTTGCGGTACCGTGAGGGGGAGTGAAGCGCAGAGTGGAATGGCTCGGGGAGTCGCGGTCCCGTCGCACCGGGCTCGCGCGCACTGAGACAGAGTCTCAGGCACTGAGAAGTTGCGGCGCCAGCGAGGGAGCGGAGCGCGAGGGATGGAGCACGCGGCGGACGTGAAGTGCAAGATGGTGGTGGTGGGAGACAGCGCGTGCGGCAAAACGGCCCTGCTCACCGTGTTCGCCAAAGACTGCTTCCCGGAGGTGTGTGTGTGTGTGTGTGTGTGCGCGCGCGTGTGGACTAAGTTATACGGTTTGGAAATGAAAAGTTCTAATAAGTTTGTATGGTAATTATTAAATAATTTATCAAATAATGATTACTAATTATGAATTATCTATCTATCTATCTATCTATCTATCTGCTTATCTATTTATCAGTCTGTCTATTTTTGTGTCTTGTTTTAATTTACTTTATATTAAATACATTCATGATATTAAGTAGCTCTGTGTTATGCTCATCAGCTTAAAATGGGTTTTTCCATTCACGACACACTGATTGATTGCGTTGGGATTAAAACTATTAATACAAAGGTATTATGTAATGCCAGCCTAGGCTAAGGGGTTAAGCTGTCAAAGTTTGGGAACCCCCTGCATAACACTGGCGTAGAAAAGCATTAGTCTCATTAAAAGGACACTGCTATAATCTGTTTGCTTTATGCTCAAATCTCTGGCATGGTTGTATTTTTTTTTTTTTCCGAACAGAGATATGTACCGACAGTGTTTGAGAACTACACAGCCAGCTTTGAGATCGACTCCCTGAGAGTGGAGCTCAGCCTCTGGGACACATCTGGTAAGTCGACTAGCGTTGCATAGCTCTGGCTGCTGAAACGGGGATTCCCAAAATATGCGGAGCGAAAAGTGAATTAATGGAATTGTAAAACGTTAAATTAGTTTCAGTGGATTGTTTATAAATCAGTAGATAACAGGAAGGGTGTTCAGGTCAAACCGGGACTGTCAGGAATGAAGGCGCAAAAGTGAGTGACATTTTCTGAAGACTTCAAGCACATACTGTAAGACCGCTTGAATCGTGCGGACGTTTTAAAGAAGGCCATATGTCCATGAATGATGATCCCGGCAGAGCTGGTTCGGAGCCCGCTGAAGTTAGCAATACATGTGAACATTCAGCGAGTAGAACATGTTGAAAATCTGCGGGGGAACCTGTCGCCAGCGTGTGTAATCATTCACAAGCACCACTTGCACGTTACAGGAACTCGGCTAGGAGTTATAGCCACATTTTCCGTACAGTCCTGACCTCGCTCAAAGCCATTTCCACCTGTTTGGGCCATTAAAAGAGTTCCTGGGAGGACAGAATTTCAACTGGCAATCCGATCATGAATATTTAAGCATTTGTTAAACACTGGAATCAGTGCATTAGTGGAGCAGGGGATTATATAGAGAAAGGCAAATTTTATTTTCATAGCGTATTCTGTTATGTGGCCCAATCAAAAGTCCCTCTTTGACTTGAACACCCTTTTTTGAAGAGAAAGTTGCATGTCTGAAAAGTAGTAACATCTGTAACAGTTGAGTTTATGGTTTTTTGTTCTGTATATATATATATATATATATTGTATTATATTATATATTATTATATGTTATTATATTTCAATAACTTGAAATTTAAGAAAACCAGGTCCTTTTTCTTTTTTTTTTTTCAAGAGAAGTATAGAGATCCCAGATAAAGATGATGTTATTCCTTTGGAATGCTGGAAGCTTTGAATAAGGATGGGTTTGTCAAAAGGTTATGAGAATATCATATTCCTTACCAACCTCCACCCAGTTTCCAATACGTCAAGCATGTGTGGGGATTACAGAATGTCTGAGTGGCCTCAAGTAATTGTATCTGTTGATTAAAGCCAAACATGCCTTAGTCAAGGTAATTTAATATAAAACCTCATTCTAGGAAAACTTTGTTACATCTGAAAATAAAGCAGGGTCGGTAATTGCGCTAGGTTGTACCAAATAATGTAGTGTGTTCAGATAATTGTTTTATTTTTTTTATAGCCATTCTGTATAAAGCTTCATTTTAGATGTTAAGTTTCTTGCAGTTTATGTTCCTGTTGTACGACAGCATGCACCATATATCAGTTATTACTTCCACTTTACGTAAATGCAAAAAAACAAAATGCCATTGCGTTAGTGTCAGAGCCATTGTGTAGCATCTGTGCACTGCGTAGTTCAAACATCCATCTTCCTGTGTGGTGTACGTTACATGTGTGTAAACAGACATTCTCCAGGAACAACACCTACATTCTAACATTCCCCTGAAATCAGGCACGATCATAAGCTCAAGCCTGGAGGTGATTACACCGCTGTTATTCAAGTGGCCCCAGCAGCTGTGTGCCAGTCTCGTTCGCCCAGAATTAATGGTCAGAGGTCCTCCCATGTGTGACCTCCAGCTGATTGCTGTTTCTCTGAAGTCCCCAATGGGGACTTCAATATGCAGTACTCAGGAAGTGAGATCAACGAGCATGCTCAGTCTTTAGCCTTCTATCATCCGCGTGAGGAGACCCAGGCCTTATGAAGGATGTACATTACTTTGGGGTAATAATGCTCGAGCGATGATTTTGGAAGAAACTTGTTTGGCAGCGTGTGTGGCAATGAGACGTTCAGAGCTAAGATTTAGGTTGCCTTAGATTTGCCAGGACATTCCAGGGGCGTCTACTTGCAGACGCAGCCAGAAAACGTGTTGATTTAAAACAGCTGTTCATCGACTCGCTTGCTATTGCAACAACATCCTTTTCTTTAGTTTTCTTGTATTAGGGGCAAAAACAAATGACTCATAAACCCGACTCGAAATGCTGATGCCCTGACCTCCATGGTCTGCACTTATTTGGGGCCCTAACTAGCTTTCTAGAGCAGAGTCATCTCCCAGAATAGATAGCTAACCCACTTTACTGCAAGTGAAGCGTTCCCGCATACTGTATGCTGTGCTTTCTACATTTCTTGTGCGATGTCGAGGGGAATCCCACCGTAAAAAAAGAAAGAATATCCAGTGTGGAAAAACTGGATACTTGACATCCCAGTGGGTGGCACTGGGCAGAGGTTGTAGATGTGAATATGATTTATATGTTGTAGAAGAATGGGTTTGTCAGGCAGGTCACAATCTCGGTTTCTCTCTTTGTCCAACTGATCTTCCAAAACGTTGAGGAAAGAATTGTGCATTGTGGTGTGCTTATCAGATTTGTAAGCCGTCATAAACTGCTTCATAAGCAGCGTCACGGTTTATTCATAGAGGAGTGTGGCAACTAGAGCTGTGAATCATCCTTTTTTTTCTTTCCAGAAAAACATATATATAAAATGCAGTTCATGACCTTAAAAGGAAAGATACTGTTGGATAGAATAGGAAGATGGAAAAAGTTCTGCAATTAAGGAAAAATTGAAGAAACGTAAAATAAAATAAAAAATTTGAGATGAAATGTACAAAACAACTATTAAAAGTATTTAATAAAAATGTAAATGCAGCGAAACTTGTGTTATTATTTAAATGTCATGTTTTTATTTTATTTTTATTGCGAACCCTCCAGTCCAGCAGGTGGTGGTTTTGCACCAAAGTGCCCACAAACCCAAAAGAAGAAGAAACAATACTCCTGCAAAATGCGAGTATTTTGCAGTACATGGAAGCCATTTCTAATTCTATTATCTGTAAGTTTACCTAAATAATGTTAAAAGGTGTGAATCGATTCTGAAACGATATAATAAATTATCTCGACCAACTAAAGTCCGATTGAATTGCAGAGCTCTAGTGCTGTCTACCCTCTTCCACATACATAAGCACAGAAACACGCACCGTTAGTTAGTGTCCCTGTTGACCAAGTGTGAATGGCGTTATCCTCCGAATCCAAAACCCAAGGACAGTTTTACTCACCTGGACCGGCTTTGAACGCCCATTACATCATCAACATCATCATCATCATCATAATTCAAAATCTCCTGACAGTTAGCCAGCAGGCAAATTCTTATGAATTATAGTAACAATGATAACAATACCACCCTTTTCAAGATGGAAATATCCCTACCATGCAATAATAGTCTGGATTACTGGTAAAATCTTTGAAGCTCTTATGACGTCTGTGGAATGTGTCTACATTCAAGTTTCCCTCTTTTCTCACACCTTAAAGACGTTCCCCAGCCGTTCCAGTAGCTGCAAAAATATTTCTTTCAGTTACAGACCGGCTCCTTTTCGATATTCCCGCTTTGTTCGTGTCTGGGAAGTGAAGTCATAATTTGGCTTTGTTAAACAGACCTTCCATTGTTGACGTCTGCCTGTAGATCTGTTTGGGTTAGTTTTTAGGTAGACGGAAAACGATTGAGGTTTTTCTCGTTGTGTGGTTGGTGGTTTTGACTTAAAATTATGTGATGAATACAGTTTAAGTGGTTGTTTCGACTTGCTGTAAAATATTGGACTGGAAAAAAAAAAAGAACTTGTAAAAGTGTTACTCATAACCGTTCAGAGACACTCCCTAGATTTAGTTTCCACATATTTTCACACTGACATGAACGTTGGTTGATAATCAAGTTATACTGGGGCTATTATGGTGGAACAGGAGTTCCCTGAGTTTCAAGGGTCATGTGCGGGTAATGTCATTCATTCATTCATTCATTCATATTCAGTAACTAGTTATATAGTCTTGGTAAATCCCGAGCTTATCCCAATGAGCACTGGGTTAAATCTTATCACATTACAATTTGTCTCAGTATAACACACTATAATTTCACTGACAAAATGGGATCTAGTTTATCGGTCTTCATTATCCAACTTGAAGTATGAGCCTTAGGCTGTGACATGCTTTCCATTTTTATCTCTTGGCAATAGCAATAATGTTTTGTTGTGGTCTGCCAGATTGCCACATTAAAGATCTGAGCATGAAACATGTGTACGCTGGCTTATGCATCATGCTGCATGTAAAGAATAGCCACTTGTTCATGGCTCTGTACTTTCATCCTCGGTTAGCACGTTATCCTGATCAGGATCTGGAGGCTGTCCCTGGAACACTGGGGTTGAAGTCTGAATACGCCCTGTAAAGGATGCCAGGCTGTCACCATGGAAACCCAACCTGACTCACTGATAACTTCTACCCATACCTGAGGGAAACTCATACAGACATGTTCGCACCGCACATAGAACGAAACAGTTAACATGGTATCACCCAACTATTTAGATAGTGTAGATTTGGTACAACACTGTTTAAAACTTTTTTAAAATTTTATTTAATCAAGCTGTATCACTAAAGCCGTTTTACAAATATTTCCATTCCTTATGTTTCTAGGATGAATTCACACCAGTATGGTGTTTTAGGTTACAAATCCCACATCGACCTGCAGTGAAAAGCTTAAAGTGTATCGTTATAGACAGAAGGCATAAAACGCAGCAGTGAATGTTTTGGGGATGATGAGGAGGAGGAGGAGGAGGGTCTTTGTTACTTCTCTGCGTGTGCTGTTTGGAAGCAGGCTAACAATGCAGATCATTTATAATTGTACGGTACAACATAGCATTTCACGGTCACATGCTGATTTGCAGTGTGTTCAGTGATGGAGTCACTTATCCTCCTACTTCTTCATTCCTCCAGTCTACAGTAGCTCTCAGCACTCTCTCTAGCAAATAAAAAAAAATCCAAGTATTTCCCCGGTGTAATAGCTTTATCAAATTATATTCCATACAATCAATGTGCTCTAGTGGCAAAATTTTCTTCTTGGAAGAAATGTGGTGGTGTGTGTATTGTGCGTAATCCATTTATTATGAAGCGTACTGAAAGTCCTTTGGTAATTTTAGGCCTGTATTTTGAACCGTAATTAACTTTCTGGTTTTATAAAAGTATTGGAATGCGCATCTTTTGAACTGAAGAGCGTTTGATAAAAGTGTTCCAACTGTGCTACAATGTAAAGACATAGTTTGGTTCTTTCTTTTATGGTCATAAATAAATATGCAGTTCTGTGCAAAAAAAACAAACAAACAAAAAGTCTGGGAACAGCATTCATTTCTTCACATGGAATGAAATGATGTAGATTAAATTTAGGAAATTGGAACAAATATATGCGTATATTTGCTCCAAATGTATGCGACATGCTGCAAAGTGCCTAAAGATACAATTTAAAAATCGGTTCTTTATGTACAGTAACCACCTCTGCAGCGACCTCATTTTCCCCTCTCGTCTGTTCCAACCACTCAGCGTTCAGCATCAGCAGTATACTAATCACCGGCCTGATCATCCGTCATCATCTGCACCGGTTTCTCACTGGTTCGTGCCTTAAGATAGACTTTTGATGCCGGAATGAGTTAAAGGTCACTATAAAGGTCTCCTCAAGACTACATTAAAGATACAAGAATCTCTGACTCTTTGGAAGCAAAATATGAAGAAATGGGTGTGGCTTAAGAATTTTACATAGTACTGTACATCATATATTGATATTCAACCTGTATATACAGTTAGGAGTGAGCAGTATGGATCAACAGAACATAAAGCCTTTAACAGGACATAATGATGATTTTGAGTTTTCACCTGAACCTCTTTCTTCTTTTTTTTTCTCGGTAGGATCCCCATACTATGACAACGTGCGTCCTCTCTCATACCCCGATGCAGATGCAGTGCTCATCTGTTTCGACATCAGCCGGCCAGAAACCCTGAACAGCGTGCTCAGGAAGGTAGGTCTATTGTGGCGTGTCGGCCAGAATTCAACCCATTTGTGGATGTGACTGTACACAGTGAACTCTTCATGCCTCTGATTAGTCAGAGCCGGACAGTGGCTTCTATTAACGTTCTCACAAGGCTGGGTTTTGTGTTAGCGGGTCAAGTGGGTTTGTGAAAAACAGCCCAGACACTATGGCGGTGTATGTGTGTGTGTGTGTGTGTGTGTGTATGTGTGTGTGTGAGTGGGGGGGAGGCTGCTGTTGTACCAAGCTGAAAGGGAATGCAATGTGTGGGAGGTCCAGCTAGGCTTTGAAATACTGTTCACACATAAGGAAATGGGCTGAGACAAGATGTTTACATTCGTACTGAGAGATGCAGAGCTTTTGTGTGGTCGAGAGCCGTGCGACCTTTAACCTTTGATGCCGGTTGAGTCAGGAGTAGGACGCGAAACGCTCGAAGATTCAGTCCTGCTTTATTTATATTTTAAGAGAGGGACTTAGTTGGAAGAATTCTTTATGACCTCAGAATGAAGATTTTAAACAGACAGGAAGCCGGTACCCTTGATAGTCATTACAGACCACACTCATATGGTTTATTCTTGTATTTCCAGTCAGCTCTTTTGGACACATGGAGCAACTAGGTATCACATGACCGGGTTACTTCTCCGTATCTTAGCCCATAAGAGTTTCACCTTTAAAGGAAATAATGTGGGACATAACGCATGCGACACATTGTAAAAGTTGCAATTTTAGTATAAAATATTAGCCACACACGCCACAGTGATATTGTCACAAAGAAAAAAAAAAAGGAAACATCACTTCACTATTCCTTTGTTTCATATCAAGTTTGTTCAGGAAATTCAGTTAGAATAGGTAAATATAAAATATAAGATGTTTGTAAGATTAGAATTGTTAAATAGGATTTGTTACTCTCAGTATAAAGACACAAGCATTTAGCATAGTTATGTCGCATATGCTAGTCAGTGTTGCTCCGATCAGGATTTTTGGGGCCGATCTCCGATCACTAGAAGCCGTATCGGCCGATATCGATCAGCGATTACAGGGTCTAAACGAAGACTTATCATGTAGCATCATTTATTAAACTATATCCAACAACAATGTAAATTAAGTATTGAAATGACAAGAAGTGGAATATCATGAACTGACAACTGTATTTATTGGCAAACAACATGTGCAACACGTCAACTTTAAAACATAGCAGCCTGTGCTTAGTTAGTAATTGGGAACAACTTAGAGATTAAATAAAATAATTTATTTATTTAAAATTATTTAAATAAACAATTTATTTAAAATGAAATAAAATAGCAGACAAGTAGGACGCGAGTCGCTGGAAGTTCTGCAAGGGCCGCAGGCATCCGCGAGGACCGCCAAAAAATTAAACATGTTTAATTTTTCATGTTTAAAAACTTGTTTACAAATTAAGCGGAAAGATGGAAACGTAATCACAGCGCCAAAACAAGCGGTGAATCATGATGAACCGTACTTACGGCCACTGTGCGTGAGATGGCGCTCCCGCTCTCTCAAATGTCTGATGAGGTTCGTGGTGTTAAAATGCTTTGGGTGCTTCCCGCCTCGTGGAATTCTCGTTACACAGGTTGCCGATTGCTAATGCCTTGTCTTTTTCACACAACACGTAGAACTGCCAGACCGGTGAAGCCATTTTAGCAGCGCGCAAAAAACTAACAAAAAAATGTCCCGCGAGTTTTGCGGCATCTGATCGCCTTTTCTATATTGGCCATTATAGAGACTGCCGATCAAACTTCCCAAGGCTATTATCGGCCGCTTATGATCAATCGGAGCACCCGTACTACTCAGTTACACTGGCATTTTGGAAATTGTCATGGGTACACTAATTCAAAGATTGTCAAATACGACGTCACTAGGGACTTCATGAGACTATATAAAGCTGAATAAGGAACTTTTCAGAACATTTATGGCATTTGTCAGATGCCCTTATCCACAGCGACTTGCAATTTTATCTCGTTACACATCTAAGCAACTCTGAGGGTAAAAGGCTTTCCTTAAAGAATTTTTTTACTTAACAAAAGTTTTTTCTTCTTCTTTTCTTCTTTGAGATGATCTTCAGGCCAACAACAAAAATATTTTGTATATTTATCACATAGAACCAAAGGTTACAGAAAGAATGTTTTTTTTTTTTTTATTCACCAGCAGTGTAGTGCAGAATCAGGCCAAGAGCTTCAGGAAGAGGAAAAATGTGACCTTGTTGGCTTCGACCTCGGCAGGGTTGTTGGTTCCAGATGGGCTGTTCTGAGCATTTCAGAAATGGCTGATCCCTTGAGATTTTCCATCACAGCACATTGTAGAACAGCAGTTCTGGGAGTCTTTGTGTCTTGTTGATGAGTAAAGGTGGGCCAGGGTGGGTCTGATTCAAGGTGACTATAATAACACAAATAATCATGCTGTGATGAACTCAACTGTGATGAACAGAAAAGCATCTCAGAATGCATGAAATGTCAAACCATTAGTCTGGCAACATTACTGACGTTAACAGCATTGGGTTTTTTCTGAAAGCGGGATGGGATAACATCGAACAAACGGCCCTAATACAATATAGCAAAAATAACCTCAAAACAATACTACAGTGGAACCTCGGATTGCAAGTAACCTGGTTTACGAGTGTTCTGAAAACCGAGCAAAGATTTTTAATAAATTTTTATTCGAAAACCGAGCAAGTATTAGTTTACGAGCGCCGAGTATCATGTATCACACATGTGACTCTTATTTTGACACCGAGCGTCACTCTCTCTTTTATGTATTTATTTTTTGGGGCTGTGGAATGAATAATTTGGGTTTTCATTATTTCTTATGGGAAATGATGATTTGGCTTACGAGTGTTTTGGAATACGAGCCCACTTCCGGAACGAATTATGCTCGTAATCCAAGGTTCCACTGTAATACCAAACCGACAACTTGAGTGAGAGTCAAATTCCAGTCGCTGCAGTGAGAGCACTGCCTGCTTATCACTGGACCGCTGGGGTCATGCTAGCAAGCGCCTCAGAAAATACCAGACAGCAGCAATTTACTGTAATATCACATTGGAGAGCAGCCAAAAGGGTATAAAAAAAAAAGCCCATTTGTTGTCTGAGATCAGTTCTATTTTGTAGTTTGGACGCTGTGCAAACACCATATTACAGTAGAGTCATTTGGTACACATGACGTACCTCACGTTAATACATCCGAAAGAATATGAAATGGGGAGATAACGGGCACAAGTGACATGTGTTCAGGAAGCTCGTGCATCCGCCCCAGTCTCCGAACGGAATTGGAAACCTAAAATATCATGGATTTGGTCAGATGTTGTGCGAATTAATGTCAGTCAGCATAAACGCTCCAAATAAACTCCATTGTTCATGTTGTGTTTGATGAAATAATATTGAAATTATGTTTAATGAACGACTCAAAGTCAAAAGAAACGTTGTCCCGACAATTAATATCATCTCGGCGCTGTTACGACTAAGGGCGTGTAGTTATGTAGTAGTCGAATCAATATCGATACGTGTACACAAGTTAATAATAAACAATATTATTATATTGTCTTCTAGTCGCCATGGAAACATTTCCACTGAGCCTCAGGCAAGCTCACATAATTGATCTGATGTAGTTTACAAAGAGATGGACATCATTCAAAAGCTTCACTCATCGCGTCGTGGACATGGTACTCAGACAACGAATGAAGTCCACCAATCATATGACTTTTGTAATCAGCCAACATGGCGCACTTATATCTATTTATTCCACGATGGATGAAGTTAAGGTGCAGCAAACATTCTACAAATGTGGAATTTTAATAGCACAACCTGCAGTGCTGGAGCACTTATGTATCATCACTGACTGATATTAAACCTCAGAGATTATGTGGGTTTCTAGGGCTTTGAAATGTTTGTTTTGTTTTGTTTTTTTGCACAGCCCTCCCAGATGTTGTTTTTTGCCGCAAGTGTGTAGAGGCCTTAGGGGTCTTTTTCTTCACGTTTGATCAACAACATTTGCAAAGTTCAGGGTCAGCTCTGTGGGTAAGGCCAAAGGCATGCCAAATGTCAAGGAAATGGTTTGCATGTGAAGAAATTTTTTTTTTTGTCGATTCTAAAGGCGGTCAGATTCAAAATGATCCCGGCTTTGGCTTAGAAATGTCAGGAAACTCGAGCACTTTAGCTACTTTGCATCAAATGAGGACCAAATGCCATTTGCCGTTTATGTATTAGTGGGTGCGTTGAGGTATGGCGTAGAAATATCATCCATAGAATCATGATTATATCTGGTGCTTGTCTCACGAGGACCTGAAAGTGTGTTATTGGTACAGCTATAAAAATAATGCTGCAATTACTCCAGCAACAACGATTGATTGATTAGATCTGTGGCCATTCTGTTGTAGCAGTTTTTCTGGATCTGAGGAAAGTCTGAGAAAATCATTCCTAGCAGCAATTTTTGGTTGTCGATACGACGTAAATATGGACAATTTTCGACATTGTGTTGATATTAATTAGGATGTTACAGACATTGAGAGAATATTGGTGGGTTTAAAAGTTAGAATGACTTTAAAATGAAATATTGACTCCATTATGATGAGATAACAACATTTAACGCAATATCGCAAAACCGAATTTAGTCCAATGTTAATTACAAAATGATGGCCTGAGCCTGGGTTCAAACTCCTGTTTGAAAATGTGAGGAGAGCGGTATGATCTTACCACTGAACCACATGCATAAACAATATCCCGATGGTAAACATCCTCACAACGTTACAACCAAATTATGACGGTCATCCAACCCATCAGGGTTCCTGGGTTTGTACCGTTTTTAATAAGCTTGGGAAAAATGAGTGCATTCAAGCAATTCATCTGAAACAAAATACATTTCCATTTCCTTATATATGTTTTGAATTTCATTGCAGTGGAAAGGTGAGATCGACGAATTCTGTCCCAACACCAAAATGCTCCTGGTTGGCTGCAAGTCAGATCTTCGCACAGACCTGGCAACCTTTGTGCAGCTCTCCAACGAGTTGCCGCTGACCTACGATCAGGTAAAGAAAAGAGAAAAGGCCCTCAGAAATGATACCACGGTTGTGGTGAAGTCGTCGATCAATCATTTCATTCTCGTTTTCTGTCTCAGGGTTCAAACATGGCCAAGCAGATCTCAGCTCCGTACATCGAGTGTTCCGCGCTGCAGTCGGAGAACAGCGTGAGAGACATTTTCCACGTGGCCGCTTTGGCCTGCGTCAACAAGAGCAGCAAAAACGTCAAGCGTCACAAGTCGTCCAGAGCCACCAAGAGATCTTCGCACATGCCCAGTAGACCCGAGCATGATTCCATGTCATGCCTGCACAAGAGCAAAGCCAAAACCTGTTCGGTCATGTAAAGAACCAACAGAAACTCTGACATTTTCTTGGATCGTATTTTTTCCGTCAGGATTGAAAACATTGAACCTGAAACGTTTTTTTTTTGCACTTTACACGAATTCAATGACTCCTCCAAGAAGATTACACTATACGCCATTAATTTCGAGGAGTATCACCTTGGAAGCCGAAAGACCTGAATTAATGAAGTGTTTATTGCTGTGCCAAAACCTGATTTCCGTTTTTTTAAGTATACAGTATGCAGCAACGGAAGTGGGGGATTCAGATGCATCAAGCTAGCTTCACGTAACAGAGCAAGGAGCATTTTATAGTGGTTTAGAATTATAGAAGAAGTCACGGCAGAACTAGACCCTACATCCTGTTTTTCTTTCAACGAACTAATTTATGACGTATCAAACTTTTACTTTAGTGAAACTAACCTCAGATGTGACCTTTGACCAAAGCAGAACTTGATACACTGCGTTTAATCTTTTCAGAACTGAGGAATTTTGTAAATGAACATGAAGCAATAAATAAATCTTAACCTCCCGTGTGTGTATAAACTGTCGCCTCTGTTACCCTGTCTTCTGTCCTACCAACTAGGAATAAATACAGGGCCTAATGAGTCTATGGACTTTTCAGTTTTCTGCTAAATGAAAAACAGACATTCATTTACTCAACCAGTTTTACACGATTATCAAATAATGCATGTATTCGATTATCCCAAAAAATTATAATGGACTTTATATCAGAATATGATTAAGACAAGGCCTTTTTTAAAAATCTAGTTTCAGTTAACGTCATTAATGGTGGTACTGTAGCATTGCATGTTCTCGGAGCTTTTTTCAATTTCCTTGCTCCACACAAGTTCACTCGTGACTATAAATTTCCTCCAACTGTGAACGTGTGTGAATGATGCTCTATGATTATCTGGCTTCTCATCCCGAGCGCATCGCTGCCTGTTCATCCCTTTGCACCTTGCATCGCACAGTAAAACACAAGTGCTCTGATCCCAGCACCAAGCAGGCGAACAGAGACCGCTCGAAAAGTTGCTCCTTGGTCAGCTTCTGAACGAACTCTGGTGCGGTCCGATTGAAATGAGTACACGCCACAGACCAAAGATGTATGTACAGTAAATGAACCAAGTCTGCTTTTCATGCTTTTCACAAACTGGCGTAGTGATTTGCTTTAGTAAAAGTAAGTAAAGTTTTAGTAAAGTAAAGCCTTTATTTTGTCACATATACATTACAGCACAGTGAAATTCCTTCTTCGCATATCCCAGCGTAACTGGGGTGAAAGCGCAGAGTCAGCCATGCTACAGCGCCCCTGGAGCAGTTAGGGTTAAGGGCCTCGCTCAAGGGCCCAACAACGGCAACCTGGCTGAGCTGGGAATCGAACCGCCGATCTTCCGATCAGTAACTCAGTGCCTTAGCCCTCTGAGCCCCCACTGCCCCTAGGTTGTTTGTGTGTGGAGTTTTGGGGTTCTCAAATTGCCTAGTGTCTGTGTGCCCCCTGCGGTCTAGGGTGTACCCCGTCTCGTGCCAAAAACCTCCTGGGATACTCCTGTATCACACAGGATCACACGGAGTAGACGATGATGAGAGAGAGAACTTTCACTTGACCGGTCATCTCTGTATCTGTGATGGCCGGTTGTAGATTCAGCGTTTGGACGGACAGGGAGTGAAGACGTCCTAGCTTCGCCATGCACATTAGTTTGTTAAAAAAGAAGGAAAATGAACTACTGAACATTTTAATTAACACATTTGACACTACCAAGCCATTTTTCGGCACGTGTCCATGAGCATCTCCTCTGGAGCTTATCCTGGGAAAATGTGGCCAAAATGGTTTGAATTAAAAAAAAACTAAAAAAAAAATCTTTTGGTTAAATCAAAAATACTGTTTTACTGTATGTTTCAAAGTCTTCAGTCTTTAATCATCTGTCCCAGTTTGTATTTTATTCTTCAAGCACCTTCACACCTCCTGTCAGAACAGTGACGTGTTCCAATATATGGACAGTAATTGAACCTGCAGCGCTCGCTGCTTCCTCTCAAACCTCCCGCTGACATTTTGGCAGGTTTCACCTTCCTTTCGCTTTTGTGTTGTCTGCCTGGACTGTGCTTATTCAAGCTCAAGTAAGAGGTGAAGGGATTTTAAATTGCTTCCTTACATGTGCTGATTGCTTTCCTGCCAGCTACACTACAGCAGAAAGTAATGACAAGGAAGAATCGCAGACCCATCAAAAAGCACAACACAGGAACATGGGTGTGTGTGTGTGCGTGTGTGAAAAGCATACTATGAGAAATGATGCATTTACTATGACAAAAAAAAAAAATGTTAACGGTGTAAAAAAAAAAAAAAGATCTCACTTAGTTTGAACCTGCTGAAGCGGCCAAGAGGCCCCTTTTCCATTTTTTTTCCTTTTTCTTTCGCTTGGTTGATGATTTAACAGCGAAACACATTATGCCTCATTTTGCTAATTGTGCCTTGGGGCAAAGTTCACGCTGTATTGCCACTTATGTGATTTTGAATCTGCCTGTGCTTCTTCTTTCCAGTAAGTAAGCTTATGTAACAACGAGCAATTAATCAGCGTGAAGATTCGTCCACGGATTACAATTTAATTAGTATCCCGTACTCCTCATGGCACCGGTGGACCCACGCCAGGAGTAATGGTGCTGCGGCATTTAGCATTTAAGGACCCTGCACCACTGCGCTGTGATAAGGATTTACCAAAGCCACTGAGCTCGATCTGTTCCCTTGCTGCACTTTGCTCTTCCTGACAGCTCTCATTAACATGTCTACAGTGGCTGGGTTCGAGACGAGCTGATAAGGACCGGCAAATGAGCATTTCCATGTGCCGTAACGATGGTTCATTAAGCCTGAGATGTGCTTTTACAGGCTTGGAAGAGTCTATTACTGTCATTTCTTTTCTTGTCTTTGAATGAGATTTTTGAGAATTTTAATCAGCACAAGTAACAGACTCTAAAAGGCCAACAGTTTGTGGACACCGACTGTTAGAATCCCATTTGCTGGTAAAAAAATAACCAACATTCATTTGGGTATGGCTGGTATAGCTCTTACAGTAGGTATATAGGTTAGCACTGTCGCCTAGCACCTCCGGGGTTCGGGTTCAGTTCCTGCTTAGGGGTCTGTGTGTATGGAATTTGCATGTTATCCTCTGGGTGCTTAGGTTTCCTCCCACATTCCAGAGACATATGGATTAGACTAAATTGGCGTTCCAAAATTGCATGTAGTGCATGCATGAGCGTATATGTGTGTGCCCTGTCCAGGGTGTACCCTGCCTCATTCCTTAAGTCTTCTGGGCTATTCCAGGCCACCCTGACCCTGTATACAGGATAAGGTGGTGTGGATGATGATGAGTGAGTGGTAAGACTCTTGTAATGGCTGGAGAGATTGGCATTCCTTCAGCCTGAGTAAAATCAGATTCTCATGTTGCCGCGGTCATCTCAAAGGTGTTAGGGGTTCAGGTCATTGCTCTGTGCAGGACAATTGATTTCCTCTAGTCCAGCCTTAGGCAGCACGTTGGCTTAGGTATTAGCACTGTCAGTGCCACTGGGTCCGATTCAGTGTGCATGGAGTTTGCATGTGGGCGTCCTCCGGGTAGTTTGGTTTCCTCCCACAGTTCGAAGACATGCACGTTAGGATAATTGGCGTTCCCAGTTTGCCCGTAGTGTGTGAATGCTGACTGAATAAATCACCATTGGCCTCCACAGTCCTAGTAGGACTACATAGTTCCTAGTTAGATGGATGGAGTCCAACCTTACCCTGTGTTCATGGAACTCGCTTCGTGCATTCTGTTCTGCTGGAACAGGTTTTGGCCTTTTAGTTCTGGTGCGGTATACTTGTAATGCTTCAGGATACAAAGGCATTCTGTGCAGTTTTCTGCTTTAAACTTTGGAGCAACAGTTTGCACGGACTGGTGTAATGTTTAGGGCTCCGCATACTTTTGGTCACAGCGTAATGATGGTTTGATTTAGCTTTACACTTTATGAGAAAATAGTTCCGCAGTAATTGCTTATAAGCCTGATATCATGTTAATGTTGTAGAAATCTTTAGAAGTCAAAACGGAACTTTTGATTGTGCAGAATAGCAGAACACAGTGATGAGTGTAAAAGCTATGTGTTATTTCCATGGACCGTAGGATCCCCTGGTACACGAACTATATTTCTACACTTCTACATATTGTCACGTTAGAAACGCCGGCCTCCAAGGAACTCCTTTAATGACCCAAACGTGGAGATGGTCTGGATCGGTTCCAGCCGAGTTCCTATAATGTGCAAGTGGTGCGGTGAGGTGTAGGTAAGTCCTACACTGTCCTGCAAAAACAGAACGAGCTTTCTGACCGGGAGGCCAGTGTTCAAGACACGATGAGAAGGCAGTCCGATTCTGTTCCCGCCATACTGATGGTGTCCAAGCACTAGTGAAACACTGGGATAAGTGCATTAGTGTATCAGAGGATTATATAGAGCTTGACTTAAACACCTTCATATTAGGATGTTGACTCCATGACTCCTTAATTTCAGCGTTTAATGTTTCCCTAGCTGTTCATTTTCTTGCTGTACACATGTCCACCTCTTTCATGGCTATACAGTATGCTAGACATGCACTTTGCACTGGTTGATATAAACCACAACCTTAATATCTATCTAGCTATATTTCCTGTCCATCTGTCTGTCTGTTTCTCAGCCTGTCTCTCTGTCTGTTCTGCATATTCTACTGAAACAGCTCGCTGTAGGGTTTATTTGCTTCTAGCCACCATCATGTTTTCTCTCCTTCCTTTTATAACCCAGACATTAGATCAGAGACCGTGAGCCTGAAATATGTCTGTGGATTGCCAGTAGCCAGTACATCCTTCAACAGGAGGCACTGAAACATGGTTGCCTGACATGTGGATAGTTCCACACTAGAGTTACATCGCTACTTCAACTTAAAATGCCAATAAATGGCACAACTTCTAGCAGGAAATGCTTAGCGTGATGCAATTGAGAGCTTTTATTTTATTGTATTGTGGAAAAAAATAGCCTGCACCTTCAGGGTCTGGGTTCGATTCCTGGCTAGGTTCGATTCCCGTCTCTGCGTGCATGGAGTTTGCATGTTCTCCCCGTGCTTGGTGGGTTTCCTCCGGGTACTCCGGTTTCCTCCCGCAGTGCAAAGACATGTAGGTTAGGTTAACTGGCGTTCCCAAATTGCCTGTAGTGTGTGAATGAGGGTGTGAGTGTGTGCTTGCGTGTGTGCGAGGGATTGGCACCCTGTCCAAGATGTACACTGCCTCATGCTTTAAGTCCTGGGATGACAGGATTAAGCGGTATAGACGATGAGTGAGTGAGTGAGTGAGAGTGGAAAAAATGCCAGTGCAGTGGCACGTGATTGGTTAACATTAGCGTCTAGTCAATTTATGGAGGATTAGTTAAGCTGACAATTAGTAACAAATATGTGAGGGGGTTCAAGTCAAACAGGACTTTCTCTGTATAATCTCCTGCTACACTAATGCACTTATCCCGGTGTTTCATTAGTGCTTGGATACCATCAAGGTAGAAAGTTTTCTCTGTACGCAGGATCTATGGGATCTAACATGTGGAAACGGCTTGGGTCGAGATCAGGACTGCACGGGCGATTTGGCAATACCTTCTTGTAATGTGAAAGTGGTGTTGGTGAATGATATCGTGTACAGTTCCCACAGACAAACGCGTCTTTTCTACACGCCGGCAACAAGCAGTCTGCCGATGATCAGGATTCAGGATCAGGCGTTCCACTCGCTGAATGTTCAGACTGAACATCCTGTGCCAGGATCGTCATTCAACGTCCGCACCATTCAAACGTTTTACTGCGGCTAAGAGTCTCATCACCGCAATGTGCTCGATGTCTTCCGTAAACCAGTTTTACGCCTTCATTCACGAGAAACTTCATCATACGTACCGATTTTTGACTCCATGCTATTTTTAGCAACATTACTTTCGTTACGTGAATGCGTGCAGGGGAAACCTAAAGCATAACCCTCTACTACACAAAACCTTTCGAATGAATGCCAGAGGTCTTTACACAAGAAAATTCCCTTTGTTGTATAAAAGTAACATTTTAAGAGAGAAAATTTGGCCTTCTTGGGTGTAAGAATAAACCTAATTTCCTTAACTATTTATTTTGTTACAACGGCATGAATTGAATTCTAGGAATTGCTCACAGATACAGTGCATTTTATCAATCAAACGGTCATGTGCTACCCCTATAATAGAGTTCATTGTGTTTCAGTAGAGATCTCTCTGGCTGAGCGGTTAATCAGGGCTGAGAACTTTTTCTTCTTTAGTTGGACGGTTACAGAGTTGAACAAACCCTTCAGGGCTTTGCACATGATCACAAACAGACACTTGCTCAATAGTGGTTTGACAGTGTTCTGCTCCTGGTATCCTTGATCTCAGTCACATTGCATCATTAGTATTGGTGTATGATCCTGATACCGGTTTCCGATTTCTCACTTTATCTTTAATTTTTAGTGCAAAAGTGGGCAGGCGAGCTTAACCAGCTGAGCTGCCTGCAACGCCGAGAGGAAGGTGGAAGGTTGAAACAAGTCGGATTTGTATGACCTTCATAATGATGTCTCCAGACAATCATATTATATTTAGAGACGCATGTGTGTCTACGGGGGGGGGGCACACTTCATATCCTGTATCTGAACCCTACTCGCCTTTTGTGAAATAGTAAGCCTGTCCCGACGTGTCTGTCAACTGCGAACGAAGTTTGAGTTCATCTCAAGTTCATGTACCGGATAAGTTCATGTAGGTCACGTTCCTGGATCATACAGTAGCCCTAACATGTGGCAGGTTAATTCATAGTTATATAGGAGAGAGGACTTGTAATATATGTATTTAAAAAAGTGAACCTTGAATGCTTTAGGCAAGGCAGTGCTTGCTCTCTATCTTCATGCTTGACCTCACTTAGGTGAAGCTCATCATCCAGTCAGCCCCACACCCTCCTCTTCCTCCTCCTCCTCCTGTGCATTCTCTCCTAAAATGTCAGCGCGTCCCTCCGGACATCCCAAAGCCACCACGCTGAAGGTCAGGTTACTGCTTCTAACCTCATTACACACCAAAGGCATTCTGCTAACCATCATATACAATGGTTATCATTTTCTTAGAAGTTGATTTTTCCCTCCAACACTTCTGATGAATCTGCCCAGGAGAGCTGCCTCAGGGATGATGGGCAAGGGTGACCTGTGTGACCTCTTGCATAATTCAGTCGGTGATGCAGCAGAGAGCAAACTTTATTAACAAAAGGAAGACGTATGCGCTGGGTCTTTTGCCTAGACCGATCTCGCCGATTCACGGTAGCGTGTTTTAAAATGGACGGAGACTGAAACTGTCTGATGTTGATCATGCATCGATGTTTCATTTCGATTAAATGCAGATGATGATCATCCTCAATGCAATACACTTTTGAATCGATTCAGATGTAAATGTCTGCAGATCTTGGAGTGTGTTATTTTTATTTATTTATTTATTTATTTATTTTTATGTCATGCACCCCCCCCCCCCCCATCCACCACCTCAGCATGAAAGAAAGGAAAGAATACAATCAAGTTTAGCCCACAGCAACAAAAAGCATGCCATGCATTTTCTCTTTTTTGAACGTTGCTCCATAAAACATTCTGCTCCACATACTGTGAAGCAGAATTCTCCAGAACCTAATAAGTGTTATTAATTAAATACTGTGAATGAGGTTCAGTATATGTTCGTTGTAAGATATGGGCCCGGTTTTAGTTCTTCTCATCAATAAACATCAATCAAACGTCTTCAAATCTCTCTCTCTCTCTCTCTCTCTCTCTCTCTCTCTCGCCTCCCTGATGCTATACAGTACCCTACAGAGAGCCATTACATCTTATAGCCCTAAGGGCGCAGGCCGTCTCGTCGGCGGCACACACAATTCAGGCCTCAATTATCTTCAGCTCCATCTTTGTCGATGACATCTTTATGTGCACATCGGTAAAGGGTAACGAAATGAATGCAGAGGAGAGCTTGGGGAAAGGACGGGCAGTGCAGATCGCTTGAAATTCAACAGCACTTCCAAAAATTCGCAATTCTAGTAAGAAAGTACCGTGATTTCCTCCCGGTAAACAGGCTTTTTTTTTTTGCATCCCGAGAGCCTTAAAGCATTTCCATGGACTCGTATCTAAAACACTGTCAGCATTCTCGGGGAAAAAAGGAAAAAAGAAAAAAAAAGACTTTGGAGCTGAAATCTAAATTAATAAACTGGATTTGGGGTGAAAATTTGAGGTTTTCTGCTAGTTATATGATTTGAACATAAATATTCATTCATCCACCGTCTATATCGTTTATTCTATGTATAAGGTCGTCGATTGGGCTTGGAGCCAATCTTAGGAGGCTTATGGCACAAGGCGACGGGACACCCTGGACAGTGGGCCAATACATTGCAGGGCACACATGCACACAGCACACAATAACATGCTTGTTTTCTTTTGAGCCTTGTCTTCACCTCTGTCCCGTCATTGGTCTGTTTCCTTGATTGGATCCAGATGTTCTGATATCAACCCGAGTTTGTCTATATGCACAGTATTCTTCTGTGTCTTTTTTTTTTTTGTGGACAATATAGCAAAGCAGCTTTACAGAATAAAATAAATAAAATAAAATTATGGAAATGAGTTTGAAAAGTGTGAGGAATACATATAGATCATAATGACCAGATTGTCCCTGATTAGCAAATAAAAGGTGACGGTGACAAGGAAAAACCCACAGCGATAACTAGGAAAAACCTTCAAAGGAACCAGGCTCAACGGGGAACCCATTCTCATTTAGGTGATAACGGATAGCAGGGAATGTTTTACAGTCATAATGTGTGTTAAATGGGTGGTGAATGTGTGTTAGAGACGTGTTTAAGTTAATATGGAGTCCACTATTGAGTGACTGTGGTCGCACGTCGTTAGAGAACAGTTGTCTGCGTCAGGGTCACAACATGCGTCGTAAGCATATCACACGGGCTTCCATGCGATGGGATCTTCAACCAGAACCAGGACACCAGGATGAGTCAGACAGGTCCAGAGGGCAGAGGGGGTCGGGATCACTGTGAATATATATTTAGTGCAGGGTGCAAGCAGGGACTTCTCCAGGACTTATTACGACAGCATAACTAAAAGGGAGGTCCAGAAGGAAACAAAGACATGAGGGCTCCCTGAGAAGAAAACCAACCAGTCACGACACTGTCAACAAACCTGTATGATCAATGAGAGTGGGGGAGACAGCGTCTAAACATACCAGTTCACCAGAATACTCTAAGCCCATGAGTCCCCCAGATCTGCTCCTTTACCTAAGGCAAATCTATGTACAAAAATGCTTGGCTAAATAAATAGGCTTTTAACCTAGACTTAAACTGTGGACTGATAAACACACACACACACACACACACACACACACACACACACACACACACACACACACACACACACACACACACAAATCACTCAGACGAACTAAATAACATCTGGACTGAACTGATAAACACACATGCACAATCACACTGATGTACATCCATCTCAATCTGCTCTTCCCTACCTACCTGTGCTGCTCCTCGCAATTTTTTTGCACAACATTTATTTGACTGCTATTTTCACACAATACTCTTGTCAAAATGTAAACTGTTTACTGCTGCTCTTCCCACTACCTCAATTCATACTTCATCAAAAAAGGACTGCTATGTGTTACATGGTTGTGTCTGTCATGTACCTCTTTGTTTGCACATTTGCACGTGCACTTTGTCTATGGTGTATTTTTTGTATAGAAAATTGATAGTTCTTTTAGGTTAACTTAAGAATGTAAAAATATGTGTTGTAAATTTATGTTGTGGCATGTATGTAGCACCTTGGTCCTGGAGGAACGTCGTTTCGTTTCACTGAGTACTAACTGTATATGGTTGGAATGACAATAAAAGCCTACTTGACTTGACTTGACTTGAAACACTGAGACCCGAACATTAATTGGAAGGCTAATTCATAATTTTGTGGCTTGAGTTTTTATAATATAAGGCACTGACAAGCAGCCTGCATCCTTTGAATAGATGTACAGTGGAACCTCAGATTGCGAGTAATGTGGTTTACGAGTGTTCCGCAAGACGAGCAAAAGTTTTTAACTAAATTTTTATTTAAAAAACGAGCAAGTGTTGGTTTACGAGTGCCGAGTATCATGCCTCTTATTGTGAGAGCGAGCATCACTCTTGCGCTGCGGAATTGTGGGTAATCGTCTCCCCTGCTCCCTACTCGTCTCTTACTGGTATAACCAATATCTCCCTCTCTATTTCAGCGTCTCCTATGTGTGCGCGTGCGCGTAATTTGACACCGACACACACAACACACACATATCGACACACGGACATACACTCTTTTCACCCCCCATCCCGGCTTCACTCACGCACACAGAAACTCCGCTCTGTCATGATTCTTTTCAAAGGTAAGGTGCTGGTTCATTAAAAAAATTTTTTTTTTTTACTTTACAGCAGTGATTCCGTTAGTATGCGCTCATGCCAGTGTCATTAGAGAGATTTCTTTTTTTCCCCGTTAAAACAGTGCATTTATTGTGTGTGTGTTTGTTGTGAAACTTAAAAAGTGATCCCGTTAGTATGCGCTGACGCCCGTGTCAGAGAGATTTCTTTTTTGTTTTCGTTAAAGCGGTGCTTCCATTGTGTGTGTGTGTGTGTGTGTGTGTGTTTGTTGTGAAACTTAGAAATCGATGTGGGGAGATGGAGGAGGAGTGTTACTGTGTAAAACGAGGCGAGGGAAGGGGCTAATTCCACATACACACACACACGGTGCCTGCACGCACAAATGGAAACACTTATCTGTCGTGATTTATTTTTACTTTTTTTTTTTTAAGTTTCACTTTATAGATTGTATTAATTATTTTTATGTATTTATTTTTTTGGACTGTGGAACAAATAATTTGAGTTTTCATTATTTCTTATGGGAAAATCCGATTTGATTTATGAGTATTTTGGAAGATGAGCCCACTTCCGGAATGAATTAGGCTCGTAATCCAAGGTTCCACTGTACTGTAGAAGGCATGGCAGATTAAAAAAACACTAGCAGTTCATCCAGGTACTGTGGCACAATAACATTTTGTGCTTTATAGGTTAATAGTAGTATTTAAAATCTTCATAAACTTTAATGAAATTTGGCTCGCCTCCCCCCAAAAACTAGGCATAACTGTTTGACACAACGAAGCGAGAAGATGTGTGTGTTTGTGTGTGTATATGTATGTATGTGTATGTATATATATATACAGGGTGGGCAATTTATATGGATACACCTTAATAAAATGGGAATGGTTGGTGATATTAACGTCCTGTTTGTGGCACATTAGTATATGTGAGGGGGCAAACTTTTCAAGATGGGTGGTGACCATGGTGGCCATTTAGAAGTCGGCCATCTTGGATCCAACTTCTGTTTTTTTCAATAGGAAGAGGGTCATGTGACACATCAAATTTATTGTGAATTTCACAAGAAAAACAATGGTGTGCTTGGTTTTAACGTAACTATATTCTTTCATGAGATATTTACAAGTTTCTGACCACTTATAAAATGTGTTTAATGTGCTGCCCATTGTGATGGATTGTCAATGCAACCCTCTTCTCCCACTCTTCACACACTGATAGCAACACCGCAGGAGAAATGCTAGCACAGGCTTCCAGTATCCATAGTTTCAGGTGCTGCACATCTCATATCTTCACACCATAGACAGTTGCCTTCAGATGACCCCAAAGATAAAAGTCTAAGGGGGTCAGATCGGGAGACCTTGGGGGCCATTCAACTGGCTCACGACGACCAAACCAGTTTTCAGGAAACTGTTCATCTAGGAATGCTCGGACCTGACACCCATAATGTGGTGGTGCACCATCTTGCTGGAAAAACTCAGGGAACGTGCCAGCTTCAGTGCATAAAGAAACACATCATCATGTAGCAATTTCAAATGTCCAGTGGCCTTGAGGTTTCCATTGATGAAGAATGGCCCCACTATCGTTGTACCCCATATACCACACTATACCATCACTTTTTTGTTCCAACAGTCTTGGAGGGATCTATCCAATGTGGGTTAGTGTCAGACCAATAGCGGTGGTTTTGTTTGTTAACTTCACCATTCACATAAAAGTTTGCCTCATCACTGAACAAAATCTTCTGCGTGAACTGAGGGTCCTGTTCCAATTTTTGTTTTGCCCATTCTGCAAATTGTGTGCGCCGATCCGGGTCATCCTCGTTGAGATGCTGCAGTAGCTGGAGTTTGTAAGGGTGCCATTTGTGAGTAGCTAATATCCGCCGAAGGGATGTTCGACTAATGCCAGTCTCCAGTGACATGCGGCGAGTGCTACGCTGTGGGCTCTTGCTGAATGAAGCTAGGACAGCCACTGATGTTTGTTCATTAGTGAGAGTTTTCATCCGTCCACATTTTGGCAAATCCAACACTGAACCAGTTTCACGAAACTTATCAAGCAGTTTGCTAACTGTAGCATGGGAGATGGGTGGTCTCGTAGGGTATCTTGCATTGAAATCTGCTCCAATGACCCGGTTACTGCGTTCACCAGATATCAACACAATTTTGATCCGCTCATCACGTGTTAACCTCTTCGACATGACAATGGTTGTGAACAAAGAAAAACTTGTAAATAACTCATGAAAGAATACAGTTACGTTAAAACCAAGCACACCATTGTTTTTCTTGTGAAATTCCCAATAAGTTTGATGTGTCACATGACCCTATTGAAAAAAACAAAAGTTGGATCCAAGATGGCCGACTTCCAAATGGCCACCATGGTCACCACCCATCTTGAAAAGTTTGCCCCCTCACATATACTAATGCGCCACAAACAGGACGTTAATGTCACCAAAATTAATATATACCAATACTAATATATATATATATATATATATATATTTTCTCTCACTTAATGAGTTTAACCCTTTCTATGAACTATAACAATGATTCTGTATTACTGAAGTCCAGAAAACAACAAGGAGGGATTAATGTACTTAAAATCCCCAAGTGATTTGTTTTCCTCAGGTGACTACACACTGACTTATATCTAATTAATCATCAAAAGATGAAGTCACTTGCTTCAGAAAAATATAATTCCTCACAATTTTGTTTCGATTATGTTATAATCAAAATCTAATTATTTTAGTGAATTGGAAATAAAATCCTTATAATGTTGTTTTCTACCTGATCGTTTCCCCTCCACTTTGTAGGTGATTACGGTTGAAAATGTTATACATGCAAATAGGAAACACATTTTATGTCAAGGAAGCCTGCTTGCTGTATATATTCACACAATATGAGGTCTGTTTTATTCCTTGTAAATATCTGAAGCCCTAACACGATGAGACCCCCCCCCCCCCCACAAACCCAAGTCATAAAAATGTCAAAAGTAATAAGGAATAAATGAGAGCACTGAAGGATTATTGGCACTCAAGTAGATCTGATGTCATGTCACACTATATGTTTGTCAATGTTGTGGTTCTGCTACACTGATGTTTCAGCCACTGTGGAGACCTAGATATGTCACAAATGCCTGATATCTTGGCAAACAGGACTTTTTTTTTTAAGCTAAACTCATAAGCAGGAGATTTTTTTTCTCTCAAAAAAACAAAAACAAAAACATTCAACAGGGTCATCAAGTAGATGCTGGCTGACAGATTATGCTAGAGGACACCTAATGCCTCAAAGCTCCCTTATTTGTCATGTGGTACTGCATGAGATGATGAAATGTGGAAGTTATTGGTATATGACAAATCCATACAGTACATGCATGGGGCAAACATGCAAACGGACGTTGTAGAGACGATAACTAAAGCTCAAGCTCAAACCCAGGACTGTGCTATGACAAATTCAGAACTGACATGTTTAAAGATGACTGAGGGCCAAGTGATTCCACTTGACGGTGCCAGTTCAGTGTCATACGCAAGTTTAAGGTTGTTTTTGAAATTGAGTCACTTTTGACCCACATGACAGACATATATCAGGTACAGTATGGCTTCAAGAAAATGATTAAAATTGATTTTAAAATCTTAAAATGTTTTATTTTAAAGAATCATGATGTTCAAAAATTGTTAAGCTGTGAGCAATTTGATTTAGAACTATAAAATGCTTCATGTTTTTTTTTTTTTTTTTTATCTGCTTATTATGTTTGGTATAAAGCAGTGGATCTGAGTGCTGCACCTTTTAACCTCATTAAAAACTTAAAATTCAAGCTTTTCTGAATATAACATTCAAGTCTTAAAGGTTTTTTTTAAATGTGTGTGTGAGTATGTTTTCACTGAAAATAGGCCAACTCTTAGAACCTTAGAAAGGAGAAAGAAAGATGCTGCCTATTCAGCACATAAAAAAAAAACATAACCTTGAACTCTTACAATCATCTTAGGCAGTCTCCACAGACTTACTCTGCTTTACTGCATACTTACACACTCTTGGAAGTGTGATGAAGTTATGGAAACTTTTGTGCAGGGTTAAGATTAAGGTGAATACAAAATATATAAAACGCTGCATTTAAATTTCCATTATTTTGTGCTAATTTTATTATAAAATCAGATTGTAACGGCAAGGCACTGAGATGAACACCTGGGCCCGTATTCACAAAGCTTCTTAAGCCTAAAAGTATCTCCTAGTGACAAAATTCTAAGAAAAATCTTTAGATGGATGTTAAAGAATTAGGGCATTTTCTTAGAATTTCTCCTTAAATTTAGGATTAAATCTTATCCCTAAAAACAGCTCCTAAGGTAAAATTGGTTAAGAGTAGAGAGGAGGACTTTTAAGAGGCTTAAGAGTTTCTATAGCAGAGGACAAAATGGGACAAAATCACTGAGCCCAATTGTCTAGCTATCACAACTTGGCCCGTCTCACAGTAGCTACATTTTCAATATCTCGTTATAATGGCAGCTGGAAGTAGTTGAGATACATTAGGCAGCAAGTAAACCATTGATGTATAAAGTTGATGTGTTGTAAGCAGACAAAATGGGCAAGCGTAAGGATTTGAGTGACTTTGACAAGACTTGATAAAAAGGTTGTGATAGTGTAGAAAGGTGTCAGAACCCACGGTGCATTGTTGTTATGGTGGCCAAGAGCGGACCTACTCAATAAAAGAAAGTAAAATACAGCAACCTTATTTGTTAACTTTAAAGTATATCTCTGTTCTACAGTACAGACCAAAAGTTTGGACACACCTTCTCATTCAAAGAGGTTGAATTTGTCACGAGTTAGCCAGACTCATGAGTCATAATCCATTTCTGAGTTCTTCCTTACGCGCTCCGCTCTTAATCACAGCACACCTGTATCGAATCAAGCAATCAACCCTTGGCTTTATAAGCGCGCCGAGTGTGTCACTCAGCGCCGCAGTGTCTCGCTCGTGTGCCCCGTGCTTTCCTTGCTAGTCTAAGTCATTGTATTCTTTCTCGTTGCCGACCCCTGCTTACCCTATCTGGATTTATTCTCTCGTCTTCGCCCTTGGTACCTCGCTCGTTTTTTGGACTGATCATCGTGTATGACCCGGACTGTGTTTTTGGATTTCGATTTTGGCTATCGCCCCGGATTCGTTTGTGCTCTCAGCTGCATCTCCGTTCAGCGGCACTCACCTCGGATCCGAGTCAACTCTTCGGCGTTCCACACTTCTGCTCTCCCGGTACGACGCTCACGTTATTCACCAGCCTCCGGCACCCCAGCAAAGGCAGAACAAAAGACTCGGACATCCGCTCTCAGTTCGCGCAGCGAAACAGCGCCGAGGAAAGAAAAGAAAAATAATTCGCCGGACTATCTCCGAGGATACTCTCGCACGCGCTACTTCCGGGTTCGCGGAGGATTCCCTGACGTCATCACCGCGTGCGCTCTAGGACATACCCCTGCTGGACCGTTACACCCACGCGCGCACAGACAAATAAACATAAACACACATACATACGTACATACACTAACACACACACACACCTAAACTCTCTCACACACACACACACACACACACACACACACACACTTACGTACATACGTGCATACACACACACTCTGCTCTCCCAGCCTTTGTTCATTTTTTCCCTGGTGCATAAATAAAAGGCTATTCTAAAGCATCTAATTCTGCTATTGGGTCATTTCCTTGTCCACGTCCGTCCCTGACAGTACACTGCGGCCATGTCAGACCCAGCAGACGCCTCCCACTCCAGGCCCAGCCTCCGAACCAAGTTCCAACTCCGCGCCACTAGTCAGTCGGAGGCCAAATTGCGCCAAACTGTGGCCCAACAGGGTGCAATCCTTAATTCTCAGCAGCAGAGCCTACTGCAGATATCCCAGTCGCTATCCCAGTTATCGACTCAGTTTCAACAGGTCTGCTCCGCACTCCCATCTGCTCTCACACCCCCAGCTCGGCATGAACCTCGCCTGCCCAATCCCCAGCCCTATGACGGAAATCCTGGTACCTGCCGCTCATTTTTATCACAATGTTCTCTGTTGCTCGAACTCCAGCCTTCGACCTTCCCTACTGAACGCTCCAAAGTGGCATATATCATAACCCTCCTCATAGGGCGAGCCCGCGAATGGGGAACTGCCGTCTGGGACGCTAACGACCCCTGCTGTGTCACCTTCAACTCTTTCACTGAGGAGATGAGGAGAGTGTTCGACCGCTCCCATGTTGGGAGGGAGGCTGCCAGAAAACTACTGGAACTGCGTCAGGGTCCCCGGTCTGCCTATGACTACGCCATTGAGTTCCGAACCCTGGCAGCTGCCACTCAGTGGGACACCCAGGCCCTGTATGACACCTTCATGAACGGGCTCTCTGAGTCGGTCAAGGACCAGCTAACATCCCAACAGCTCCCCGAAGACTTGAATGCTCTGATGGACCTTGCGGGCCGGATAGACTCGCGCCTTAGAGAACGGTATCGCCTCTCGAACCAACCCCGTCTCCAAGCCAGCTCCTCTTCTGCTCCGGTCAGGCAAGCCAGCCCCCCGGCTGAACCAATGCAGGTCGGGCGTACCCAGATCTCACCGGAGGAGCGACAGCGACGGGTTCGGGCCGGAGCATGCCTTTACTGTGGCCAGGTCGGGCATTTGTGGTTACAGTGCCCGTTAAAAGCCAGACCCCCCCAGTGAACCTAGGCACACTGGAGGGGGGCGCCCAAGAGCTGCTGCCTAGAGGTCGTCCCGCCCTGCCTGTGACACTTCTTCTCCGGAGTCAGTTCCATGTGGCCCAGGCCCTCGTTGATTCTGGGTCCGACCAGAACATGATCAGTGACACGAAAGTCAAGGAACTGCGCATTCCTACTGTTCCCTTGAAGGCTCCTTTATCTGTCCACGCTCTGGATGGAACACCACTCCCGCCTATCACCCATCGAACCATTCCTATTACTCTGAGGACCTCGGGCAATCACACAGAAGAGATCTCCTTCCTCATCATGCATCAAGCTCACTCTCAGCTGGTTCTCGGGCGCCCATGGCTTACCCGCCACAACCCACACATAGACTGGCAAAAGAACACCATCCTGGGATGGAGCTCTCTCTGTCTGGCCTCCTGCTTGAAGTCTGCTCTCTGCCCTACCCTCGCCTCAGCAGCCAGCGATGAGTTCCCGGATCTCTCTGGGGTTCCACACGATTATATTGATCTCAAGGCCGTGTTCAGCAAATCGCGGGCCATTTCTCTCCCTCCTCATCGTCCCTATGATTGTGGAATCGACCTTCTACCCGGCACAGCTCCACCCCGAGGACGCCTCTTTTCACTCTCTCCCCAGGAAAGGGAGGTCATGGATAAGTATATTTCGGAGGGATTAGCCGCGGGCATCATAAGGCCGTCATCATCACCCGCTGGGGCAGGCTTCTTCTTCGTGGCCAAGAAAGACGGTACCCTACGTCCCTGCATTGATTACAGAGGGTTGAATGACATTACCATCAAGAACCGCTACCCTCTGCCCCTGATGTCCACTGCCTTCGACCTCCTGCAGGGGGCCCAAGTTTTTACGAAACTGGATCTGCGTTGTGCTTATCACCTGGTCAGAATCAGGGAAGGGGACGAGTGGAAGACCGCATTCAACACTCCGTCAGGCCACTACGAGTATCTGGTCATGCCCTTCGGGTTGGCCAACGCCCCAGGCGTGTTTCAAGCCCTCGTCAACGACGTCCTCAGGGATTTTATCAACATCTTTGTCTTTGTATACCTAGATGACATCCTCATCTTCTCACGCTCCATCGAAGAACATAAGATGCATGTACGCCAGGTACTTCAGAGGCTCCTCGAGAATCAGCTCTATGTAAAGGCTGAGAAGTGTGAGTTCCACAGTAGCACAGTCTCTTTCCTGGGCTTTATTGTAGCCCCGTCCAAGATTCAGATGGACCCTGTCAAGCTGAAAGCGGTCACAGACTGGCCTGTCCCAACAACCCGTAAGGAGCTTCAACGCTTTCTGGGTTTCGCCAATTTTTACAGGCAGTTCATCCGCAACTACAGCTTGGTGGCTGCCCCGCTAATCTCTTTGACATCATCCAAGACTCCGTTCATGTGGTCAGAACAGGCGGCTAGGACCTTCCTTGATTTAAAGAGGCGTTTCACCTCAGCCCCTATCCTTCTTCAGCCAGACCCTTCTCTTCAATTTGTGGTCGAAGTGGATGCCTCGGACACCGGAGTTGGAGCAATCTTATCACAAAGATTCCCTAAGGATGATAAGCTGCACCCATGTTGCTTCTTCTCTCATCGACTCTCTTCCGCTGAGAGGAATTATGACATCGGTGATCGAGAATTACTGGCGGTCAAGCTCGCTCTGGAGGAATGGAGACATTGGCTTGAGGGTTCCAAAACCCCTTTTCTAGTCTGGACGGATCACAAGAACCTGGAGTACCTCCGGACGGCCAAGCGGCTGAACTCCCGGCAAGCAAGGTGGTCTCTGTTCTTCTCGCGCTTTAATTTCGCCCTGTCTTATCGCCCGGGGTCGAAAAACGTCAAACCAGATGCGCTATCTCGGCAGTTCTCTCCACCCCATGATCCAGCACCTGACGCCACAATCTTACCGCCCCAATGCCTGGTAGGAGCGGCCTTACTGGAGGTTGAGTCACGGGTCAAGCATGCTCTTCATCAGCAACCCAGTCCCCCTGGGGTACCGCCAGGCAGACTTTTCGTCCCTGAAGCAGAACGATCCCACGTGCTACAGTGGGGACATAACTCCAGACTAGCCTGCCACCCGGGCACCTCACGGACGTTAGCCCTGGTCCAGCAGCGCTTTTGGTGGCCTACCGTAAAAGAAGACACACGCCGCTTCGTGAGTGCATGTGACTCTTGTGCCAGGAATAAAACTAGCAACAAACCCCCCGCTGGTTCCCTTAGACCTCTTCCAATCCCTCACAGGCCCTGGTCCCACATCGCCGTCGACTTTGTCACCGGACTCCCCAACTCAGAGGGGAATACTTGCATTCTCACGGTGGTCGATCGCTTTTCCAAGGCTGCCCACTTCGTACCCTTATCTGGCCTCCCTACAGCCAAGGAAACTGCCGAACTCTTAATCACCCACGTTTTCCGGCTGCATGGGCTCCCAACAGACATCATATCAGACCGGGGTCCCCAATTCACCGCCCAATTCTGGTCTGCCTTCTGTAAGCTAATCGGAGCTACCTCCAGCCTATCCTCAGGTTACCACCCGCAGACAAATGGTCAGGCGGAGAGGACCAATCAAGACCTGGAGACGGCCATCCGGTGCATGACCTCCAAAGACGCCCATTCCTGGAGCCGGACGCTCCCATGGGTTGAGTATGCCCATAATTCCCTGCCCACATCGGCCACGGGTCTCTCCCCCTTCCAGTGTTGCCTCGGTTACCAGCCTCCGCTGTTTCCCTCTCAGGAGACAGAAGTCTCAGTCCCGTCTGCTCGAGCTTTCATTCGTCGTTGCAGGAGGACGTGGCTGAATGCGAGGTCTAGGATCCGTCGAGCCGTTTTGGCCTTTAAGCAACAAGCCGACCGACGCCGCTCCAGGGCACCGATATACCGCGTGGGCCAAAGAGTCATGTTGTCCTCTCGCTACATTCCCCTCAAGACGACCTCCCGCAAGCTATCTCCCAGGTTTATTGGTCCATTCACTATCACCAAGATCATCAACCCCTGTACTGTTAGACTTCTCCTGCCGTCTACCATGCGTCGAGTAAATCCCTCCTTCCATGTCTCCCAAATAAAACCTCTGGTTTCTTGCCCACTGAGTCCACCCACCCACCCAGCTCCTCCTCCCCGAATTATCGATGGAAGTGAAGCCTTTACGGTGCATAAGCTTTTGAAGTCCCGACGCCGAGGCAAAGGTCTCCAATATCTTGTAGACTGGGAAGGTTATGGCCCAGAAGAAAGAAGCTGGATTCCTTCTAGATTCATTTTGGACCCGGCCCTTATTGCTGACTTCCACCGGCGACACCCCAACGCACCAGCCAGAACGCCAGGTGGCGTCCCTAGGAGGGGGGGTACTGTCACGAGTTAGCCAGACTCATGAGTCATAATCCATTTCTGAGTTCTTCCTTACGCGCTCCGCTCTTAATCACAGCACACCTGTATCGAATCAAGCAATCAACCCTTGGCTTTATAAGCGCGCCGAGTGTGTCACTCAGCGCCGCAGTGTCTCGCTCGTGTGCCCCGTGCTTTCCTTGCTAGTCTAAGTCATTGTATTCTTTCTCGTTGCCGACCCCTGCTTACCCTATCTGGATTTATTCTCTCGTCTTCGCCCTTGGTACCTCGCTCGTTTTTTGGACTGATCATCGTGTATGACCCGGACTGTGTTTTTGGATTTCGATTTTGGCTATCGCCCCGGATTCGTTTGTGCTCTCAGCTGCACCTCCGTTCAGCGGCACTCACCTCGGATCCGAGTCAACTCTTCGGCGTTCCACACTTCTGCTCTCCCGGTACGACGCTCACGTTATTCACCAGCCTCCGGCACCCCAGCAAAGGCAGAACAAAAGACTCGGACATCCGCTCTCAGTTCGCGCAGCGAAACAGCGCCGAGGAAAGAAAAGAAAAATAATTCGCCGGACTATCTCCGAGGATACTCTCGCACGCGCTACTTCCGGGTTCGCGGAGGATTCCCTGACGTCATCACCGCGTGCGCTCTAGGACATACCCCTGCTGGACCGTTACACACACGCGCGCACAGACAAATAAACATAAACACACATACATACGTACATACACTAACACACACACACACCTAAACTCTCTCACACACACACACACACACACACACACACACACACACTTACGTACATACGTGCATACACACACACTCTGCTCTCCCAGCATTTGTTCATTTTTTCCCTGGTGCATAAATAAAAGGCTATTCTAAAGCATCTAATTCTGCTATTGGGTCATTTCCTTGTCCACGTCCGTCCCTGACAGAATTTGTATTATGGCAAGAAAAAAGCAGCTAAGTAAAGAAAAACGAGTGGCCATCATTACTTTTAAGAAATGAAGGTCGGTCAGTCCGAAAAATTGGGAAAACTTTGAAAGTGTCCCCAAGTGCAGTCACAAAAAGCATCAAGCGCTACAAAGAAACTGGCTGACATGCTGACCGCCCCAGGAAAGGAAGACCAAGAGTCACCTCTGCTGTGGAGGAGAAGTTCATCCGAGTCACCAGCCTCAGAAATCAGAAATCGCAGGTTAACAGCAGCTCAGATCAGAGAGCAGGTCAATGCCACACAGAGTTCTAGCAGCAGACACATCTCTAGAACAACTGTTAAGAGGAGACTGCGTGAATCAGGCCTTCATGCTAGAATATCTGCTAGGAAACCACTGCTAAGGACAGGCAACAAGCAGAAGAGACGCGTTTGGGCTAAAGAACACAAGAAAGAACACAAGAAAGAAAACTCGCTGAATGAGAAGGTGTGTCCAAACTTTTGGTCTGTACTGTACATGTAGGTGCCATTGCTCATTCAACTTGCCTGACATCGCTTTGATTTGCTTTTCTGCAGCCACTTTATCTCAGTAATACACAACTGTGACAGCTACAGTAAGTATTACCAAATGTGACAACATAGACTATAAAGAATGTTGGCAGAAGATCCAGTTATTGGCTCTTCAGTGGCGCAACTACAATAAGTTTTATCCAATATAACAACTTAACTCTCGAGACCTAGATGTCCTATGACACATATGTGGACAAGACATTTTCTCAAAGCTGAACTATCTTTATGTCCTCGTATGATCCACATATGAGGACCGTGTGAAGACATTGTTTAAGATTAGCATGTGTGCCAATAAAGAGAAATGGTGAGGAGAAATGGCATTGTGCACAATAGTAGTTGTCAGTAGAGTCATGTGTCAGTCAGATGAAGTATAAACAGAAAAGCCATATCCAGAGGTGGCCAAAAGTATTAAGACAACACATGCCATGTATTATACTGTAGTTCTCCCTAGGGGTCTCTAGCCTTTCTGGCTGAAGATTTGTGCTAGGTAACTGAAAATCTAGTACAAATATCATAAAGAATAAAAGACTTCATAGTAAATGTTGATTGTCGTATAGCAAATTGATTCTCATTATTAAAAAAAAAAAAAAAAGGATGTTGTTAAAACATTTGAAGGCAACACTAACTAGTGGTTAGCACAGTCACCTTGCATCTCCAGGGCCTCCGTAATGCCACCTCTCAATGGTAGCCATTCGGAAAGACGCATTCAGCTGGCATTGTACATGTTTAAATAAGAAGAGTGACAAGAGATAATATTTCTTTTTTTCTGAAGAAGATCTCCTCAATGTGATGGACATGCTGTAAATGCCTGATAATTCTGCAAAAACGTCCGAATGCATCTACAGACTGGGTGCCATTTGCTCACCCTGTACTGGATACTAATATATTGTAAAGGTGATGAGGGCCACCTTTGGGGATGTTAATTCAAAAAGTGGCTCCATCTGAGAAGCCTTTTTCCACTTTTAAAATTTTTAATTAAAAACGTTTTTTTTTTTTTTTTTTTCAGTACCAAACCTGCACTGTATAAAAGTTTGGAATAATTATGGTTAGAAGCAGAGCTGTTTTTATTACTTCATTTGCATAAAATTTAAATACAATCCCTGCTCATTTTGTAAGAGGCCACACAAGTTTATGCAATATTAGTCTGGCCTTTAAAAACTGTATCACAGCTCTCTGAATAAAAAGGTACTTTTTTTCTCATAAGGATGATATAAGCCGAGCCTGCGGTTAAGTTTGGCAATATCCCTTTTAAAAAAGTGATATTTCATGATTTGTGTCATGTATCTAGAGAAATGTGTTTCTCTCTGGCGCTGTGCATGAATAATTCTGCTCTCGGAGGTCACGAGTTTATCACAGCCATAAGAAAAAGCATCAAATTTCAATATCTACTTTTAGCATGGGATTGCTATTATTATTATTATTATTATTATTATTATTATTATTATTATTATTATTTGCCTTTGTATTAAAATCTACAAACCATAGATACCATATTTCTGTCAAGCCTGCGACAGCATCAACTTTCAAACATCAGCAAACATACAAAAATGTACAAACTGTAACACCGCATGGAGTCAGTGCTTAATTAGGGTAGTATAAAAATAAAAGTTTATGGACTTTTTATAACTGAAAAAAGAGTCTAAGCAGATTCCTTTTCTATTTTTGTTAGCGAATGACAAAGTTTTTGACACCCTGATAATCGTTTCCTTAACGTCTCATTTCCTCTCAATGGTACAGCACAGAGAAATGTCTACAGATCCGGGAACAAAAGAGTTTGGGCACAGAAGAGTGATACTTCCTTATAAAGGTATAAACAGGATACAGACAGTGCTTCTAAATGACACACACTCACACACACCCTATGTGGAATATCTCAGAGACCATCAAAATGTTCAAACATGTTATAACAAATCACCCATGAGGCCTTGTGTTCCTGTGTCAGCTTGTCAAAAGGCTCATTACCCTACAGGTGCACTGATCAGATAAAGTATAGATAAACTCCCATTGCTCACACTTTTACTGCACTGATCCGGTGGTGTCGCGGTTCGCACTGTTGCTTCTCACCTCCAGGGTTGAGGGTTCAAATCCCCACCATGAGTTTGTTTGCATGTCCTCCCCATGCTTGATGGGTTTCCTCCGTGTATTTCCAGTTTCCTCCCACAGTCCAAAGACATGCAGATTGATGACAGGCTGATTGATGATCCAAAATTGCCTGTGGTTTATAATTGGGAATGTGTGTGCTTGTACCTCGTGGGTGTACCTCTCATTGTCCCTCCCTGGAATAGGCTCATGATCCTCATAGTGCTACACAGGATAAGTGGTATAATGGGAAGATTGTGGCTTGGTAAGATGTATCAGGGTGACTCGTACTGATTTGTACCTTACTGCCATAGCTATTATTTTATAACATGCTCAACAAAATGGCAAACCTACAACTATTTATGACTCTAGCCGTCTAGCCGTCTATCCTTGGTCGATCATATGTTTCCCCGGGAACTGCCTTGTACACAGCAGTAGTTGTCAGTAGAGTCCAGAATGATTTATGGTCGTTTGTTGCCGTCAGGAGTCAATATCAGGCAATAGCAGATGACTTGGCAATATCAAGTCATCATTACAATATTACAGTAGATGGCTTGGCAACATCATTACAATAGGACCTTTAGCTATGACTAGCTAAGGCAATACCTACTGCCACATGCTATGGCCAGTTTTGTGGCAAACAATAATTTTCTCAACAGTAGAGATCCGTAGACCCTGTGTGACACATCTTAGACCTACTCATAAGTCCTTGTAGTTATCTCTGGTCTGTCTATACCTCAGGTAAATGAGCAGATCTGGGGGACTCATGGAAGTAGAGTATTCTGGTGAACTGGTATGTTTAGATGCTGTCCTCCCCACTCTCATTGTTCACTCAGGTTTGTTGACGGTGAGGTGATTGGTTGCTTTACATCTCAGGGAGCCCTCATGTCTGTGTTTCATTCTGGCTCTCCCTTTTAGTTATGCTGTTATAGTTAGTCCTGCCGGAGTCCCTGCTTGCACTCTGCACTAATATACATTCACCTTATACATGTTGACTGTGACCATACCTAACTGCCATCTCTCCTTATTTTCTGTTCTCTCCTTTTCTGCTCTCTCTCTCTCTCCCTCTCTCCTTTCCCTCTCTCTGTCGAGCTATACATGTTCGCTCCTGAGGTGGCAGTGATCCAGACCCCTCTGCCCTCTGGACCCGTCTAACCCGTCCTGGAGTCCTGCTTCTGGTTGGAGATCTCGTCGCATGGATGCCCCGTGTGGTCTGCCTGGATTCGTGTGGTAGCTGGGGATGGTTTCCATTAAGACTGTCCCATCATCGATTGATGCTCTGGGGACCTGTGACTTCAGTTGTTCGATAGCTCAGGACTGGAATCTCCTACAGTCTACCTGAGCCTCCGGGAACAAACTGGACTCCTTTTAATTTTAATTTTAACACATCTCCTGTTACACTAAACTTCCAGTACACATTATTATGCTGATCAATCCCTGCTATCCGTTATCACCCAGATGAGGATGGGTTCCCTGTTGAGTCTGGTTCCTCTCAAGGTTTCTTCCTATTACCATCTCAGGGAGTTTTTCCTTGCCACCGTCGCCCTCGGCTCGCTCATCAGGGACAATCTTATCATTTTGATTCATACACATTGTCATGCACACTCATAACACGACCGGCACTAGGACCCGGAAGTAATACGGTCGGGTTTCAGGAAGCATAAAAGGAAACAAGATGACGCATCACATCGCTCAGTCATTGAGTTATGCCCGTGCTATCGCCGTCGCCTCGCTCGTCCAAACGTGAGTACTCACTTTCTTGGGTTATCGCTTCTGATTGGGTGTGTGTATTTAGAACGCGGGTTTATTTGTGTAAACTCTTGCTCTCGCTTCGGGAGAGTTCTAAGAATAACTTGCGTGGTTATCCTGCCTACTCGCGCTACTTCCGCGTTTGGGTTTACCATCCACGCTACAGGGCTAACTGCTAAGTCTTCTGCTTCATCTCCGGTTAGTCCGTGACACACATTGCATACAAATGTGCTTTTATTGCGTAAGGCTGCTTTGCGACAATGTCAATTGTTAAAAGCGCTATATAAATAAAATTGACTATACCAAACTGTTGGCTTTTCCATGCCTTTATGTAGCACCACTGTATTTTGAATTAGCTCTGTCTTAGTGCTTTATAACTACGCCGTACCTAGTCATAGAGACATGACAAGCAGCGATTTATGAAACCCAATGATACCACTGACAGTACCACTGGTCATGCCCTCTGGCTGTCAGTAGCTACAGTATGTCTACATGGATTATATATCTTAATATAAGCGTTTAAATAGAATATAACTTTGTTTGACAGGCACCAATTAGTTTTGGTCATGTTTTTCTCAAACTTTGAGCCAAGGTAAGGCTCCCAGTCTTTCTGATTAAGCCTGCCTACTGCATTATGATTGGTTACAAGAATTGGCTGGCTTCTTCATACTGAGTCAATCGGCGCACCTAGCTCAGCCAGTGACCGAGTGGATGAAAGTCTGAAGTAAAGACTGGTGGGAAAGAGAAGTTCTCATGGAAAATACTGATACTGGCAATACTGGCAAATTTTCTCCCCAGAAATGATCAGATCAAGTGTTTTTCACTCTCGCGTTCCAATTGAAAATTCATTCTGATCAGGTCAGACTGTTCCAGTTCATGTGTTCACTGATGTGTTTTTATTTTGATTGGGCAATTATTCCCATCATTAATAGAATATTTGGTCATTTTACTGTAAACATACCAAGTAAGAGAAACAGTAACAAATTACGGTCCTCTGTTAGATCATGAATGAAGTATTGCACAATTACTGCTTTCTTCAAAGTGTGGCGCCCAACAAGATTTTGAGTTCGAATCCCAGGTGATGCTATAACCTCTCACATCCGGGGGCCTACAGAGAGCTGATTGGCCGAGCTCCCTTAGAGGGGAGAGATGGGAGGAACTTGGCGCTCTCACATTCATTGCAAGCAATTCGAAAAAATGCAGTTGGTGCCGTTACTTGGCTCAGAAGAAGCACATGATAGCCTTTGCCCTACCTGGTAGCCTTGATGTGGACGCTCCCTGATGATGGGTGGGAATCGGCTCCCACTAAGTTAGGGAGAAAATAGAGAAAAATACAAAAAAATAAAAATAAATTAATGAAATAATCAAATACACTGATGATGATAAATGCACTGCAGATCTGAAAGGTGTCTTAAAATTCATATCATTATGTTCACTGCCGAGACCTAGAGCTGCTGGCGAAATTGAATAAATCATACACAGTGTGGTACAAACTGTGTGACGGTATTGATTCAGTTAAGAACAATTGAAAAGTTGCTGGAATTCCATTTTAAACACTCCCAGCTCTTTTAACTTCATAACACACATATTTGTTCCTGTATCCCTTGAAATACCCACAGATTCCTAGTACAATACAGGACAATTTCTTACAAAACAAGAAACTCTGGTTTACACTGGTGTCGGGGAGGGGGAAAGTACAGTTTCTTTCTCTGCTTGTCCAAGCATGCGCTTTATACTTGTGCTTTATACAGTATAACTCTGTGCGAGCTGTGTTTATTCAGCTGGTTTAAACCAAGTCCATTTTGTGCAACAAATATACGAGTCGTTTTCCCGTTCTTAGACATTCTCTTGAAAATCAAATCATGCACAGCTAGCAGGTGCTGATTATGTAAGCAGCGGATCGATACTCAAACGCCCCTTGTAAACGCCTCACGGCGGTCTTCTGTCGTGGGAAGAAGAAAGAGTGAAACATTCTTGAGTTGAAAGCTCGAGAAGCTAATATCTGCTAAGCGAATCTGGCAAGCTGTAGCATCCCCCGCGGCTAACGCAGCACCCACACATACTGTAGCAAGCGCAGCTGCATCTCGTATGAGGCATTATCAACTCGATGTTGTCCGACACACCCTTCCTGCTGTTCCTGCATGTGAATTCATCGGCGGTTGCGAAAGAAAAAATTTCAATGATTGCTTTAGGGACAAGAACATTCTTTTGAGCATTGAGCTGGGTGGAGAATTTCTCTCCGTTCTGACGAGCTGAAATGCAAAGCAGACGGCAGGGAGCAATGTCCGGGATCATGACGAGTAAATTCAGGGTGGGATTCAGTAGATGATGATCATAAAGCTTAGTGAAGTGACATTCTGGAAATAATTTTTTTTTTTTTTAAATGTAAAAAGCCATGACTATTGAGTGTACATAAAGTACCTTGCAAAAGTATTATTTATACCCCTTGAATGTGAACACACTTTGTCACGTCAAACGTAAATGCATTTGATTAGGGTTTAATGAAATAGACCAATACAAAGTGGCACAGAGTCGTTTACTAATTAGGTGACTTCGGAAGGCAGTTGATTCCACTGTATTGGAGTGAAGGGGGCTGACTACGAATGCGCACCATACTTTTCAGATTTTTATTTGTAGAACAAAATTGAGAAACATTTATCATTTTTCTTCTACCACCACAAATATGTACCAATTTGTGTTGGTTGATCACATAAAATCCCAATAAAATACATTAACAATTGTGGTTGTGACGTGACAAATTGTGGAAAGGTTCAGGGGGTATGAATACTTTTGCATGCATCTGTGCTCAATAAGAATGTACTTATTATATATTAATATTATATATTATTATATTAGGGTTCTTTCTAACATTTGGTACTGAACTGTTTCAGTAGATTTAACCAAGAAATACAAGCAATATATTTTGGTCTGAAAAATCAGACAGTTGGCTTTTCCCCCCCACTTCTACTGCATGCTCAGCACTTTTGACTACAGGGAAATAAAAAGAAGGAGGCTATCATGTAATGTTTGTTCATGTGGTTTCCCATGAATTTAAGCCCACTTCTATGATGATTCTATCATTTTTTTTATTATTATTATTATTTAACCAGTTATGACTTGCATGAAAGTGCTTGTGAAAACATCCGCACTTTTTTTTTTAATGCCCTTTGAATGTTCAGGTGCTTCTTCGGGGAGGATCGTTTTTCTTTCACCACATTCTTGTCTGGAATTCCACATCCCCATTCAACGGCATGAATGGCAGATATTCCTTTGAAAGTGCGCCATTCAGTATTAGTGTTGTACATCCCGTTCCCATCCTAGGACAAAACCATTTTCCTTTTCCCTCAGAGCATTTCCAAAACATCCATCATTCATTAAGCCGGGGTCAGGCAAAGGGACGGACGTTTATGCAGGCTTTCAAAGAGGATGAAATCTAATATAAGGAATATGGAGTGGGAATAAGCTTCGCAGTACTCAAAACCAGAAGCGTAAACAGTTTTAATAGTGGTGTTAATTAGTGACTTTGGGGACGATAAAGCTTTTGGCAGAGGACAGATGGGGGCATATCTGATGTATTTTGATTGTTTTGGCTGGCATTGGAATAACCCAGCTGGTACTACTTATGCCTCACAGCTAGGTAACATTACATTTGATGCCAATCACACACACATTATTTTACAACTGGGACATGGAGACCAGCTGACACTGCTTAATTATCGACTGGAACAAAAGCAGTAATTAATAAAAGTTGATGTTCACATAAAGATGTTTTTTTTTCTTAAAGAAAGAAAAGAAACTTTGATTTCAGTGATCACAGGGTTAAAGAATCAGAGTCTATATAAAATATATATTATTTAATATTAAATACATTTAAAAATTTAACAAGAGCCTCTATCTATGTAAACAAAAGAAAGGATTTGTTTGTGCATCAGTCAGCACTCGCTCGTTCAATGAAATCTTTACGTTTCATACGTTGACCTGAAACCAGCCTTATAAAAATGTTTGTCTGTCTGTATGTCTGTATGTCCAGAATTTGTCACAGCATCACGTGAAAATAAGCTGGACGAAATTGTATGAAACTTTGGCAGCACTTAGATATCTGCCTGAAGTTTAACCTACACCATGAGGGGGGAAAAAATGTTCAGTAAAAAACAGTTATGTGTTAGATTTAATAATCTACTTTAAAATGAGCTACTAATAAGCTCATTTTGTAAAAACACACCTGCATCAATAGATATTAATAAAAAAAAATCTAAATTGAATATATTTTCTGCCGAAATAACAGCGATGAAGTGTTATAAGTGAATTTTAATGCGCTGGAGTCGTTTTAGGACAAAACTATATATTTATCCGATCTACTTTTTAAATTTCTCATCTGTGACTCACTCTCCGATTACTGAACCGGGAGTGTATTTGGCTGATGATGAAGGAAGTACAATTTAGTGTGAACAAGGCACAAAGTAATAAAAATTTTGTAAGGTTGAGTATCACCTTACAAAATGTGATTTCTTTGTATTAATAAGTTAGACAGAGAGTTCTGCCGTACAGAAAGACAGACAGACAGACAGACATGAACCTGGGCTTCAACCTGAAATTATATTATTACTCATTACATTAAAGCTCAACAGCTTATTTTTAGCTTTAACCTTTTAACTCTTTCTACAAACCCTTTTAGGGGTTCTTCAGTTAGTTACTAAAATAACCAGAATTAAAATGCAAGGAAGTGCTTATTAAATACTAACTTTTACCTTGTTTATATATAAGGTTACCTTGCTTGTAACCTTCCTTATATCGTGTTTAAGTGCATATACGAGGGGTGTTTAAACCAGGAATGAAGGTTTAAATGTAATTAACAATTACAGATGACTTTAAGCACCAGTTCTGATATATCTATTTTTTTTTACACAAGCATGGGTTCATTATGCCTGGACCCATCAGAAGTTAACAACTATCGTCCGGTATCACTTCTCTCTTTTATTTCCAAAATTCTTGAAAGGGCTGTTTATAACCAAATGTCTCTTTGTTTCTCACAGAACAACCTTAATGATCCCAACCAATCTGGATTCAAAGTGGCACATTCCACAGAGACTGTCCTTCTGTCAGTCACTGAGAAGCTCCATGCTGCTAGATCTGCTAAACTGTCATCTGTCCTGATCCTCCTGGACCTGTCAGCTGCATTTGACACAGTGAACCACAAGATCCTATTATCTATTCTCACAAGCCTTGGTATTTGTGGAACAGCGTGGCAATGGTTTGCTTCTTACCTAGAAGATCGGTCATATGAGGTGACATGGAGGGGATCTACATCTGCCCCATGTAGACTCTCTACTGGTGTTCCGCAGGGCTCAGTACTTGGTCCTCTTCTGTTCTCCCTCTATACCCAGTCTCTTGGTAAGGTCATATTATCGCATGGATTTTCATACCATTGTTATGCAGATGACACTCAACTTGTTTTCTCCTTTTCTCCCTCTGACACTCAGGTTTCCACCCGGATCTCATCATGTCTGGCAGACATCTCATCCTGGATGGCAGCTCATCAGTTGAAACTCAATCTGAGTAAAACCGAACTGTTGTTCATTCCTGGTGACTCATCCCCAGGTCAAGATCTTGTGATATCCCTGGACAACAATCAAATCACTCCTTCAGCCACTGCCCGCAATCTTGGGGTAACTGTGGACAATCATCTGTCATTTTCCCCACACATCGCTAACCTGACTCGCTCTTGGAGATTTGTTCTTTACAATATCAGAAGAATCCACCCATTTCTTTCTTCACAGGCTACTCAAGTGCTTGTTCAGTCCCTTGTTATTTCAAGACTGGACTACTGCAACTCACTCCTGGCTGGCCTGCCTCTGTCCACAACTCGTCCTCTGCAACTGATCCAGAATGCAGCAGCACGTCTCGTTTTCAACCTTCCCAAGTTCTCCCACACCACCCCACTCCTCCGCTCCTTGCACTGGCTTCCTGTAGCTGCCCGCATCAAATTCAAAACACTGATGCTTGCCTACAAAGCTAAAAATGGCCCAGCACCCACTTACCTCTCTGCTCTAATCACACCACGCACTGCGCCGCGTTCCCTCCGATCCTCCAGCACTGCTCGCATCGTCCCACCATCTCTCAGGGATCGAGGGCTGCATTTACTGCATTTTACTCTTTTCTGTTCTGACACCTAGGTGGTGGAACGAACTTCCTCTAGATGTCCGTACAGCAGAGACTTTGACTATCTTTAAATGTAAATGTCAATTATGCTAATGTAAGCTATAAACTTCATTTTTATATAATAGTGCTTTGATGCAGGTGATGCATAAATATGACCTTACTGACTGTATGGAAGGGAGACCTTCCTGGATCCAGAGAACAGTAACATAAAATATAATAGTATCAACACAACAAATATATCAAAATCAATTGATACATACAAAAATATAATAATTATTATGCATTATGGTCTCTGGATCAGTCCTGAGTGCAGGATGATGCTCTCTGTGTATTATTTTCTGATGTTTTTCTTATACATGGTTTCGTCCAGGTTTGCCAGTTTTTTGAACAGGTTGGTGACTTGGCTATGCTAAATTTCCCCCTAGGTGCAAATATTTGTGTGGGTGGACCAGGTGTGTCCCATCCAGGGTGTGACCACACCTCACTCTCAGTATTTCCAGGATATGCACACCTCAGTGCTCTGTGTATTAGGAACAATACCACATTGACTGCTATAAATTGTAGGTACACATACACCTAAGACCTGTGGTTCTTTACAGTTGTCTAGAATGTCTTTGTAATGTTGGAGTATTGCAACTTTACTTTAACTAAGACAATGTTCACATTCCCAGCCTGAAGTGACTCAGTTCCAGTTTTTATATAATAATAATAATAATAAAAAAATAATAAAATAAATAAAATAAATAATAATAATAATAATAATATTTAAAGTTCTCAATTTGTATGTATGCATTATAAAAGTAATGATAAATTTTTGTTATGAAACCCTTAGTGGTTTAATGGTTTGCAATGTCTTGTACCACCAGTGGCCAGGTTCGATTCCCAACTTGGGTTTGTGTGCATGGAGTTTTCATGGTCTCCCCATGCTTGGGTTTTTCTCCCAAAGACATGCAGATTAGGCTAATTGGCATTCACAAATTGCCTATAGTGTGTATGTTCATGTGCCCTGCCACCCATTCAGGGTGTACCCCGCCTCGTGCCCCAAGTCTCCTGAGATAGGCTCCAGGCCCTCCAAGATCCTTTGCTGGCATAGATCTGTGCTGCTTGGGTTTTAAGGGTTAAAGCTAAATGAACATACACAAATAATCTAGTATAAAGTCTTTTCAAAAGGGTGGAGGTTATTAAAACAGCTGAATGCAACTAATTCTGGAATATGCTATTTTTGTCCACACCCTGTCTAGGAGAAACGGACCACCATTAGCCGAATACTACCTGGTACAGCTGGTTTCTAGCACACACGTAGTAGATTCCCAGGACATCCGTATTCCTGTCTTGTATAAAACAGAGCATTCTATTATGTTCTTTCACCTCGGTTTAGAACCATCATATTCCATAACACAACCTCGCCTTATCTCCACCACTGGCAAAACATCTGATAAGACGTTCTGAATTCGGCTGACGGAAGAGAGATCTAGTTTTGCGGCTCCTAAGTGGCATTCTTTTCATCCTGACATGGTGCACACCTTCCTGCTGGGAGGGAATTTTCAACAATTCCGGCAGTAAAGGTTCAGCTCCGGAGCACACAGTTTTGAGATCAGAAATGTTCAATAAAGAGAAGGTTTGTCAGACTTTCCCTACTGGGTGTAGAGTAAACTGACATGTTCTTCCTACAGGGTCCCTCCCCATGAGGTACATTCCTCTGGTAGAAATGCTGTCAACAGTTTGAACCTGAGGTGTTGAGGTGACATGGAAACTGGGGAATGTTGACTATTTGCTGAAAGATTCCCTCGAGATTTTCTGGGAAAGCATGCCAGCTGCATCATCGTATCCAAAGCTGTTACAAGAATTATTACATATTTCATTTTCCATTGCATTTCATCTTAAATGTTTTATACTAAGAATGGGCCTGGTATGGCAACCTGGATACAAAAAAAATTCTTACAATCATTCCCAATTATCATATTACAATCAAATGTATTAAATCATGAAAATCCTGCAAATGATCACAAAAAAACATTCATATCCTACTTGCACTTTTGAGTGTTTGCAAATATATACATAATAAGACAGACTAATGTAAAGTGACCCCATATCATATCATTTATATCTGTTACTGCACTTTTATACAGTGGTACCCCGGCATACGAACGTCCTGCCTTACGAATTTCCACCTAAAGAACTGAAATTTGCCTTAGTATGCGAAGAATTTTCAGCATACAAGAAAAGAACCAAGTCGAACTGAACAATGGCTAAGTGTGCGCTCTAACTGGCAGCCGTTCAAAACTTATTCACGTTACTGGAAAGCCAAGTGAAGCAAGTTTACATATTTTTTTGTGTGTGTTTTTTGTATTTTGTGCAAGATTTAGTGGAGACATAGCACCATGTGTCCTAAAAATGTTATAGCAAGAAGAAAAGGGAGCCGCTTTCAGTTTCGTTTTTAAAGCAGCCGGAGCCAATAGGAATCAAAAATTAAGCTTAAGTAAGGTTTACTATCTATTTATTTCATATTTTACTATATTTATATTTACATCATTTTTTATATGCAAAAAAATATTATAGTGTTGGAAATTGTTAATATTTTAGGGTGGCTGGAACGGATTATCTGCATCTATCTGCTTTTGACCCTATTGATCATAGTATTTTCCTTCACAGATTAGAAAATGTAGTAGGAATTAAGGGAACTGCCCTCTCGTGGCTCAGAGCCTACTTGACTGATCGTTATCAGTTCGTGGATTTAAATGGTGACTATTCTGCATGTTCTCAAGTGGAGTTTGGTGTTCCACAGGGTTCAGTTTTAGGCCCACTGCTTTTTTCTCTTTAAATGCTTCCTCTGGGCAACATACTTCAGAAGCATGTTATTAGTTTTCATTATTATGCTGATGACACACAGTTATATGTCTTAGCAAAACCAGATGAGAAAAAATAGCCTACTAACGTTAAGCAATGTGTGCAGGACATAAGAGATTGGATGTTAATTAACTTCCTTCTGCTTAATCCTGATAAGACAGAAGTTCTGGTCATAGGACCACAAGCAGCTAGAAGTAAGCTTTCTGATCACACTGTAACTTTAAATGGCCTTGCTGTTCCATCATGTGCAACAGTAAAAGACCTCGGTGTGATTATAGATTCCAGCCTTTCGTTTGAAGCTCATGTAGATAATATTACCAGGATAGCTTTCTTTCACCTCAGAAATATTGCCAAGATAAGAAATGTAATATCACTAAACGATGCAGAAAAACTAGTTCATGCTTTTATCACCTCTAGGTTGGACTATTGTAACGCCTTATTGTCTGGTTGTTCAACTAGGTGCATAAACAAGCTTCAGTTAGTACAGAATGCAGCAGCGAGAGTCCTCACTAAAACCAGAAGATACGAGCACATCACCCCTATCTTATCTACACTGCATTGGCTCCCTGTGGAATTTCGCATCGATTTTAAAATACTACAATTGACATACAGTATAAAGCATTAAATGGTCTCGCGCCACAGTATCTGAGTGATCTTACGATCCGCCACGCCTACTTCGATCAAAGAATGCAGGCTGCCTGTCAGTACCACGTATTATTAAAACTACAGCAGGGGGCGGATCTTTTTCTTACAAAGCCCCAAAGTTATGGAATAATTTTCCTATTAATGTTCGGGACTCAGACACAGTCTCAGTGTTTAAGTCTAGGCTAAAAACCTATTTATTTAGCCAAGCATTTTTGTAAATAGATTAGCCTTAGGTAAAGGAGCAGATCTGGGGGACACATGGACGTAGAGTATTCTGGTGAACTGGTATGTTTAGATGCTGTCCTCCCCACTCTCAATGATCACTCAGGTTTGTTGACGGTGAGGTGATTGGTTGCTTTACATCTCAGGGAGCCCTCATGTCTGTGTTTCCTTCTGGCTCTCCCTTTTAGCTGGAGACCCTGCTTGTACTCTAGACTAAAGATACATTCACATTATACATTGTTTGACTGTGACCATACCTAACTGCTGTCTCTCCTTCTCTTCTCGCTCTTCTCCTCTCTGTCTCCCTCTCTCTCTCTCTTTCCCTCTCCCTGTCTCTCTGTCAAGCTATACATGTCGCTCCTGAGTTGCCAGTGATCCAGACCCCTCTGCCCCCTGGAGCTGTCTGACTCGTCCTGGTGTCCTGCTTATGGTTGAAGATCTCGTCACATGTATGCCCCGTGTGGTGTGCTTGGGATGCGTGTCGTGACTGGGGACGGTTCCACTTTTCCACGAAGACGGTCCTGTCCTCGGCTGATCACTATCAGTCACTTGATAGTTCAGGACTGGAGTTTCCTACAGTCTACCTGAGCCTCCAATAACGAACTGGACTCAGTTTTAACTTAAACACATCTCCTGTTGTACTGAACTTCCAATCTCACACAGTATGATGCAGATCAATCCCTGCTATCCATTTTACCCAGATGAGGATGGGTTCCCTGTTGAGTCTGGTTCCTCTCAAGGTTTCTTCCTATTACCATCTCAGGGAGTTTTTCCTTGCCACCTTCGCCGTCGTCCTCGGCTTGCTCATCAAGGTCAATCTTATCGTTTTGATTCATACATGTTCACATCTCAAACAAACGTAAATAATTATTTTGATTGTGTAAAGCTGCTTTGCGACAATGTCAATTGTCAAAAGCGCTATACAAATAAAATTTCATTGAGAAACATTATTTCCTATGAGAAAATGCTTTTTGCATCACGAAAGTTTGCCTTAAGAACTCGCCTCTGCAATGGATTTAAAATCATATGCCGAGGTACCAGGAGATGAGGTTGTAATCCAGAGCGAACATGTCCTCTTGCTAGTTCACTGGATCAAGAACTAAGAACACTAACCTTAGATGTTTATCTAAGGTTTATATTATTGACATTATGTTATGTAAAAGACTGAAAGCCAACACAAACTTCAAAATTAATACAAATAAAACTAATCATTGAAAAAAGAAATGGCACCATAGGAATGGAGGTACAGCCGTAAGTCATAAAAAAGCCTCAGCTGGTGACGCATTTAGAGCCTTGCTAAGTTTTTAGTCTTATTAATATCAAACAGTGCAAAACTCTAAGGCCGCAGTTATACAGTAAATCTGGGATTTTAAGGTTTTCCAATTTTGAAAGATTTAAAACAAAGAAAGATTCTGCACGGTTTCTCTTAAAGTTAAGTGAACGTGTGATATTGAGCACTTCTTTGAACAAAAGGTCAGATTTTCCTCTTGACTTCTCTCCTCCACTGAAGCATGTGTTCAGATGACACGCAGATGGATTTGACTGTAAAATATAAATTGGATGATAAGCTTTTCCACAAACCAGCTCAAGTGCACGTTGTCATTAAAGTTAAAAAAGGGTGACGAACCAAATACTAAGAAACTGAATTTCATGTCAAGACTTATTTACTCAAAAGTTTTATTGGAGGCAAATTTACTTCCACCGCTGAATTGCATGCTTTGATGATTTGCTTGTAAATGTAGCAAAAATGTTTAATTAGTTTTTTTTTATGTATGCAAACATTTAAACACAGCGGACCACCCAATCCGCAGATTAACTTGGGCACAGGTTTTATGCAGGATGCCCTTTCTGATGCAACCTTTCGATTTTATCTGGACTTTGGGCCTGTGTGTGTGTGTGTGTGTGTGTGTGTGTGTGTGTGTGTGTGTGTGTGTGTGTGCCCTGCGATGAGTAGGCACCCTGTCCCAAAGTCTCCTATGATGGGCTCCTGGCCCTCCGTGACCCCGTATACAGGATAAGCACTAAAGAAGATGAATTAATGAACAATAAATACTTGAAAACCATTTTCTTCTGACAATAATAATAATAATAATAATAATAATAATCAGATAGACCACAGGTTTAAATGTGCTTCCCTAATCCTCATATTTATCCACTTCCAAACTAGACCTCTTACTGCACATTTGTTCTCATTTTCATACCTCTACCATGAAATTGGGATTAATTGGCTGCTCCCCCTGAGAGCCCACAAACTTTGCCATAAAAGGGTCAGCAATCTATTTTGCATTTACATATGCTTATCAACACTCCCTCATTTTATACTCCCATGCTTCATTAAGTATATCTTGGCCTCCTCCAAACACACACACACAGACACACACAGACACACAGACACACACACACACACACACACACACACACACACACACACACACACACACGGTTAATATCCTTGCACGTAGTGGAATAGATGGAGTCCTGCTTCTTCTTCTTGTTTTGCCTCGGGTTAATTCTGGTATCAATGTCATTAATTGGAGTCCAGTGAAGGGCGAATGAATGTATATAAACTGGTTTCTGAATTAGCAAGTGCTTTTTCCATTTGTTCATTGCATGAAAAATAATAATAATTATTATTATGAAAAGTATAGTAGTTATGGAGCTGAATTTAAAAATGATGCCTAGACCAGAAAGTGCCATACAACATCCAAGAAATGCCCGAGGACGTGACACTGCTGACAGAATGTGTACATCACGACTGCAACACCTTCGCCATTTTGCGTGTCTGTGTAGCGAGGGATCGTTCCTCAACAGAGGTGCCATTTGTTTCTAACTGATATTATATTTCACAAATAGGAAGGAAATGTAATACGTTTTGTGAAGTGTTCTTTGCAACAACCTTTGTGCAGGACATACTGTATACATATATATGTGCAAAAGCTAATTTAATTCAGTAATGCAACTTAAAAGGTGAAACTAATATACAGTATGAAAGACTCATTACATGCAAAGCCAGATAGTTCAAGCCGTGATGTGTCATAATTTTGACGATTATGACCTACAGCTCATAAAAACCCCAAATCCACAATTTCAGAAAATTAGAATACTGTGAAAAGGTTAAATATTCTAGGCTTAAAGCGTCCCACTCTACTCAGCTAATTAAGCCATAACACCTGCAAAGGGACCCTGAGCCTTTGAATGGTCTCTCAGTCTCTCAGTTCAGTTTGAAGCACATTCATGGGAAAGACTGCTGTACTGACAGTTGTAAAGAAAACCATCATTGACAACCTCCATAAGGAGGGAAAGCCTCAAAAGATCATTTCAAAAGAAATTGAATGTTCCCAAAGTGCTGTATCACATTAATAGAATGTTATGTGGAGGAGAAAGGTGTGGAAGAAAAAAGGTGCACAAGCAGCAGGGATGATCGCAGCCTGGAGAGGATTGTCACAATGCAGTGAACTGAGGCTGGAGTCAGTGCATCAAGAGCCACCACACACAGACGAATCCTGGACATGGACTTCAAACGTCGTATTCCCGAACAACAAACAACATCAGAAGTGTCTTACCTGGGCTAAAGAAGAAAAAAAACTGGTCTGTTGCTCAGTGATCCAAAGTCCTCTTTTCTGATGAGAGCAACTTTTGCATTTCATTTGGAAACCATGGACCCATAGTCTGGAGGACTGGAGAATGGAGAGACACACACTGCAAGATGCTTGAAGTCCATTGTGAAGTTTCCACAGTCTGTGTTGATTTGGGGAGCCATGTCATCTGCTGGTTAGGTCCACTGTGCCGCATTAAGTCCAGCGTCAACGCAGCCGTCTACCAGGAGATTTTGGAGCACTTTATGCTTCCTTCTGCAGATGAGCTTTATGGGGATGCTGACTTCATTTTCCAGCAGGACTTGGCACCAAAACCTGGTTCAATGACCATGCTTGACTGACCAGCAAACTTGCCTGACCTGAACCTATGGGTAATTGAGACCGAATAATGCAGAAGAGCTGAAGGCCGCTATTGAAGGATCTTGGTCTCCCATAACACCTCAGCAGTGCCACAGTAATTGCTGCAAAAGGGGCCCAAACCAAGTACTGAGTACATATGCATACTTATACCTTTCAGAGGTCCTGAGATTGTGGATTTGGGGTTTTCATGTGCTGTACGCCATAATCATCTCAATTATGACAAATCAGCTTGAACTATCTTGCTTCGCATGTAATGAGTCTATCTTTATATATACAGTCGTGGCCAAAAGTTTTGAGAATGACATAAATATTGGAAATTGTAAAAATTGCTGCTTAAGTTTTTATAATAGCAATTTGCATATACTCCAGAATGCTATGAAGAGTGATCAGATGAATTGCGTAGTCCTTCTTTGCCTTGAAAATTAACTTAATCCCGAAAAAGAACTTTCCAATGCATTTCATTGCTGTCATTAAAGGACCTGCTGAGATCATTTCAGTAATCGGCTTGTTAACTCAGGTGAGAATGTTGACGAGCACAAGGCTGGAGATCATTATGTCAGACTGATTGGGTTAGAATGGCAGACTTTACATGTTAAAAGGAGGGTGATGCTTGAAATCAGTGTTCTTTCATTGTTAACCATGGTGACCTGCAAAGAAACGCGTGCAGCCATCATTGCGTTGCATAAAAATGGCTTCACTTGCAAGGATATTGTGGCTACTAAGATTGCACCTAAATCAACAATTTATAGGATCATCAAGAACTTCAAGGAAAGAGGTTCAATTCTTGTTAAGAAGGCTTCAGGGCGTCCAAGAAAGTCCAGCAAGCGCCAGGATCGTCTCCTAAAGAGGATTCAGCTGCGGGATCGGAGTGCCACCAGTGCAGAGCTCAGGAATGGCAGCAGGCAGGTGTGAGCGCATCTGCACGCACAGTGAGGCCAAGACTTTTGGAAGATGGCCTGGTGTCAAGAAGGGCAGCAAAGAAGCCACTTCTCTCCAAAAAAAACATCAAGGACAGATTGATCTTCTGCAAAAAGTATGGCGAATGGACTGCTGAGGACTGGGGCAAAGTCATATTCTCGGATGAAGCCTCTTTCCGATTGTTTGGGGCATCTGGAAAAAGCCAGAGAAGGAAAGGTGAGCGCTACCATCAGTCCTGTGTCATGCCAACAGTAAAGCATCCTGAGACCATTCATGTGTGGGTGTCATGCGCACTCCTAACATGCCCGGCACTAGGACCTGGAAGTAGTACGGTCACTATTCAGGAAGTATAAAAGGAGACAAGATGGCTCCGCACATCGCTCAGTCATTGAGTTTGCCCATGCTATGGACGACGCCCTGTCCGTCTAATCGTGAGTACTCACTTTCTTGGTTTTCGCTTTTGATTGAGTGTGTGTTATTAGAACGCGGGTTGATTTGTGTAAACTCTTGCTCTCGCTCCGGGAGAGTTCTAAAACGCGTGGCTATCCTGCCTGTTCGTGCTACTTCCGTGTTTGGGTTTACCATCCACGCTACAGGGCTAACTGCTAGTCTTCTGGTCCATCTCCATTTGTTTGTGACAGTGGGGTTGCTTCTCATCCAAGGGGGCGGGCTCACTCACAATTTTGCCCCAAAACACAGCCATGAATAAAGAAACACCCTCCAACAACAGTTTGGTGAAGAACAATGCATTTTCCAGCATGATGGAGCACCGTGCCATAAGGCAAAAGTGATAACTAAGTGGCTCGGGGACCAAAACGTTGAAATTTTGGATCCATGGCCTGGAAACTCCCCAGATCTTAATCCCATTGAGAACTTGTGGTCAATCCTCAAGAGGCGGGTGGACAAACAAAAACCCACTAATTCTGACAAACTCCAAGAAGTGATTATGAAAGAATGGGTTGCTATCAGTCAGGATTTGGCCCAGAAGTTGATTGAGAGCAGCCCAGTCGAATTGCAGAGGTCCTGAAAAAGAAGGGCCAACACTGCAAATACTGACTCTTTGCATAAATGTCATGTAATTGTCGATAAAAGCCTTTGAAAGTGCTTGTAATTATATTTCAGTACATCACAGAAACAACTGAAACAAAGATCTAAAAGCAGTTTAGCAGCAAACTTTGTGAAAACTAATATTTGTGTCATTCTCAAAACTTTTGGCCACAACTGTATATATGGAAAAATTGTCTCTCATTCAAATAATCCAAAGATTTTTTTTTTTCATGAATATGTGAATTCAATTAACATCTCATGCTACAAAAGTTGAGTAGAAAAAAGTTCAGAGACATGCAGATTTTGTGAAAAAGTTTGTGTGCGCACTGTGATGGACTGGCACCCTGTCCAGGATGTACCCTGCCTCGTGCCCGAAGTCTCCTGGGATAGGCTCTAGACCCCCGTGACCCCGAATACAGGATAAGGTGGTATCGAAGATGAATTAATATTTTATGTTTATATATTTTAACCTTAAGATGCATTAGTCTTTTTCTTTTCTTTTTCCGACACAAAGTTCCCTTTCAAGATTTCATCCTCCTCCCTCAATCTTCATCAATCCTCTTTCTTCCTTGCCACCATCACCTCTGGCTTGCTCCTTATGGATAAATGAAATCAATCTCTACTTGAATATCTATAAATCTGCTAAGTGGCAGTGTCTGTTGTTTAAAATGCTATGTAAATATATTGAATTCAGTGGAAGTGATATTGTTGTGGTTTTCCTTATTGAGCTGAACGATGACCTTTACGCTTGTGGTTGGATCTGTCACTTTGCACAGCACTGCAAGTTAAATAGGAAGCCTGTAAATGATGATCCCAGCCAAGGTGTTTCGGAGCCCAGTGCGGTCGTTGCCATGAACATTCAGCAGGTGGAATGCCTGATTCCTTAAAAATAGACGGACTTGATGCCACCTCGAGGAAGAGACGCATCTGTCTGTGTGAACTGTAGACACAAGCATTCACCAGCACCACTTGCACATTGGAGGAAATCTATATAATTTATATGTAATAATAATTCTAATGATGATGATCATAATCTGCCATCCACCGTACATTTGTGACGTCGCTCCTGTGCCATATCCACATGTTTGCACCATTTAAAGCAGTTCCTGGGAGGCCAGCGTTTCAGACATGAAGAAGGTCTGATCATGGCTCTGGTGTACTGAGCAAACTTTCTACCTTGGGATAAGTGCATAAGGAGATTATATAGAGAAATAAAAGGTACGCTATTGGTGTTCTGTTTTCTATCAAAAATCTCGGTTTGACTTGAACACCCCTCAAATTATAACACCATATAAGCCACACAATTGTGCTGAATTTATTGAATGAACATCCACAGAGTTGAATCCGTACTCGGTGTCACGGCGATTTTGCTGAAATTATGAAATACTTGGAAATGGAAATCCTTAACGTCATCTCAGATAAATCAGAATTAAGTCCCTACATGAAAGGCCGCTATAAGTGAAAAATATTTAGCTGATGTGGTATGTCATCAAACATGCACCGATCATCGTAAATTGCTCTAAAAGTGATAAAGAGTTAGCTTCTGCTTTTCTGCAGCATCCTCCATCAGTTCTCATCGCCGGAGAAATAAACCTGACCCGGAACTCGTACGAAACAAGTGACAGAGACGGATGCTATTTAAAATAATGGCCAAACCTTGAAAAGAAAATCTATTCTATTAGCAAAAGAAAGCACCAAAATATGTTGTTATACTATAGAACACTACATCTAGTGCTCTCTTCAGCAGTTATTTAATAAAGATGAATTCAGTTAATTACTCGTACACAGTTCAATTACTTACACACAGAAAACCTAGCAAACTAAGGCAAAGCAAGTTTATTTCTATAGCACATGGTAATTCAAAGTGCTTTACATAAAAGATGAGAAAATACTCATGAAATGAAATAGAAAATAATAGCAAGAAAACTTTTTTCAATTGTTTAAAATTTTATTTAAAATAAAAACACTTAAAATATAAAAAAAACATAAATGCACAGTTAAACAGATGAGTTTTAAGTTTAGATTTAAATGTGACTAATGTTCTAGCACATCTGATCTGCAGCGGGCAGCATGGTACTGTAGCTAAAAGCGGACTCCCCTTGTTTTGTGTGAACCCTTGGTATTTCTAACTCGTGTGTGTGTGTGTGTGTGTGTGTGTGTGTGTGTGTGTGTATGTATATATATATATATATATATATATATATATATATATACTGACTCGATCCTAATGGTCTGTTCGGTTTATATTCACTGAGCATATCTGCAATGTATTTAGGTCCTAGGCCATTGCGTGGTTTATAAATGAATAAAAGTACTTTAAAATGTAGCGAAATGTTACAGGACGCCAGTGTAAGGACCTGAGGACTGGTGTGTGGTGCTCAGATATTCTGGTTCTAGTCAGACTCCTGGCAACAGCGTTCTGGATGAGCTGCAACTGTCTGATGGTCTTCTTGGGATGGCCGGTGAGGAGACCAGTACAATAATCCACCCTGCTGGTGATAAAGGCGTGGACAAGTTTCTCCAAGTCTTGATTGGAAACAAATCACAGTCTTGATTGGAGATCACATAATTTTTTTTTACTGGAATTTCTGTTTACCTTTACAACTACTGATTATTTATTTATTTTGATGTTTTTTTTTGCATGGGTGGCTTAGTGGTTGGCACTGTCGCCTTGCACCTCCAGGGTTGGTTCCTGGTACAGGTTCAAGTCCCTCCTGTGTGCATGTTCTCCGCATGCTTGGTCAGTTTCCTCCAGGTACTCTGGTTTCCTCCCACAGTCCAAAGACATGCAGATGTATATACACGTGTGTGTGTGTGTGTGTGTGTGTGTGTGTGTGTGTGTGTGTGTGTGTGTGTGTGTGTGTGTGTGTGTGTGCCCTAAGATGGATTGGCATCCTGCTCAGGGTGTACCACTAAGTTTCCTGGGAAACGGCTCCCGAGCCCCTGTATACAGGATGAGACGATGTGTGAGTGAGTGTTTTACATGAATACATCATATGGATTTATCTTGATATTGTACTAAACTTTCTTTGCAAGTTCTTTTAATAGAGCGTAGCTTGGATTGAAATGGGTAGATTAGTGTTAATGATTAATTAGGCTAATTGTGTCATGGTGACTAACTAGAGGATCAACAATCAGGATAAAAGGTAAAAAAAAAAAAAAATGCTTTTCCACTTAAGATAAGGATTTAATTGGGTCTAACAGAAGAAAAAATTCAAAATGCTGAACTATTTTGAATTTTTTTTTTTTTTCCTCCTGCAGTTTAACATCTCTTAGATAAAGCATGGACGCAATGAGTGGAATGCGTTTGTATGCATGGAATTAGAATCAGGTGAAAATGATTAGAGCTTCAGTAATTAGACACGGTCTGGCCTTTATATAAACATCAGCTGCTGGCCTTTGTAATATTTATTTTGATGGTAGTCTTGGAATAGTTTGAAATCTTGTCAGTTCTAATGCTTTTTAAAATGCTTTTTTTTTTTTTTTTTTTTTGTGCAAATAAGGAAATCTTAAATATATTTTCAGTGTATTCCGCCCTGGCTAATGTACCATACTAGACTAAGAGCTGTCCAAACGGAAATGTTAAACAAAACAACAACAAAAAAAAACTTTAAAATCTGAATATAAAAGTTGATATTTACAAGAAGTTTCTGCCCTCCTAAAACAACATAATACTCAGGCAGACACTTGAAATGTTCTCCTTAAATTGATGAATACGGAGGAAAGGCTTATGTAACAAGAAATGAAAGCTTATAAATCAGTTAAGCGTTTTGCTGGCAATGCGGTGACGGAAAATATTTAACACAAAGTGCACCGATGGAAAATCTAACTCCTTGTGAAAGTGTGTTTAGGCGAGCTTCAAACTATTCACACACTGCCAGGCAGCACGGCAGTGTGTGTGTACACTAGCAGGAGTGAAGTTTGTAGTAATCAGAAATGATTATGATGAGCAGTGTACCAGAAATACGTGCTGCTCCGTAAAAATGTAACTTTTATATATTTTTTTATTATTATTTTAACCTTATTTAAGGTTTCAAAAGTGTATCTTTTTAAAAATCAATTCTATTTGTCATCTACACTGCCATACACCATACAGTGAAATGCTTAAATGACAAATAATGTAAAATAATTTTAAAAATATCAAATGTATAAATTATATGGAATGTGCAATATAAGAGGGTAAAGATATGGCACGTAGGTAAGGCAGCAGCAGAATGTATAACATTGTGATACTTGCATAATTGCCATAAAAATCAAATCAGCACCTAGGTGTCGTATCATAGCGTGCTCCTTGGCGATCTCCGTCCATAATATACAAGGGGGCCGGTTTCAAGTCAAACCCGAACTTGTGATTAATTTTTTTTGTGAATGAAATCAGAAAATCGATTGACATTTACAGAGGACTTCAAGCACAGTACGGTGATGAGTCCCTCAGCCACAGTAAAGCATTTTTATGGTGCAAACGTTTTTAAGTGGAACGTCTGGTCCTTGGAAATCGATAGATAACTTCGCGGCAACTTGCGGAGGAGACGCATCTGTCTGTGGGAACTGTACACGAAATCATTCACAAGCACCGCTTACAGTACGTACACATTACAGGAATCAGGAAGTTCAATCATGGCTCCAGTGTACTTAAAAAAAAAAAAAAAAAAAAAACGTTCTACCCTGATGGTATCCAAGCACTAGTGACGCACTGGGTTAAGCACATTAGTGTAGTAGGGGATTATTTAGGTAGTTTTTACTCTCAGGACTGTGTTCTGTTATTGTGCATGATCGAAAGTTTCTGGTTTAACTGGATGCCCATTGTATATATGTACTTTATTGTGTATCTTTATTCTAACCATATTCAAAGCCTCCATGTTCTAAATGTTCTACCATGGGGTTTTGAACCTACAGGTGTAACATTACTCTTCTGTAAAACGGATTTCCTTTAAAACGTCCCTTGAACAAGGACATTATGGATCCTAAGAAAGTCAGAGCTTTAAAAACAAAATATTACCTTTGTGCTGTCTTGTCTATAAAATCATAATCGGCCATTAAAGAGAGATTCTTAGTGTGTGATCCTTTGGGTTCTATATAGGTACTATAGTAGCGTGTAGGTTTTCTTCATCAACTGCCCATTACACATATTTGACAAATATTAAACGCCACTAATTTACACTGCAGTTAAATCAGACGGAGGTCAACGATTATGTCCATCTGAAAAATAATGCATCTGTGTAGTTGTGTACAGTGTGCGCGGGGTTATCCATGCATGTACTGAGCATCTTTTTAAAGTGGACAGAATAGCTTTCAGCTCATCCTTTACTTCTTTCTGTCCCCCAGTTATCATAGCATTTGCTCAGAGGGCCGTCTATAAACCCCGTACATCATATTCCTTCCATTACTTTGAAAATTGTGAGTCAGACGAGGACTGTTCCCAGCAATATCAAGTAGAAGGAAACTCTAATAAAAGAAAATTGTATCCAGCGTTCAGTTTTATCAGATCAGAGAACGGCTTTGGTGTGAAGTGGTGTGACGTACCGGCTCCGTAAATGACTTTAAATCTCAATAAAATAGTAACCATTTTAAAGCATATTGCAGTGACATTTGTGGCCATTGTGTCTACCGTTTGCTCTGTTTATTGTATCTGGTACACTATGTGGACTATAGCAAGACTTGTTGTTCGTCCGTTGAGGGGTCGCCACAGCGGACCATCCGATCCAGACAGCAACTTGGCATAGGTTTTAAGCCGGTTGATCTTCCTGACGAAACCCTCCAATCTATTTTTATCTGGACTTGCAATAGATTCAAAGGAACTCGGACTAGAAGACTCATGAAAAGCCAACAACATTTAATTCTGTTTATTGCACTGCATAGGCGTCTATGAGAGTCACGTGACAAAAGAACGAAAGATTCGGACCAGAAGATACGAGAGGTGAGCTGCTCATTCTGTTTACCATAATATGTCCTTAGCTGCATTGGATGTAAATGCAAAATTTATTTTATTTCTGATCAAAAGAACAAAATGAAAATTAACTAAATGACTCAAAAATGATTTGTTCATTTTGATGAACAAGATTCAAAGAATAGAGTCACTAAAATGTTCCAAAGTTCCCATCGCTCCTTGGGACCAGCACTGCATCCTACCACTGAGCCCCCAATGCCCCTTGTACTGTAGCAACATTTACTGCTACTGTATATTCAGTTTTCACAGAAAGGCCATTTCCTGTCATACCTGGAGAAGTAACAAGGAAAACAAGACAGCAGAGAAACAGTTCGAGCGAGTTGAAGCCTACACTGATAAATGAAGTAAATATGAAGCTTATTCTCACATCCATGTCATAAAGTTGCACTTATGTTTGCTTGCTACTGCATGTCAGACAGTAAATTCTGTTTTCTGTAAAGTCACTCCAAGAGCCCAATTAAAAGCCAGTGCACGAACCTTTCCAGGTAAAAATATACAGAAGATGTGATCTCCCTGGTTCTACCACAGAAAGGATATGTGTTGTACCTTCTAGTTCTGATGACAAGGCGCTTGGATGTGAGGATTACTGTAACTGAAATCATGGCCTGTCAGCAATGTCAACAAGGCTTCAATCGAGCGGCTGGGAAACCGAGTCTGGAGGCATGCTGAATCTAATGTTGTCCAATTTATCTGACTGACAGTTGGTGGACATTCCTTTAGCCTGAGGTAGCTTGAGTGACCTTGACAAAAGTTTTCTTGTGTGCAAGTAGATTTAAAGCTGCTGTGGCAGTACTTTTACCTTACTTTGGTGAATTGATGAGTAAAGCATGAAGTGGTTTTATATATGCACCAACCAGTCGTAACAGGTGACTTGAATAATATTGATTATAAATGATATACCAGAAAACTGGTGTCGGAATTATGGGCACCCAAGGATCATATGGGGGGCGTTGCCGGAATGCCATTGTTGGGACCTTGACAAGGTGCTTCACCCCCAAGTGCTCAGATACACTTGGGTGTTGAGTTGGCAAACCAACGCCAGTGGGCTGTTTCCGTTGCCCGAAGTGTCGGATGGCACATAAATGGATGTTTTCTTGATGGCACGGTAGGTTATTGGTTAGCACTGTCCATGGTCTGGGTTCAATTCCCACATTGGGTCTGTGTGGATTCAGTTTGCATGTTTTTCCCTGTGCTTTGTGTGTTTTCTCCAGGTCCTCCGATTCCCTCCCACAGTCAAAAGATATGCACATTAGGCTAAGTGGCGTTCCCAAATGGAATATATATCCCAAAAGATGACAATTGGGCGTCAAGCTGGCAACCTGATGGACATATCTCCACGGTGGCAAGTATCAGTGTGTACCGGATGGTCACATTGAAGTGTGTGTGTGTGTGTGTGTGTGTGTGTGTGTGTGTGTGTGTGTGTGTGTGTGTGTGTGTGTGTGTGTGTGTATGTATGTATAATATAATGTAATTAATGGATGCTGCAGACCTGTTTTTTTTTTTTTTTTTTTGACGGGGCACTAATTAATTTGCCCTGTTTGGTTAGATATATGATAATTATGCCAAGGGGATTTAAAAATCAAAAATAGATCAAGGTCAGGGAACATTTTAAGGTGCGTTCATGTATAAATTATCCGATAATTCAACCTGCATGACTCATATTTTGCAACGCATGAATATTTAAATAGGCAAAAACTGCTTCTTTTTTTATTATTTATTTTTTTTACTTAAGCTGCTTCTTAAAGCTGCAAACAAAGAATATCTGACGGGAATTCACTCTAGAGAAAATAAGCGAAAGCAGTGCATGATCTTTTTTCAACCTTTATATGACTGATGGTCGTGTCACCGTGTCAAATGGCACAAGCTGTCACAAAGGTCTGCAGTAAGATGCTGTGTGCCATGAGGGGTTGAAATGAATTCTCAGTAGGGTCAGGAGACTGCTGCATACACTATGTGGAACTGTGAGGGCATTTGGCTCCCACCTGGCTAACTTCTTGCCCCCGCTGCACACTCTGTTCCTCCAGCTCTGTTCTTTTTTTTCCCTGTAAGTGTCAAAGGTGATCTGGCAGATCCCATAGTCCTTATTTTAGTGCCATGTTTAATATTAGACATGGGTGTGTATATGGATAAAAAAAAAACACAAAAAAAAAAGCATTAAGCTTAGCGGAGTTAGTTATCAAGGTTATTAATGATTTAGAATCATGCTTGTGAAAATGTTGTAGTATGTAATAAGTTGGAAAGTGTTTGTTTTTAGGTGCATTCTCAGCTTCTTAGTCAATGCGTGGGAGTGTAAACTTGTAAACCCAAGTTTGTGTGCGTTTGTTCAAGTATTTCATGCTCCATTTGCTCATTTTCCACTAATGTAGGAAAATGGAAAATATATTTGGTGATTCAATTATACACCATCACTCACTCACTCACTCACTCACTCATCGTCTATACCGCTTTATCCTATATACAGGGTTGTGGGGGGCCTGGAGCCTATCCAAGGAGACATAGGGGATGAGGTGTTATGCACCCTGGATGGGGTGCCAATCCATCACAGGCCATGTACCCTATTAAAATGTAGCGGTTTTGAAAATGGCTATTTATGGTCTGGGCCCTGGGGACAAATTCTCCTTAAAAAAAGACAATGAGCATGCACTTGGTTGTGAGCTATGGACCTGCCTCGCCTTTTTGGGTTGTGGAGATGATGGGCTCTTCCACTGTGACAACTGTTGCTTCGTCTCAGGTTCATACCAACACACTCAAGTTTCGTCAGGGGTAATGGTCGTCTACATGAAGGATGGACGAGTGAGCATTGCCTGGACTGTTTGCTTCTGCAGTGTAGTGTATGCTAAAACAAAATCAGCATGCTAGTAAATCCTGGCTAAAAACAAGTATAGCCAATGGATCGCTAATGTTATTTTCGGTCATAAATATTGTACTCCAGGAAAGTCATTCTAGTTCTTCTTATTTTAATTGTTGTTGTTGTTGTTGTCTTTGACCAATCTATTGGTCTGCACCGTTTCTAGCTTCACCCGCATCTTGAAACTCCGATCGCTGTTCAGTTTGTGTGGGAGCTGGCCAAGATAATTATGTATGATTTTGTTCACTTGGCTATTAAAATAACCAAGTGTGGGATTACTGGTGTGTACACAAGTTATGCTGTGCCACACTGTCTGCTGGACAGCAAATATACATAATTAAACATGGCGCAGATCTGTTTGCCGTCTGCAGAGTAAGGGCGACAGGTTTGGAATAGGGTTTTTTTTTTTTTTTTTTTGCTGTTGCAGCAGGAAACTGATCAGATATTTTCATCAGGAATTCAGTAATACATGGCATGAACACACACACACACACACACACACACACACACACACACACACACACACACACACACACACACTGGATGTCCCCTGTGTCTTTTCAAAAATATTGATTACATTCTTGTGCAACTCCAACCAATAGACCGAGCTTGTTAAGTCTGTAAATATCATGGTTTAAATCTCAGACTTTATAAAAATAAGATTGAAAAAAAAAAATCAATCTCTCTTGTCAGGCACCAATATTACACATTATTAAAATAAATGCGCTGAGCCAGGATTATGTACATGTTATTTGCATTGCAGAGTGATGGGCATATGCGAAGGGAATAAGATGCATCCTTCCTGTACAAGCCTCTGGAGGCAGCGTTATGATCTGGTTCGGTCGCTCAGGTCTAGACTCGGGGACGTTATGTCGCTGTAAAATGAAGTCGGCTGACGACCTGATTGCACTGAATGAGCGGATTATCACATCTATGGAGTGTTTCTTCCCTGACAGTACGGGGTATATTCCAGGACACAAATTGTAAAAGAGTGGTTCTAGGCGCATGAGGAATAATTTTCACACGTGAACTGGCCACCATATTGTTAGTCAACGCGAAAGGCGGTCAGACAAAATCCGTGTGCATGTTTTTGGGGTGTGTGTTTGTTTATAATCTAAGCTCTATACGTTCTTCTACACCAGAATGGTTTTGCAAATAATTGAAGTCCGCTTAGTGCGCTGATGAGCCAAACCTGTTGACAAAATTGACTCTAACAGCTGTCTAGTAATCATGATGCCGTTTCAGACTTGAATATTCAAATATTCAAGCATTTAGTTCCCCTATGCAGGATGTGTGCATTAAGCTGGAACATGACTACCAATCTGAGCGAGACGGTTTTATGCCTACCAGAGCCCCAGATCACGTCTGCCACAAGCTGTTTTTCCTTGTAGGGTTTGGCGAAAAGATGCTAAGCGCGGCATAAAACACCAACCGCCAGATTTGGCACAGGTTCTACCCCGAGGCAATCTGCTTGAGAAAATCTAACAATCTGACACGTTTCCAACACAGGCTCATGGCACGTCTTACAAATTTCCATTTCTGCTGCTATACCTAAACATTTCATGTTTTTTTTTTTCATCTCTCCTGACATCTTTGTGCTGGTTGCCATTGTACATGGGATATGTTAAGGATGTTGAAATTGCACTTGCTATGTTGTCTGATATCTGTATTTTAATTTTTTTATGTTGTTGTTGTTGTTGTTGTAATAATAACAACAACAACAACAACTAATAATAATAATAATAATAATAATAATAATAATAATAATAATATGTTTTGTAATAAAACTCTAGCAACTATAAAATGTATAATTGTAACAATGTTTGACAGTTTGTAAATCAAATATGCAACTTAAAAAGGAAAAACTAGCGGCTTTTATGTTGTAGCCATTTTTCTTGGTTAAAAGGTGGATCTTCTACAAAAATGGAAATGACATAAATGATTGTACAGTACTAAATCTTCTCAATCCTAAGCTTTCAACCCAAATCTTTTCTCTGATCACAGAGGGAGGATCATACAACATATTTTACATCCTTTAAATGATATGTGTCCAATTCTAGTCCCAGAGACTTGTAGTATCAGGAGATGCTTTTAAAAAAATGTTTACTTTTCATGACAGTTTTTCATTGACTGCTGACTTCCTGACGTTCCTTGAGTGACTTCCAGCACCTTTTTAAAATGATTTACTCTCTCATTCAATATCTCTTATACACTGCCTGCCTTTTTTAAGTCCGTTTCAGAAGGGTCCAATTATTGGACTGTATCGAGCAAAGACAACAACTAAGACATTATCAAACACATTAACAAATGATCAAAACCATCAGGCAAAAATAAGAGCATTTCATTATGCACACAGTGTGACGAGAACGTACCGGATTGGGACTAAACAGCTGTGTGTTTATAAGAAAACCACTTGTTGGTGAGATTAATCAGGAACGTGGCTTTACTTTGCTAGGGAGCATGAACATTGGACTTTGGAGCAATGGGGGAAAAAAATGGACATGCGGGCTGATGATGAGTCCAGACTGACTCAATTCTAGAGTGATGGGAGCATCAGGATGAGAAGCACCATCTTACCCTGACACACCCATCACTCTGGAATTGGGTCAGTCTGAACCCCTGATAGCACAGCCGTATTCCAGGACTCAAATGGTTTGAGGAGTTCTGGGAGCATGAGGAATCATTTAAACACATGAACTGGCCACCCCATTGTGTGCTGTAATCAAAGCTAAAGCTAATTGTATGAAATCTTACAGTGTGAGACTGATTTTGCACACGTTTAATAAAAGCTATCGTCATTTTCTTAACACAGGTTATTATTTTTTTGCATGTTTTGTCTTTCCATTAGTGTTCGCCATATCCGTACTGTACGAGCATGAAATCGGTTACCACATATTGTACAGTTACTAGGATTAGATGAGTGTGTAAATTGCTTGCATTATCAGTCGGCACACAGTATCTGACTTCAAAACGTGTCATGCTGTGGCTAAACTAAGCACTCCTACCTAGCAGTTTGTCAATTAACAGATAAAGCTATCTGTCGTTGACCGTACCCAGGACAGCCCTGGGGCCGAAGAAGCACTCCATATGTATATGTAGAAGCTACTGCCAGCTTGTAGTCACTGGTTTCTTCCCTAATGGCACACTTGTAGTCACTGAGTAGCTTCCACATATACATATAGAGTGCTTGACTGTACACTGGGTCCAAAGAAGCACTCTGTACAGTATGTATATGTATGCTGTATATGGAAGCTACTCCAAGCTTGTATTCACTGGTCCATGGTTTGTGGATTCAGCCCATTGACAGCCCATTAGGTAAAGAAAGTAGTTGCTGTTGCATATTTAAACGGGTATTAAAAGTTACCTTATTCCTTAAAAGGCAGTGGTGGCTTAGTGCATTAAGACTCTGAGTTACCGGTCGGAATGTCGGCGGTTCGAGCTCCTGCTCTGCTAGGCTGCTGCTGTTGGGCCCTTGAGCAAGGCCCTTAACCCTGTCCACTCCAGGGGAGCGTAAAAATGAGCTGACCCTGCACTCTGACCCCTGCCCATGCACAAAGCTGGGCTATGCAAAGAATAAAGAATTTAACTGTGCAGTATTGTGTGTGTGAGCAATAAAGGCTTAAAGTAACTTATTCATTATATATATTTTATTCACCACTCATTATGGCTACCTCCTGGGTAAAAATGTACAAAGCAGCAATGAAGACCTGCCATCATGATTTTTCCTGTTTTTCCTTTCTTTTTCGTGATCAGTACTTATTCTCAGTACAGAACAATATCAGCAGTCCATGTATGGCTTTTAATGCTTCAGTAAGTCTCATCCTCAATAAAGTTCTGTATCAGCAATATTAGTTATCTGGTGGTTGGGCCATGTCCTCTGATGAGGACTTGATGATGCACAACCTACACAGCTTGAAAATGAAACTACTGTATCACATGAGTTGGAACATAAGGAAGTAGAATGGAAAGTTACAGGACGGCTTACGGCTCAAATCAAGAGGGTGTCAGCTTTGTTATTTGTAATGTTAGGAAAGTTCCAAAGTAGTTCCAAAGAAGTTTCCATATAGGACCACTTTGTTTTTGTTTTTTTTTAAATAAAACATCTGCAAATAATAACACCAACATTTTAAGGAATATTAGTAGTAATAATAATAATAATAATAATAATAATAATAATAATAATAACTATTACACCTAAATCAGGCTGTCACATTTAATACAAGTCTATTTTGTGCACATGTGTTGATGTCTGTTCTGAGCCTTCTGATATACAGTATATATAAAAATATAATAATAAATAAATCATATATTTGATTTATAATTGTAAAAAATGCTTTATAAGCCGGGGCACAGTCGAGAATTGTATCGCACTGTCAAGTCTGTAGATTAATAAATCGTGGACCTCCAGATTCCAGGTTCGGTTCCTGCCTCGGGTCTGTGTGCATGGAGTTCGCATGTTCTCCCTGTGCGTGGTGTGTTTCACCCGGTTTCCTCCCAGAGTCCAAAGACATGCAGATTAGGGTATTTGCCCGTAGTGTGTGAATGAGTGTGTGAGAGTGTGTGCCTTTCGATGGATTGGCACACAGTTCAGGATGTACCCTCACCTCATGCCCTTTGTCTCCTGGGATAGGCTCCATGCCCCAGCAACCCAATATACAGGATCAATGATCTAGACGTTGAGTGAGTGAGTCAGTAAGCGAGTGTATTTACTACTCTGTCAGTTTCAAAATAAACATTTAGCTTAATATGAGCTGCCAATACAGAAAGTGGGCCATTTCAGACTTTCCAAACTTGGGTTCTTGTCCTATATTATTCTTCATTATTCAAATTGATTTGGGACTAGCTGTGGAGATATTGTCCAACTGATAAGCAAGGAAAAATATATTACTCATCATCTGGAACTCAAAATGATTTATGTAATAAATCATACCAATAGATTTTGATTGAGTTCTAACTTAAAATAAAACCATGCAGCTTTTCACGTGTTAATACAAGGTTCTTGGTTATAATGTAAAAGCGAGAGTAATTGCCTTACTGGAGCGTGAAATATTTCAACATTTTAGCGGACTAAAAAAAGAAAAGGAACAGGAATGATGAGGCCTGTAGGACATTTTAAACGAGACAGTGCTACACAATAAACATCATGGTCCATTAGGGCAAGTGCATTGCTCCTTCATAGTGTATGCAGTCACCATTGTGTGTCTGAGAGGCCTTTTGAGTCACTGCTTAGCTGTGACGAGCCTGACAAAAGATCCAGAGTGCCAGTTTTATGGGATTTTATGCCCCGAGCTTGAAGGGAATGCTCTTTTTTTTTTTATTTTTTTTTTTATCATCCTGTAGCAATTTATGGCCAGCTGAATTCTTAAAGGATTCCTTGTTTGACCCACTAATAAGATGATATTTCAGAAGTTACCTCTGTCATTTCATTCCAGAGTGATTTTTTTGTGTGTAACTTCATCGCAGGGAATACACAAACACGCTCACATGTTCATTCACTCACTATGGGCGATGTGGGAACGCCAATCATGCGTTCTCAAAGACACGCAGTCCAATCTGCATGTCTTTGGACTGTGGGAGGAAACCGAGAAACCCAGATGAAACCCACCGAGCACAAAGAGAACATGCAAACTCCGAGCACACAGGTGGTGCAGGTGGTAAGCACTTATGATTTATGATTTCAATTTAAATTGGAGACCAAATAAATAATTATTGAACTGAAATGATGTATAACAGAAATTGTACACAATGTTTCACGCCTGAGCATTGACTTTTTCTGCTCAACGTGGTTATAAATAGTGATTTATTTGATATACCGTAGCTTTCCTGTTGACTTGAACCAATCTAGACATTGTCATTATGACCTCTCCCACTGAACAAAGCATATTCCGTCAGAAACTGGATGTTTCCTATCCCAGTCTTTATAAACTCTCTACAAATGGTTATGTGTAAAAAAAAATCCCAGGAAAACAGCGGTTCCTTAAATGTCACACGGGGCTTGTATCGCACCGACATCCATGTCAAGATCAAAGCTACAGAGATCACACGTTTCCTCTCGTTCTGAAATTTGATGTGGACAGTTAACTGAAGTTAACGTTTGACCTGTATGATTAAATCGTATGCTTCGTGTTGCTGCTGCTACATGATTCGGTGGTTCGGATCATTTCCGTAACTAGCGTCGGCACATGTGTCCTTGAATGGAAATGGACTGCGAATGCATAAGGGTGCACATACTTTAGAAATAGTTTTCAACACAGTAGATGACCCTAACCATAAGAGTTCATTTAACGCACATAAAATACACTATTGAAGCCAAGTCAAGTAAAAAAAAAAGTTGAAGATTTAAAGAAACGTGGACACAGATTGAGAAATGCCATGAGATCAGCGCTGGTGGCAGAGAGACCTGTAGCACAAGCTTGTCCCATATTGTATCAGACAATGTGGAACACTCAGATAACAAAAAAGAGCGACGCTGGTTATTTAAAAGATATACAGTATACAGTCAGTCTTGTTTAATCTGTCATGAATCTGCTGCATTTTATAGCATTTGGCACATGCTTTTATCCAGAGATACTTTACATGTTAAGTAATCATATGACCCATTCAGGGTTAAGGGCCATGCTCAAGGGCCCAACGGTGGTAGCTTGGTGGTGCTAGAATTTGAAACTGTGACCTTCTAATCAGTAGTCCAACACCTTAACCACTGAGCTTAACCTACCCCATTTATAACATTTAAGTACCGTGTAATACTTATGACTTAAAGACATTTTGTGGTTCTCAAATCCAGTCCTGGTTGGCGCATTTTAGTGTCTCAGAGCAGGAAAATCACAAAAAATAACCAGGGCATGTGGTCCTCCTGGACCGGACTCGAGATCCAGTGTTGTAAGCCATAAACAAGCTCTGTGTACAAAATAAGCTTAGAATTTATTATATTCATAAATTAAACGTTTCAACCACCAACCACTCACTCAGTACACCAGGTTGCACATTATGGGTGATATTAGTCATTCCAGTCTGTGACTCTCTGTGGTGTATTTAGGTTATGAGAAAAAAAGCATGTAGTTTTCTCACTGGACTCTTTTTTTTTTTTTTTTTTTTTTTTACAGTCTTTTTACATTAAAAGGCAGCTTATTTGTGTACCACCTTATCACCTATAAGCATGTTATGCTTTCCCTTTCTACTTCTCGATAAACAATGTTATCTGCTATAGTAGCAAAGCATTATACTATAGCAGCCACTACCTGTTTTGAGCGTATATATACAGTATGTATATACAGTGTGTGTGTGTGTTGTGCCCACTGTCTTTCTGGTGTGGGGGCGGCAATAGCACAGGGGCTTGGATTCGATTATCCTATATATATAAATATATATATATATATATAAATAAATATATATATATATATATATATATATATATATATATATATATATATATATATATATATATATATATATATATATATATATATATATACACTCACCTAAAAGATTATTAGGAACACCTGTTCAATTTCTCATTAATGCAATTATCTAATCAACCAATCACATGGCAGTTGCTTCAATGCATTTAGGGGTGTGGTCCTGGTCAAGACAATCTCCTGAACTCCGAACTGAATGTCAGAATGGGAAAGAAAGGTGATTTAAGCAATTTTGAGCGTGGCATGGTTGTTGGTGCCAGACGGGCTGGTCTGAGTATTTCACAATCTGCTCAGTTACTGGGATTTTCACGCACAACCATTTCTAGGGTTTACAAAGAACGGTGTGAAAAGGGAAAGACATCCAGTATGCGGCAATCCTGTGGGAGAAAATGCCTTGTTGATGCTGGAGGTCAGAGGAGAATGGGCCGACTGATTAAAGCTGATAGAAGAGCAACTTTGACTGAAATGACCACTCGTTACAACCGAGGTATGCAGCAAAGCATTTGTGAAGCCACAACACGCACAGCCTTGAGGCGGATGGGCTACAACAGCAGAAGACCCCACCGGGTTCCACTCATCTCCACTACAAATAGGAAAAAGAGGCTACAATTTGCACGAGCTCACCAAAATTGGACAGTTGAAGACTGCAAAAATGTTGCCTGGTCTGATGAGTCTCGATGTCTGCTGAGACGTTCAAATGATAGAGTCAGAATTTGGCGTAAACAGAATGAGAACATGGATCCATCATGCCTTGTTACCACTGTGCAGGCTGCTGCTGGTGGTGGTGTAATGGTGTGGGGGATCTTTTTCTTGGCACACTTTAGGCCCCTTAGTGCCAATTGGGCATCGTTTACATGCCACGGCCTACCTGAGCATTGTTCCTGACCATGTCCATCCCTTTATGACCACCATGTACCCATCCTCTGACGGCTACTTCCAGCAGGATAATGCACCATGTCACAAAGCTCCAATCATTTCAAATTGCTTTCTTGAACATGACAATGAGTTCACTGTATTAAAATGGCCAATAGAGCATCTTTGGGATGTGGTGGAACGGGAGCTTCGCGCCCTGGATGTGCATCCCACAAATCTCCATCAACTGCAAGATGCTCTCCTATCAATATGGGCCAACGTTTCTAAAGAATGCTTTCAGCACCTTGTTGAATCAATGCCACGTAGAATTAAGGCAGTTCTGAAGGTGAAAGGGGGTCAAACACCGTATTAGTATGGTGTTCCTAATAATCCTTTAGGTGGGTGTGTTTTGCAGGTTATTTCTTCAGCCTTGTTAACAGTGATTTTCTCCAGGGGTGGTTTTATAGGGTATTAAATGCTGGAAGCCACTAATTAATTATGAAATGGTTTCTTGTAACACCAGTTTCTTATGTAAAGTAATGAACGACTAAGAAAATAATGACAATAATGAATTTCATTTAAATGCAAGAAACATCTGATCAACCATTTGATCAGTTAAGTAATCGAAAAAGCATCATGGAAAGAATGATTTCCTTTTCTTATTTATATAATCTGGGTTTTTGTTTTAATCACAGCTCACAGAATGACCTTAATCCATGTCGAAGTAGATATTTAATTAGTTCATAGGATGTCCTTCTGGTTAGCGAAGGACACATTGTTCTTATGTTCTTGATTGTCCAATTTGTCTATGCAAGGCCTGTTAGAAGTTTCATGGCTGTGTAAATGCAATCAAGTGTTGTTTAGCTGAGTGTATTGATTTTAATGTAAATTGCACTTTTTGATAAACAGTTTACATCCAAGTCGTACCATTGCATTGGTGAACAACTTCATACTTTAAACTTGTACATAAGGACTGCTATAACAAGGACGATTACTGAATGGCCCCAACCAACATGCACACACACTTGTTACAAATAAACTGTGATAAGCTCTCGGTAATCATATGACAAGTTTGTGGCTCGTTGGATGTGTCACAGCGAGTTGTTGCTTGCCCGTACTTATGGACAACTCATAGGTCTAACGAAGGTCCAACATAGACAGACGTAATGCATATACTGTAAGTACAATTGCATTGTTACAGTATATTGTCTCTGTTGTTAGTGTACCAAATCATCAGCTTTTCTATTGCACCCCCTCAGTTCACCAAGCACTTTTTAACCATGGTGGAGCTAATGATGTCAGAGCATGGCATTTAAATGGTTGGTCCTTACTCCTTTATACTTGAATACTGCAATGGTTGATAATCCATCCCTGAATAGAATGGGTTTTCTGTCCATTTTTTCCCAAGGTGATTTCCTGATGACTTCTCAGAGTTTTTTTTTTCTTTTTTCTTTTCAGTGTCACATCTGACCTGATTATCTAAATATAAATCTTAAAAGTTAAAGCTGTAAAGCTGCTTTGCTACCTGGTCTATTCTTTTAAAAAATTCTATTCTAAAATATGGTGATATAAAATCTTGGTTTCCCCGTGATGTTGTGACGGAGGAGTGGAAGAGGATTCCAGTGGCAACCTGTGAAGCTCTGGTGAACCCCATGGCCAAGAGAATTCAAGCCGTGCTGGAAAATGATGGTGGCCACGCAAAATATTGACATTTCACATTTTCACTTAGGGGTGTACTTACTTTTGTGACATACTGTATATTAATATTTATAATGTAATATAAAATATATTTGAAATGACTGCATTTTAATCGTAGGAATCACTCACTGCCTAACAGACTACAATATGGCAAAAGTATTATTATTATTATTATTATTGCACAATTTTCTTTGTTTTGTTGGCTAGTACTGTAAGTTACTCAGTGATGTAAACCATAAGACAAAAAAAAAAAAAAAAAAAAATCTACTAAACACAAGACGTTAACAATTTTCCCTAGAGCTAAATTGGATTAGTGAAGTAATGCTAGCCTTGGGCTTTCGGGTGTCCCTGAAAAGAATTCTCCTGGCATTTAAATGGAAAATATACTGTCAGTGACATGCTAATGTTCAGGAGATCCCCTATTGTTCCCCGATAACTGTTAAAGTGATGCAAATCTCTGGGCTCATGTGGTGCAGTTCCACACAGTAGCAGGCTTACAAAGTACAATACGACCCGTTTTTCAACAATTTTATTACTGTATTCTCTTCTAAGCTGAGAAAACTCCGCAGCGTAGACCTTTTTAAATAGTGCATATCTCGTTATTGCCTGGAAATCAATTATATTGGGAGTAACAACTATTCAATCCCAATTGCTTGACTTACCCAGGTCAACCTGGATTCTTATGAAATGTCAAATTTAATGGTATAACATGGAAATGACAGAAAAAGATCATAACAAAGCCATGTGACTGTGTATATGTGGAGATAAAAGTGCCATTGTTCTAATTGAAATCCAGCTCGAGGCTGGTGATCCAAGTACCGGATAGACTTGAAGTGTCAGCACAAGCACCATTCAAGTGCCACAATATCTCTCCCGATATCCGGATAGGCCACGGGTAATGACCTAGAACAGTGGCACAGTTTGGTTCCAGTCCATAATGCGACAGGCCTTATTAATCACAGCCGACAAATTGTCAATTCGCACTCCATAGTGGTGCCGTAATTGCTTATTAAACACGCAGATAGCTGGAGCGAAACATAATTAGTCCTCCCCATGCATGGATGCGTTGCAGCTGGGGGAGTGAGAAAGACCAGGTAGATATAAGGGAGGATGTGCAATTCACTGTAATTCTCACACACACACACACACACACACACACACACACACACACACACACACATCTCTCCCTAGCTCCTAAACCTTCCCTAAGGGGCTTTTCTCTTTACAATTCTATACCCCCCACAACCCAACCTCAGCTTGGCGTGTCTCCACGAGGCCTGGACACTGATCGACCCTTCCAATAAATCTAAATAAATTATAGCCTGCACATACAGCCGACTCCAGGAGGGATTATTATCTTTTGTCTTACTTTTCCTCCTCCTCCTCCTCCTCCTCTTCTTCTTTTTGTTCAGCCTCCAACAAAGACGGATGATGTTTGGTCCAAGATCCTTTCCAGAAACCTCCAATGCAGACACTGCACTCTAATGAGAAGCATTTTTCAAAGAGAAAACTTGAGCGAGAGATCATTTCATATGCGAATGGACCAGGTGAAGCTGGCAGTGCTGTACAGAGGGCTATGAAGGGAACAAATTCGTCCACACCCTGCTTCTACGTCTACTTGAAGGGATTACGGAGAGCCAAATGAACAGGCACAGCAGGATGCAGTTGCCTGAGGTTTATTCTTCATGGGCCAAATTTCCATTTCAATGGACGGCTGGGAAGAAGAAGAAGAAGAAGAAGAAGAAGAAGAAGATGACGACGACGACGACGCTGCTGAGGGACAAAGAGTGACATGAAGAGCAGAAACAGTGCTGACAGCTCCTCTGTAAACAAATATTGAAGAATTTTCTGGATTTTCTTACATCACTATGGCGGCTTGCATTGCACGCATATGTACATGCAATAAGCCACTGATTTCTGAATTTATGCACATGGCTAGTAGCTGGTGTGTTGGTCACTTCTACTGTATGATAATCAGCATTTAAGCTTGGCAAATGACTTACATCATTAATTATGATCTAGTTGAATGTCTCCTAATCATAATTTAAAGATTCCTGATGTAGCAGTTAATTTACTGCATTTTCATTTCATGATTAATTGATGCTTCAGGTGTACAATTAAGGACATTATTATTCTAAATAGCCCAACATCACTCATATACACACATAATGCATTGGCTTCCTCATGCTTGCTAACACCATTCATGACAAATGTCACTAATCCAAATGAGAAACAGTGAGTCGAGTGTCGCCGAAACAGCAGGGGGGACAAACCAAGGACAGGGTGCCAAGGTTTTGCCTGGTAACAGTCTGGAAAATGGCCAAGACTGGCATAGCAGGGGAGCAGATGGGCCGAGAGAGACCAAGACCTGGAGGTCAAACCTGAAGGCAACATATGGGGGGGAAAAAATAAAAGGAAAAAGGAGAACGAATGATTTTCTCCACCTTGACTGCATTCTACAGCAGGAGCTGGGCAGGAATAAAGGAGCAGGCAATCAACCACACAATGTATAATCAAAATCAGTGCATCACTGCAGTTCCAGTAAATATGCATGGCATTATGGAAAGCCTTTCCATTGCAGAAGAAGAGTACATACCTGTACATAGAGTCCAACAGCACTGATTAGACAATTTCACACAAAACAAGGTGACCGCATTCCTTCTATATCAGTGATTAATTTGACTTTTTTTTTTTCTTTTTCGTTTTTTTTTTTTTTTTTACTCCACTCCATACAAAGATGTCATGCCATCCCTTGCGTTTTGCACCATTTTTCTTTAGACTGTGGCCAAATTTCAGCAATATAATGTAGAATTTATTCATTTTACACTCTCTGGTGGCTGCATGGAGACAGCCAGACACAGAGAAACTTAAACCTTAAAGCATCTGATTCATATTGAAGCATATTTGCTTTTTGATGAATTGTGGAGTCCGGGAAAAGTGTTTTTCTCCCATAGAAAGTCGGCTCTGAAATTAATCATAAGCCTGGAGGACACAGTCAAAGCTATACATCTTTTTGTAGTTAAATGCTTTGTTGGTGTAAATCGGTGATTCTTCCTCATTTTTCAAAGTCTTACGGATCAATGGTTTGCTCAGTAATGAGCACGACTCAGCTGCAGTTGGTGGAGAAATGCACTGGTTTATTGCGGGTACTATAGGGAACCGCTCGGTTTATCCGTGCAGCATAAGGTCTAGATGCTCAGCAATTTGACCAAATCTTGCGAACATTAAAAATTTAGTAAAATCTTACCATTTAATGGGCCAGAAATAAAAAATAATAATAAAAAAAAGACTCGGCTCAGCCAGTGCAATATTTTTCATCCTAGGAAACAGATGGAGGTGGTTTAATTATATGGTTATGTAAGAGCAGCAGAGGATCAGATGGACCCTGACAGGAAGGTGAATCAAGAGGGTCGACTCTGGCACAATGGAGGTCACGGAGCAAGCTCACATGACGATGTTTTATACAGTAAACATTCTAAAAATCATTCTCTGATGTTTTTCCTTTGATCCCCAACCGTTTTAGGACAGGAAGCACATTCTTAAAAAGTATATTGCTGGTTTATACTTACAGTTTGAAACGTATTAGTGGTGTTCAAGTCAAACCAGGACAGACAAACTTCTCATGCACGAAGGGATAAAATCAATTGATTTTATGCTTAAGCACAGCACAGTGATGAGACATTTGAACGGTGCAAACGTTTTTAAAGAAGGCCATACATCCAGTCCAGGTGGCTCAGAGCCCACTGCAGAAGTTCCTGTGAACTTTCAAAAGGTGGACGCTTGATCCTTGAAAAAAACAACAACTTGTAGCTGACTTGTGAAAGAGATGCATGTACTGTATCTTGGGAACTGTTCACACTAGCTAGGAACTCAGCTGGAATTTATTGCCACATCCCCCGTAAAGTATTTTCTAGTATCACTATATGGTGATTTGCCACGATGCATGTACAGTATATTCAATAAGCCACTAATTTCATTTTATTTATGCTTATTTCTAGTAGCTGGAGTGCCAAACCTGGCCAGTCAGCATTTAAGTTTGACAAATGACTTATATCATTTAATTATTAAGTAGGTGAATGTCTCCCAATCACGTTAAATATGATTTATATACAGTAGGAATTGATTTATTGTATTTACAATTAAAAATCATTCATGATTTGGGTGCATAATTAAGGACATCTGACACATGCACATACTGAGAAAACCTTCTATCATGTTGGTAACCAGACTTCTCCAAATATCTCCAAATATCATGTGTAACTATTTCACAGAATAAAGTGCAGATGAGTTGGTAGACTGTAAGAAGCTCTTGTCCACAATGCAACTGCGCAATGAAGTGAAAACCTTGGAGGAGTTTAGTACTGTACATCTGGCAGTGGCATTATTCACACACTCACCGTGTAACATAATTATACTGTAACTGGCCAGCAGGTTTGCAACACAAGCTATAAAATGTTCAGAATTTTGTGTTTCAAATCTAAACCTCTCACCTTACATTCAGAAGTTTGTAATACTTACAGGAAATCCAGAAAAAAAAAAAAGACAACAAGGTTATATCAAACAGACCTTTCAGAAAGCTGCATGAGAGTTTCATTTTATTTCAATTTAAACACCAAATATTTGGCAATTCATTAGCAGTGTTTAATATGTAGTTCATATCGTATGTGGACCTACTGTACTGTATATGATTTAAGACTACTGTACTTTGGTTAGTGGCGCTACTGTGCAAATGTTTTAGGCACCCGGTTTTCTTTTGTGTTATATTATATATATATATATATATATATATATATATATATATATATATATATATATATATATATATATATAAATATTATTGAGTAATTAAATATTTTCAAACAAAAATAATGCAAATACAGAAATAAACAGATTTTTTATAAATAAATAAATAAATAAATATGTGCAATCCTAAAAAGAAAGAAACATATTACATAACAGCCCAGATGAATGAATGAATGAATGAATGAATGAATTAATTAATTAAAGATTTTTTTTTTGTATGAAACTAAATGTAAGCAAGTGACATAAAAACTCTGAAGTCTCAGTTAAACCTACCAGCTAATCTACTTATAAAACTGTAAAAAGTCTATCTGACATTTCAATTATTTCTTACACCAGATATTGATTGTGTTGTTTTCAGTTTATTCTCTGGAATGTTTATTTAACGTAAAATTGCATTTTATTCATTCATTCATTTATTTATTCATTTATTGCACAGGATTGCACACCAATAGGCCATAACATTTAAAACCCAAAAAGTCCCAAAAGATTTAAAAACCCAAAAGATATGACTCCACAAGACGTCTGGAGGTGTGCTATGGTGTCTGGTATCGGGGTATTATTATTATGATGATGATGATGATGATGATGATGATGATGATGATTTTGTTAGATTGTTTGGGTGCTGCGAGTTGTGAGGACGATCAGATTGTGATCTGAGGAATTTAGAGGCTGGATAAACAACCTTGAACTCTTTGCTTGCTGAACCTCAAAGACTGCAGACTGTGATACACTGAGCGTTTTGCACCTTTTTACCCTAGCCAGCATTAACGCTCTTTTTTTTTTTTTTTTTCAGCAAATTGTGCTGCATTGGCTTTTCTGTGAAGACGGACTGGTCAATTCACCTGGTAGTGACTGATGGGTGTATATGATGGGGGGAGATTTATCCATTGTTTTTTCTGAACTTTGCTTATATTGCTGCCAGGAGAGTGAAAACAACAAAAAAGTAGCATTTTAAAATATTAGCACATTTGATCTGTTTTTTTTTCATGTTAATTTGTAAAATAAATGAATAAATTATAAAAGGAGATTTGGAACTCCCCTCACAACCCTGTGTGTGAATCAGATGAGCCTGTGCGGAGGTCCTGACCCATAGTTTGAGAACACTGACCTCATCTCTTCAGTACATTCACCCAAGCAAATAGCTAGGCTGGTTTACAATCCCACAAGTCTCCTGTGTGCATTCAGTGGTAGCACTGAAGTTACACGCTGATAGAGAACACACAAACTGATTGGAGTGGGAGAGATGCAGAAGCACTAGAGATAAGATTAAGCCCTGAGGCAAAGACTCTGGTGGCCTCACGAGTGGTACAGTCTGATAAGGAGGCTCGAACATTATTGCCAGTGCCGAGTAAAAACATTGCATCACCTGTCCTTGGCACCTGGACAGGTCTTGGCACAGAGCCGCGGGAGGCAGTAAATAATCGCCGCTTTCAATGACGCAGCAGACTTCCTCTAGATGTCCTTGTCTTGTCTACTGATGAATTATTCATATGAATGAAAGTTTCACAAACCGCAACAGTTGACCGAGGTGGAAAACGAAAGTTGACCATGTTTGTGCCACCAGGATAGGAAAGCTCTTAAGTTCCAGATCAGCGCAATTTTCCAGGACAGAATGTACCGAAAATACTGGGGCATCCTGAGACGTTTCTTAAAATATGGAGTCAATAGTTTTTCCTTTGTGCAGCTGAAACAATGGAGCTTGATAACATCAGTGGCTGCTGAGAACACGGGGCATTGTTTACTATTTCACCACAGCCCACCTCAAACACAGCGGTCTACCCCACAGAGGTATGAGGTGTAATTCCATGAAATGGGTGGAATTCATCTCAACTGGGATCTAAGAAGCCAAAATGTCTGCTCCTGTCATTTTGTTTTTGCAATTTAACAGGCGTATGGAAATCTCCACTCATTCCAAATGAAACCACTTTCTTCACGTACATGTACTGTACCTATTGTATAATACATTACCTTGAGTGATGTCAGTTAGTGTGCCACAGAAGTTATTGTCCAGTGTGTTAAACATTATTTCATGCAGTACATGCCATCCCTAACCCTCGAACCAGGCAGTACACGTTATAAGATGTGTTTATACAGTACAGTATCTCACCGTCTCTGTTTTTCTTTTTGGCTTAAAACAAAATGAAAGTAGGCTGCAAAAGAGACGGACACAATAGGTACAGTACATTTTACAAGGACAATACAAGGGGTTGTCAAAAAGTTTCAAGATTTACACGCCACAGATCTGGCCGGTTTCTCCAAACGTCCTTTTCCCATAGATGCATTAAAACCTAGCAGTAGCGGTCTGGCCCGTGGAGATGAAATCTCTATGCACAATGGCATGGATGTCGAAAAAGCAGATGAGCATGCACTTGGTAAAGCTGAGGACCTGCCTCGCCTTTTTCGGTCATGGAGATGATGAGCTCTTCATGAAGACTGTTGCTTCACCTCGGGATCGTACCCATAGGGCTAAGTTTTGTCACTGGTAATGATCCTTAACATGATGGTCCATGGCAGCTGGCGGAGTTCCTAGCAGACGTCAGCACGATGTTCCTTCTGCTCCTGGGTCAGCAACCTGGAGATAAGAACTTGGACTGTTCTGTATGACACACTGACAAAGGCAGCAGGGTTGTGGATTGTTCTCCGATGATCATCATGCACAAGTTGCCAAATTGTTTAAAGAGTTGAAGAATTTCCTGATGTTTCCGGTGATGTTCTTCTGCTCTTGAAGCGCTCATCACTCAAAACGCCTCAAACAAAACTCATCATGGCATCACCAGTACCTTGCCGTATCATGTCGAACATCTCTGTGGCAGATTTGTCCGATCTCATTCAGAAATTCACGTTCGCTCTTTGTTCTAACTTGCTTTCTATGACCAAATCGCAGACGTGGTAACACACGTGGTCAGAATAGCACCACTTTCACAGCACCCGATGTACACAGGACGATGTCTTTTGGCACACTGACTCATGAAGGTCGGTGCTCCCTGTGACTGTACTACATGCAGCCTTATAACTAACATAACTAACTAATATAACTTTTTTTTAATCATCGACAAAGTGATTCTGGATGCTGTGGAGCCTTTAACCAGCTGGACATACTGTATAACAAAGGAAGTGGTATGTTTATCCAAGTTTGAGTTTAGGGTGGGCTTCCCATATTTTTCACTAAACCCCACCTTCTGTGTTCATGAATTATTCCTCTGCCCGAGAGCTAGTGGATGAAAGTAAGGACTCATGGAAGAAAGAGATCTCGGAGACCGATCAGGAATGGAAGCAAAATGTCTCACTCAATTATTGTCTATACCGCTTCATCCTGTATATTGAGGGCATGAGGCAGGGTGCCAATCGCAGGGCTCACACCTACAGTACACACACCCTCAGTCACACACTGAGGACAATTTGTGAACACTAATGAACCTAACGGATCTGCATGTCTTTGTTGGAGGAACCCGGAGTACCCGAAGGAAACGCACCAAGCACGAGGCGGGTATGCAAACTCCATGCACACACATCGACCCCTGATCGTGCCGACGGGCACGCTGGCTGGAACACTATTCCATCACACTATTTAATGTTATTAATTGACTACCATGTGGGTGAAATGTGCAGAAAGTATATATTTATACCAACAAGGAGAGAAACATGGCTAATGTTCACCTATTGAACGGATTACCCCTCATTCCTATTGCATATTGATTCCGTCCGGAACAGGATCAAGTCAGATTGTTCTGGGTAAAGTGTTTACATGATGCATTTTCATTCCAATTAGGCTGTTATTCCCATTATTAGTAGAGCATAAGGCTTCTTTTAAATGCACCTAATGAATTCTTTGTCATTTTGGTAGTTGATGTCCAGATTAATTAGAGTTAAGCCATTACACACACACTCACACACATACACACATACATATCCCTGCTATATATACACCAGTGGTAATTACTATGCCGTCAGAGTCAAAGTCCCTCGCAGGAGTAAATGTCAGTCTAGCATTCATTCGGGTCACTCAAGCAGTGAATACTGTAATATATGGCCATATTATGGCTGAAGTTACAGAAGAGCAGACTTAATTATCTTAAGTAAACATGTACTTGTCAATCAGAGAAATGTTTTCTTGTTGCATGTTGCATTCGCCATTTTTAATTCACATTTCCTAACTGGATTTATACGTTTTTCAGTGCATCACAGAACACAGGTTTATGATCAGGGCTGTGCATGCATGCTTTATTTATTTATTTATTTTTTCCTTGATCAGATGATGGATGAGTCATTTAACAGGTGCACCGTTTTATTTAATTAAAGAAGCACGCAATGTCTAAATATAGCTCTTAGAAACCGTCTGCTTGTGGTGATGAAAATCCAGCAGCTCCAAGTGTTTCATGCATCTGTTTACTGCTTCAAAAAAAAAAAAAAAAGAGAAAGGATTAATGAGACATCAATGTTCATTGGACCTTGAACAATGATTATTCGTGTACTGCAGGTTATAACTGCTAAAAGGTTTGTAATGCTTGCTTAGATACTGTCTTTTCAAGTTCTGGATTGCAGAAATGACCTAAGGCCATACCATACAAACAAAATTCCATTCCAACATCTACTCCTGGTTTGTCAGCTCCAGTAAGGATTTGGAATCAGACGCATGATAACCAGCACTATTCTCATTTTCAGAGAGCTCACCAAACAGCAAAACAACTAAGAGCGAACTTGATTCTGGATGCAGTGCTTGGAATGATGTAAGGTGATGGTTGTGATATCTATTCCATCAGGCTGCTATGATACCCCCACAGCATGACCCCCACAGGATCCTGAAGGCCAGAAAGGTTCATCTATACAGGTCGGTCACACCGTGCCTCCAATCCTGCATTTAAAATCCATAATATCAAGTCCTGGCTGATTGGAATGAAGTATAAATCACCTCGTGCTATGGGGAGTGGTTGGCGCAGTGAGATATAGTGCCTTTAATGAAGGGATGGATAGAAAGATGTATGAACGGGGTAAAAAAGGACAGATGCACAAATGTAAATTTATTGCTTGATATAAAAACGTTTAGTAACCGAGGTTACTGGTGAGCTGTTTCTTGTTCAAAAAAAAAAAACCTACATTTTTACTATGCAAACTCATTTGCAATCATTTATCAAAGTTGCTCAGAAACGAGAAGAACGCAAATATGCATCTGATTCAAGAAATAAATCGGCTTCAGCCACTGGAGACAACCATAACAATCCAGGAACACACCCTTGTATGTGCAGGTGCTGCAACAGCGAATAGTAAATCGAAAAGGGATTAAATGCATTTATTTTTATAAAGATGAGATGGATGTGCTTGTCTCTGAGGTTTCTGTGAAAAACGTTTTCTTTAGAGGAAAAAGTGTAATCTAGATTATTAAGGTAGTGGTGTTTTAAGCTGTTTACGGGCAAATCCGAAAGTTATTAGCCCTTTGTTGTTGTTGTTTTTGTTTTAATCCATTTTAAAAGCGGAATAGTTCAGATTTGAGGGAAGTTAAAGCACAAAAGCCTAGGATTCATAACTAGGATTTCGTCTGCTCATAAAGTGATCTGTTTGCTGATCTTAAAATCTGACATAACCTACTGACACTGCAGTTGTGTACTGTATAAAGATAAGTTAAAATATCTAATATTCAAAACCACTGCTAAACAAATGTAAGTTTTGTTGTCATATTAATACATTTTAAGCTCTGATATCTAGCATTGTTATATGAAGGGCATTCAAGTCAAACTGGGACTTTTAATTGTGCTTATTTTGGGACTTAAAATGAAAGAGCACAGTTATGAGGAGTTTTAGCTAGCTTTATTTCTCTCTATAATCCCCTGCTACACTAATGCACTTATCCCAGCATGTCACTAGTGCTTGGATACCATCAAGGTACTGATGGAGCTATGATCGAACTGCTAGCCTCACATCTAAAATGCTTGCTTCCCAGGAACTCCTTTAATGGCCCAAACATGTGGAAATCGCTATGGAATGTGAATGTGAATGAATCAAAATGGTCAGATGGTCCCCGACGAGCGAGCCGAGGGCGACAGTGGCAAGGAAAAACTTCTACCTGAGATGGCAATAGGAAGAAACCTTGAGAGGAACCGGACTCAACAGGGAAGCCATCCTCATTTGGGTGAAACAGGAAGCAGGAGTTGATCTGCATTCATACTGTGTGTTAGGTAGCAGGCAGTTCAGTATAACAGTTGTTAACAGATGTTAATATGGAGTCCGGGTAGTTATTGGAGACGCAGGTAGACTTGTAGGAAATTTCAGTCCTGGACTATCGAGCGACTGTAGCCAAGTCCGCAGAGAAACGGCCGTCAACATCATGCGAGGCCAGAACCGTCTTCACAGCAGAGTGAAACCGTCCTCAGACACCAGACGCATCCCAAAGGGACACACCAGGACATCTATGTGACGAGCTCTCCAACCAGAAGTGGGGCAGGCAGGTCCAGAGGGCAGAGGGGGTCTGGATCAATGGCAGCTCAGGAAACGACATGTGTAAGGTCTTCTGTAAATGTCAATAGGTTTTACACCTTCATTCACAAGAAATTTCATCAATCCGGTTTGACTTGAATTCCCCTAGGAATAGCATTGTCCATGATCATGATAGTGTAGCATCATTATTTAATTAACAGATTATTAAGCTCATTTCAAGCATAATAGTTATAGCAAAAAAACAAACAAAAAAAAAAAAGATTTGGCATTAATCCGTCCATCCATTTAGAATAACTAAATTAATCTTCAGCAAGATATTCATGAATCCTGCAAGTGATGCATAATTTAAAACCAAATTGTAACATTTGAAATATTAACTTATTAATGAATAAAAATGAATGGCTCAATAATAACAACAATCCATCCATACAGTATCTAGGAACCACTGTAGTCCAACTAGGGACTGTGGAGGCCAATGGTGACCATAATATTTATTTATTTATTTATTTATTTATTTATTATATTTACGACTGCGGTTGGACCTCCGGTCAACATTCACACACTACGGACAATTTGGGAACCATGCATTCATTCTCAGCCTGAGGTGAGAATCGAATCCAAACCTTGGAGGTGCAAGGCAACAGTGTCGTGAAATTAGTAAATAAGTTTAAACATCTAATATTTTGTTTGTTTTAATACTGGATTACTTTGGCCAGTGTGCACACATGATACAGTATTTGAGTCTTTTTTTTTTTTTTTTTTTGCGGCGTGTACCTGTTTCTCTGGGTTTGTCCTTAGATTCTTTATTTAGTCTGATTCACTCTCCCTTCATGTTTGTCTGTCTGCTGATCGTCTGACTCTCTGCTTGCTCATGGTTTATGATCACGGCCTTTTCCTTTTGCTTTGTCGCCACTCTTTTACGTTAATGAATAAAACTCAACCCCCGAGTCTGCATTCTCTCTCTGCACTTCATGACACACGTCGTGAACCCCAAGCTGGTGCAGATCTGAGGCGTAGAGAGAGCTGCAAATCTGTGGAAAAAGCAGACTATAAAAGGAATCAAATTACTCTATATACAGTAGTTAATGGTTCAGAATAACTGTAATATTAAAAGTAAAACTCCATATGTGAGTCGATAATTCACATAGTCAGAGGTGTACTACCAAAGTTTCTAAAATAACGAGAACGAAACCACATGAAAAGGATACATGGATACTTTGGCATTTTCTAGGCTGGAAGGTTTCAAAGAAGATTTCTGTTCGGAGCACGGCAGGTGAGGAGGGAAGCCCCAAAGCTCATGGGAAATTAGAGTGACATTTTAAAATCTCCCATTTTCTGCTTCCCAGTCTTTGCTCCCCACGTTCTCGGCGAGGGTAAAAATATCACTCTTTTGAAGGTGCTACCATGAGCTGTGCCAGCAGTGACTGACTTCAAGGAATAGCAAATTTAACTTTTACGTGCAGAACTACTTCTCCTCATCCCCATGTCTGAAACTTCTTCCATTCCTTGGAATGTGGTTCATTCTGTCTTATCCAAAGTACTTTCATAATATATAAAATTCATGAGCATATCTCATCAGACATTTGTGAGAATAGAACTTTCCCTTTATAGGAAAATCTCAACCTGATACAAATTGATAAACAAGATAGACGTGTGGAACCTCCATGGATTGACTGGTTTGTCTGGTGTTACCTCATAGGTGCTTGATTAGATTGGGATCTGAGACGTTTGGGTTCTTTGAGGTGTTTTTCCCTGCTGGATGTTTTGGTGGCCTTCGATCATGGCCAGTGTGTGTGTGTGTGTGTGTGTGTGTGTGTGTGTGTGTGTGTGTGTGTTTGTTTTTTTTTTTTTTTTTGGGGGGGGCGATTTGTGCTGCATTAGCTTTTCTGTGGTATCTGACTGGATGAGCTGGACTTGATAATCAATGTTATTCACTTTATCTGTAAGTGCTCATAATGTTACTTCTGGCTGATTGTCGTGTATATATTTCTTTGAGAAGCCTGTGAACCATAACTGACCCTGGTTTTGAGATCCATGATGCACTTCAATATATTCAAAAGAAAATGAAGCAGAGAGATAATGCTACGGCACTCAAGAGACACGTTATTGCTTTGTGTACAAGAAGCAAGAGTTGAGTAGATAAAGTTGATTGCTGCCTGGACCTTATCATCCCATAGTCCAGGGATTCACCCTATAAGCCGCATAAAGATTTTGTATTGTCTTTTAATGTTTTTGTTTTTTTAATGATCTTCAATAAAGGCTTTCTTTTCATGTGTGTATATGTGTGTGTGTATGTGTGTGTGTATGTGTGTGTGTATGTGTGTGTGTATGTGTGTGTGTATGTGTGTGTGTATGTGTGTGTGTATGTGTGTGTGTATGTGTGTGTGTATATGTGTGTGTATATGTGTGTGTATATGTGTGTGTATATGTGTGTGTGTGTGTGTGTATGTGTGTGTGTATGTGTGTGTGTGTGTGTGTGTATGTTGCTTCCACGACTCACTATCAAAAGATAATCAAAGCATTATTTTAGTATTTTATTATATTATAAACGATACAAAATAGTAGTACAAATAGTACAAATAGTACAAATGAGAAGTCTGGTTAATATTTAACATGAGTTTAAGGTTGTTTGCTTCACTGATGTCCCAAGAGGCTGTTGCTAGTGTAGTGTAGTTCAAGTTAAAAAAAAAAACATTTTAAAAAAGGACGTTTGATTGTACAGAACATAGTTACAGTATGAGAGTAAAGATTCCATTTATTTCTCTAAATAATGCAGTGTTGTAATGCAGTCATACTTGAAACCTATCAAGGTAGAAAGTCTTCCTTCATGATCAGGGGTAGCTCAGTGGTTAAGGCATTGGACTAGGGTTCGGACGGTCCCAGGTTCAAGTCCTACTACCACCAAGTTGTCCCTGTTGGGCCCTTGAGCAAGGCCCTTAACCCCAACTGCTCAGATGTATAATGAGATAAAAATGTAAGTCGCTCTGGATAAGGGCGTCTGCCAAATGCCTAGATGAAGTAGATGATCAGACTGAAATGGCCAAAACATATAGAAATGCCATAGAGAGAGGTCAGGACCTAATAACACCTGGAATAACTCCCAGCCAGGTCCCTATAATGTGCAGTTGGTGTTAGTGAGTGATTGTGTGTACAGTTGCCACAGACAGACCAAGCCAGCCTTGGTTAAATAGTCACGTACAGTATTAAATGATGGGTGTGATGGCATTGAAGGTGTGAGAGAGCTAGACTGACATCACTCTGCAGTAAAGGCTTTTTACTTTTTATCTCAATGATGCTTCTATCAGCATTAATAGGAATTTGAGATTTGAGTAGATTTTTGTTTTTATTGTATGATCACCATTTAAGTTTTTTTTCCCCCACTTTGTTACAAGATAACAGACTCTACGTATATTATTTGTACTTTTGAATAACGCTTTAGATTTAATGCTATTATCCTGTAATCCAAATGGTTTTAGTCATGCGTCTTCGCTTATCAGTTCCTAAATGTTTCTAGAGCAGTTCACTGAACCCAAAAGTCAGCTTGTCTCCCTTTCCGTTTCATGTAACCTCTCTACATCGCTTCCAGCACATGGCTCGTGTTGAAATTCTTTAGGTCAAAGCAAGGCAAAGTAGGCAACCTGATTCCTGTGAGACCGTCAAAGCTATTAAGTTTCTCCTTGCTTTCAGACAAATAAAATAATAGTGTTGCGATGAATCATAAAGATGTCTTTTTAGCTCATTTTCACTACAACTAAAACTGCCGGGCGCACAAATCCACATCTGGATCGTATCACAGTTCTGATTTCATACCAATCTGTTTACCCACAGCTGCATTAGATTAAATAACATGTTTGATCTCATTATATTCTTTATATTCCTGCTAAAAGATGGTTGACCATTTTCTGTTACAATTTTAAGTTATACACATTTTAGGTGTAAATGAATGAATATGCTCTTTCAAAAACAAAATCTCTCAGACAAGATCTGGATGAGTCAGAAGACTTGACAGGAACATTTATGCTGGGTTGGAAATCCTCTGAGACGTCCAAGTACATCCAGCAGTTATACGTGGCTGCTATAGGAGTTTGTAAATAAAACAGTAGTGTATGCTCCACAGCACAGAGTGTTCTCCTCATCTTCTCCATAGTGCACAGTTTCCTAAAATAACTCCATACACCAGAACGTCTAGTACAGCTTCTTCCTCGGGTTCTGATTGACAGGTTACCTTAAATTGCTTGCTTATCTTCACCCAACGTAACCAAGACATCCATCAGTCACTCAAAAAAAAAAAAACGTCATCTGAGACTGAAGTGCAGAAAATGATGGCCTTTAACAGCTGTATTGTGTTTAGAAGCACATCTGTAAATTATGGACATTTTCTATTCTCTCACTTGGCTGCTAAACATTGAATAAGATACTGGAATGTATTGACTTGATATGTTTACACTTTAGTAAAAAATATATTCATACTAATATTTATCATTATATTTATTAGATACAGCTGTATATGTCTTCTTTTTGCACTTCATTCCCCCTGTTCTTTACTGTGCCCATCGTTTCTTGTGTTTGTAGTAGAATCGTACCGTCTTTCACCATTTGCACTCATGCTCGATATGTAATCGTGTGCTATAATTTTGTTATTTATGTGTAGTCTTGTGTAGTTCAATGTTGTTTTATGTATGAACATGGTCCTGGGGGACCATTTTATTGTTCCTGGTGTATATGATTGTAATGACAATGAAAGCCCCTTGACTTGACTTGATGTCTGTTGCGAGTGGCTTTAAGAGCTGGAGTTTTTACGCCTGCTTTTCCGCATTATGTATCTTCTATGCAAATGCAGTAGTATTACTGGGAACCGTCAAGCTCAGGCTTTCATAAGAGGAAACGGGATTCACTAATCCAAAGTGTTTAAGCTAAACATCAAGGCAACACAACAAGGAATTCTGTGAATTCATGCATTTGTTGCATTATGTTAAAATGTGAACTTATACCATGTTGCAAATAACATCTGTTTATTAACAACTGTTATACGGAACTGACCGCCACCTAACATATAGTATGAATGCAGATCAATTTCTGCTTTCTGTTTGACCCAAATGAGGATGGGTTCCCTGTTGAGTCCGGTTCCTCTCAAGGTTTCTTCCTACTGACATATCAGGGTTTTTCCTCGCCACCGTCGCCCTCGGCTTGTTCATCAGGGACTACACATGTGGACAAAATTGTTGGTACCCTTCGGTCAATGAAAGAAACCCTCACAATGGTCACATAAATAACTTTAATCTGACAAAAGTAATCATTTAAAAAAATTCTATGAATATTAACCAATGAAAGTCAGACACTGCTTTTCAACCATGCTTCAACAGAATTATTTAAAAAAATAAACTCATGGAACAGGCCTGAACAAAAATGATGGTACCCCTAAAAAATACTGAAAATAATGTGACCAAAGGGACATGTTAATTCAAGGTGTGTCCACTAATTAGCATCACAGGTGTCTACAATCTTGTAATCAGTCAGTGGGCCTATATATAGGGCTCCAGGTCGTCACTGTGTTGTTTGGGGACATGGTATGTAACACACTCAACACGGACCAGAGGAAGCGAAGGAAAGAGTTGTCTCAGGAGATTCGAAAGAAAATGATAGACAAGCATGTTAAAGGTAAAGGCTATAAGACCATTTCCAAGCAGCTAGATGTTCCTGTGACTACAGTTGCACATATTATTCAGAAATTTAAGATCCATGGGACTGTAGCCAACCTCCCTGGACGTGGCCGCACGAGGAAAATTCATGACAAATCAAAGAGACGGATAATCCCAATGGTAACAAAAGAGCCCAGAAAGACTTCTAAAGAGATCCAAGGTGAACTTCATGCTCAAGGAACATCAGTGTCAGATCGCACCATCCGTCGTTGTTTCAGCCAAAGTGGACTACATGGGAGACGACCAAGGAGGACACCATTGTTGAAAACAAATCAGAAAAAGCCAGACTGGAATATGCCAAACTACATGTTGACAAGCCACAAAGCTTCTGGGAGAATGTCCTATGGACAGATGAGACAAAAATGGAACTTTTTGCCAAGGCACATCAGCTCTATGTTCACAGACGGAAAAATGAAGCATATCAAGAAAAGAACACTGTCCCTACTGTGAAACATGGAGGAGGCTCTGTTATGTTCTGGGGCTGCTTTGCTGCATCTGGCACAGGGTGTCTTGAATCTGTGCAGGGTACAATGAAATCTCAAGACTATCAAGGGATTCTAGAGAGAAATGTGCTGGCCAGTGTCAGAAAGCTGGGTCTCAGTCGCAGGTCATGGGTCTTGCAACAGGACAATGACCCAAAACACACAGCTAAAAACACCCAAGAATGGCTAAGAGGAAAACATTGGACTATTCTAAAGTGGCCTTCTATGAGCCCTGACCTCAATCCTATTGAGCATCTTTAGAAGGAGCTGAAACATGCTGTCTGGAAAAGGCACCCTTCAAACCAGAAACAACTGGAGCAGCTTGCTCATGAGGAGTGGGCCAAAATACCTGCAGAGAGGTGCAGAAGTCTCATTGACAGTTACAGGAATCGTTTGATTGCAGTGATTGCCTCAAAAGGTTGTGCAACAAACTATTAAGTTATCATTTTTGTCCAGGCCTGTTCCATGAGTTCATTTTTTTTATCATTCTGTTGAAGCATGGTTGAAAAGCAATGTCTGACTTTCATTGGTTAACATTCATAGAATTCTTATTTATTATTACTTTTGTCAGATTAAATTGGTTATATATATATCAGATTTCAGGGAGGTTCTCTTGATATTGATTTATATATAAAAAAAAATTCTCACACTTTTCAAACTTACTTTTCTATATTTCTGTGATCATTGTGAGTTTTTCTTATTGATTTACGATATAAAAAAATTGTCCACGTGTTTAAACTGATGTGTGTGTCTATATATATATATATATATATATATATTTTTTTTGATTCTGCAAAGCCGCTATAAAATAACATCAATTGAATTTAATACCACTGAGTTATGCAAATCCGTGATCAGCCTCTCCACATCTTCAGACGAACACAGTTTGATAGAGGCGGTGAGGAGTGACTTATTTGTATGCATAAAAATATTGTAAATAGACACTGTGCCCCTTCTTCTGCATGTCATATCTCAAGTGTAAAATTATATATACAGTATATACATATAATTTTAACCAGTGGTGATTTGATTTGATCATATCCAGTACTTTTCATTGTTTAAACTGATGACGCCAGAGAACACAATACTCTCTTTTCTGTTTTTTTGGCAAAAAAAATTTTTTTTTTGAGTCTTTCAATGTCTTTGTAGAATCTGGTTCTGGTAGTGTACACGATCTTATGATAAATTTCATGCATGACACAGATATGCTGTAGCCTAAAACCCAAAAGGATAATAAATTGCGCTCCTGTAGGATTGATGCACTTTGCATGATGCAACCATGTTCCAGAAAGCCTGAGAAGATCAGATGTACTTGGCAAGATCTACAGTATATGTGGGAATAACAAGCATTCAAAGCAGTGTAGTGGAGCTGTAGTGCTTAGAAACAAACAACGTGCAAGTACCACAAGAACCGAATTTGGTTGTTGTGTACAGGGGCAATGAAATGTAATAAGTATTTAGCATTTTAAGTTATTGGAAGTGCAAAGATGCGTAATGGTGAAGAAGAGAGTGAAGAAGTGGACTGGCTCATGAACCGTGATCGACTTTTTTTTAAAGTACGGAAACAGCCAAAGGAAAAAGCTATTTCTCGGTCTGATTGTGCCAGCAGTGGTGCACCTGTAGTCCCCGTGTGATTGGAGAAGGGTAAATAGTCCATGACTAGGCTTAAAAGGTGTCTTTGAGAATGCCTTTCATCCTGTAGAGACAGCATTTCTTATAAATGGTGGGCAGCTGAGTGTCATTAAGTGGCTTTCATCACCAAATGGTGCCCTCAGTGATATGGTTCCCCAGTACAGGTATATCCTGGACTTTTTTTTTTTTTTTTTTTGTCCTCTTAGAAAGTAGAGACTCCTTTTTAATTAGAAAGGAGTTCAGGGTCCAGGTAGGTTCCTTACTGAGGTGGACTCTAAGGAACTTAAACCTGGGTACACTCTCAACACTGGCTCTGTTGATGTCAATGTGTTATTTCGAAACTATCTGAAATCATGTTTTTTGGTGCTGAATTCCAAATTCTTGTGATCCTGCCACGCCACCAGGTACCAGGTTATGGACTGATCAGGCCTGTGGTGTAATCCTCAAACTAGACTGGTTCATGGTTTTGGAACCACGGAGGGAATGTAGATGGGATTGTGGTCTTTGTTATAAGGTCCATGGTCCTGTTGCAAAGGTGAGGATATGATGTTGCCACATGTTTTTTTTTTAAGCCTCAAGATCAACGTGGAGGAAGTAACACTCTTGAATAAAGAGCTAAATACAGCAAGTAGAATCCCGGCATACGTGTTGGGGCTGTGCATTCGAATCAGGGCCGAATGGAGCACCATGGAGACGAGATTCTCTGTTGACCAAATGGGGCAGTAGGCAATCTGGTACAGTAGGCATCTAGACTGGGGGGTTTACGGTGAGTGTGGCCCAGCCTTTCAAAGCACTTTAGCGTAGCAGCTTGGTAAGGGCTTCCTGGACATCTTTGACCCAAGGACAGGAGAAAGGTGTCCGTAAATCCCTACACACATGCTTTATGTACCCACCCAAGTAGTGACTACTTCAGGGGTATAGAGTTAAAGTGGCCGGTTATCTGGTAGGAGCTCATCATTATGCAATGGGCTCCTTGTTCCCCATTTCAAATCAAGTTGGTTGAGCTTATCAGGAACTGAGGAAGTGCTGGTTGGAGGCATTATGTGCAGTGGTGTAAAGTCTGTGCTGGCCTAAATGCCTTATTACATGCTTCAGGATTGAAGTGCTCCTCATTCTGCCGTTTGTGGTTATCATACTTGTACTTCACATGAGTATGTTTAGCTTTTCAGATTCCTCTCCATAGATTGGCCCAGGCTACACTGTAAACTTGGTGATCTCCAGACCCGAAGGCTGTGTCACATGCTCTGAGCAGAAAGTACTGTAGACCTCCTGGTTCATCTGTGGCCTTTGATTGGGGGCACATTTTCATCATTTTCATAGTGGTCACCCTGTCCTAATGACCTAGTAATGACCCATGAGTTGTAGAGGTGAAAAGTAAATAGGTCAATTTACATATCTGTACTTTTATTTGAGTAGTTATTATTAATAAAGTATTATATACTTTTACCCCACTACATCCTGCAATAAACACTTGGCTTTTTTACTTCATTGCAAGGTCTTGCGCTACATATCCAGGGTCTTTTTATTGTGAACTAAAGGCTAGTGTAAGGTTACTCAAAAACAGTATTTACGTACTTGGCCCACCTTTGATGAATTATGGAAAGGTATTGTAAGATGTTACCTTATTTATAGCCCTCCTTTATTTATATTACCCAATACCCACTGACCAGCTTCGACTCCTCTACTGCTCGGCAAACTAAGACGAGTCAACCATATGTTCGTCTGTCACGCTTGAATCCAGCCAGCTCATTTTCTCGATCACTGGACAGCTGAACACTCTCATGGGAAAGCACTAACTTCTCCATTCTGTATATACATGACCTCACAGATGCAGTCATCTGTTGGTTTATGTCACATTTCCCACCAAGGCAAACAAAGATAAAGACACTTGCCTTACTTGGAAAGCTTTTGCAATGTGTTTTTAAAATGTAAAAATGACACTTTGTGGGAAATGTCTACCATATTTAAGAGCATATCATCACTTTTTAATCTAGATAACTGCCTGTGAGATGAATCTTTTATTTGTGAAAACATTGTAGATTTTGTAACAGAATCCATTTAATTTTAGGTAACAAACTCAAAAACTGTCACTTGATAGGAGCGGATGATGCATTTTTTTTTTTTTTAGTTAAAATAATCATTTTAAAACATTGGTTCAATAGTGATCCAAGCAAAAAAGGGAATACAATCATATCATATTACAAAAAAGGGAATAAAATCATATTACAACATCTACCAGTCTTCTTAACCAAATATCTATGGCCTGTTTTGGATCAGATAGAAGATCGTGGATTTGTATGCAAATTTTAAATCACTATTTCACGCACCTCAAATCAGTTTCTAACCATTCAAGATGAAAAGTTCCCAAAGGTCACTTGTTAATTTTCCCTAAAGCATCCAACTGCGAATGCATGAAGAAACCTTCCAGCCATTAGCCAATCAGATGCCTCATGATGCAAGACAAGCATATGTTCAATTTGTCGCTATGCAGTGCTCTGTCTCCTGCCAGGCACGGGAAACTGGGGGATGGTGACGGCCATCGTGGAGAAATGGATGGGGGGCTGGAAAATTTAAGAATAATGGATCAAATTCCACGGGAGTCGTCACGCACCATGTCACACTTTGTTTATGGAAAGCATTTTGAAGGAAAGCAGTTGGAAGTAGGGGGAGTAAGGAAGAGCAATTGTGGAAAGATAGGAGCTTGTATGGGTATGCCAATAGAATCCCTGATTATTCTTCTTCAATCGACCCAAATCGAGCCCATGTGAAAATTAAGATAAGCTTTACATTGTGCATATTATGATTATGATTATTATTATTGTTTTGTTTGTTTTTGGAGGATGCACTACCAAGCGTCATGAATACACCAAATAGACTATTCAAACATTTTTTTGAAACATTTCAAAAGATTTTTTCAACCATAATAAAGAATATTTTATTTAGTTTCTAGTTTCGCTATCCATCCCATATGATGCAATAGCACAGACTTCAACCGGAGATGTTTAAGAATAGCGCTTGCCAGCTGTGGGTGTAATGCTTCAAGGGCTTGCACAGCCATGCACATTCCTTAGACAATGCAAACAAAACATTAGCGAGGCATGAAATTTTCCATCTCGAGCATCAGCAGCGCTCTGTTCACAGCAAATCGGCCTGCACGCCGGAGTTAATAGAGGCGTTTTATTTCCAGCATGACTTTAAAAGCCCTACTGTGTGTGTCTGATGACCCTAATCGAAATCATCTGTCAGATCACAGAGTCTTCAATGACACTGAAAATATTATTCCCTTTTTTTTTTTTCTTTTTCCCCTTCTGCATTTACAAAATTCAGAACATGGGTTTGAGAAGCTATTTGTATCCATTACTCGCAGAGATGAATAGAGGGGAGGATGGATACCATTTTACTGTGGAAATGGCAAGGCGTGAAATGACTTTCGTTTAAATGCAGATTAAGTTGACAAAACGCAGTCGTATAAAATCTGTGTTCGATTTATTGAACCCGTCCGTCTAGAGCTGGGAATTAGACAGCTCAGTGGATGTGTCTACTTGGGAGTGCGAGGCTATATTAAAAGAAATGCATCTTTACAAATGTGCATTTTTTTTTTAATAATACACTGGTTATTATTGATGCCAATATACAAACCATGAATAAAAAACTAAAATGGCAATTTCAATCCGACAGTATTTATTGAATTAAAGAAAAAAAAAAGCACAAAAAACGTTGTACTGTATGCTGAATTTTATTTAAAAAAAAAAAAGAAAGAAATTAATAAATATTGCAGAAACATATCATACAGACATACAAACAGATTCTGACATTCAAAATGGGAAAAAAAAAGAAAAAAAAAAAAGCTGACACGCTACAGCTAACACTGGATAACAGTGTAAATCATGGCACAAGCCTGCAAGCTGAATAACGCTGCTATAAGTCCAGCATCTTCAAAAAATGTTCATAAAATTGGGAAGGTAGTGACCAGTACTGTACGTTGGCAAAGATTCCTATAGACAGGTTGTTTTCCAGTTTGATGCTGGATCTACTGGTGCTTCAGGCTGCATGTGTTCCAGTTTGCTTTCAAGACTCCAACCAGTGCTTGAGGCTGCATGAGCACTGCTTTTCATGTAGACTAAAAGTGTACTTGAATATTCCATTCTCGTGAGATTTTTTTAATTTTTTTTTTATCCTCAGAGCATCAAACGATGCATGTGAAAGGAAAAAAAAAAGAACGAAAAGGGTTTGTTCAAAGAGGGTATACACATTCCTCCAGGCCAGACTTTTTTTTTTTTCTTCTTCTTTTTTCAAATTGCCAAAATGGGCCAAAGTCAGCATATTGCATAGCTGAATTATTATTTTTTTTTTCTACAGGAAATTCCATTTGCTGATGGATTAGGCAGAGGTATTAAAAGGCTCACAAGCAATACTGAAAACCCAGGCCGTGAAAAGCTTGGGTACACCAACACGCAAACACATGGAGGCACTGGAGTTGGACACAGTACTAATGTTGGTTTCCAACGAAAAGACCCAGTCACTCATGAGAGATACTGTACGCTCGTCAAGCCAAACCAGAACTACTACCACTGACATTATATCAAACACTTAGGACTGCACATTAAGCCTAACAGTCTAAACAGGAAACCCTGGCACTATGACACACGAGCTTGACTTTGACACGTCTTTGGCTTTTTCTAAAAAGAAAGAAGAGAAACACAAGCACTAATGTTCTGAGGTTAGCATCACCACAAAGAGACAACTGCTGGAAAGCTCAGGCTGGAAGTCTCCTGATATTTCCAGACCTACAAGTATCGAGTCACACGTCATCCAGTTGAAGTAACTGGGTGGGGGGAAAAAAAAAAAAACAATGGAAAGACAACCAAAACAAGCCGGGTTTGTCCACAGTGTTTGTCGCATCATCATTTTGTTTTCTGGTAAGTGCCCTGTTTTTGTCTTCTGTGGTGAAATTCCACAGCAGCTCATTAGCTCCATGAATGTGGCTTTCCTTCGAACATTTTCATTCCTTTTTTTTTTTTTACGTACAAAATAATGCAACACAATCAGCACCTACTGCATGGTTCCTTGACCTGTATGTCCCAAAACCCATGCCCTATCATCTCAACCATACTTCTCAGCAATTCTCCTTGTAGATTATTCCTTCTAAACCTCCAAAAACTGGAAAATATTTAGTTTACGTTTTAAACGTCTGTCCAACACCTGGTGCTTTTCTCTTCTCCTGTGGCACCATTTGTTGTTTTTGGTTAGCTTATTTCATGGGTGGGGCAGAATGAACAGACGGAGAAGGACATAAAGTGCCAAGACATCATCCTGCATCCTTTTACTGCTTCATCTGAGTCATTGTACCGATATCTTTCGCCTTCTCTTTGTCCGGGCCTCGACACCCATTCGTGTTCCCCAGATCGCTCACATTACTGTGCAGCTCTTGGCCTTGTCTTTACGCATGTCCGAAGTTACAGATTCCAGATACGGTCTACTGGGCATGTGCGAGGTCCTCTTGGTGGCTCTGGAGGACTTCTGGCGTTTCACGTTCTTGTTGCTCTTGTTGACGCAGGCTAAGGTGGCAACGTGGAAAATGTCCCTCACGCTGTTCTCCGACTGCTGCGCAGAGCACTCGATGTAGGGAGCCGAGATCTGCTTGGCCATGTTTGATCCCTGCATGAGGTTCAAAGACAAACGTTAGACGTTTCTCCCGCTTTTTACAGTTTTTACTATACTGTAAGCTTGGGACGAGTGATTAAAGGATGAGCATTTAAGAACAGCTCACCTGATCGTATGATACTGGTGTTTGCCTGTGATTTGACAGTTCCACCAAGGTGCTGAGATCCGTACGCAGGTCTGACTTGCAACCCACTAACAGCATCTTGGTATTGGGGCAAAATTCTTGGATCTCTCCTTTCCACTAGAAACGCAAAAAACACAATTATTTAGAATCATTATTACGCAGAGGTAATAATCAGAAGGGTTCTTGTTAACCCATCTGGTGGAAACCCTTGTGTACACAACTGGAAGGCATGCACATGATTTAAGCAATAAAATAATTTTAATGGGACCAGTTAAGTCCAGCTATGGGTCCAACTTGACTAATTAGACTACTGTCTTTGTCCCATTATACAGTACAAGCACGGCAAGGGAATCAATTTATTGGCCAAAGTAGCTTACGGTAGGTCTGACTCCACTATGATAGGTGGCGATATGCCCCCTTTCAGCTTGTGAGTACTGTGTTCCCAGTTGTCCTATTACAACATATTAGCTAGCGGCAAACTGTAGCATGAGTGGTGAAAACATGGTCATTTTCTATGACAACATCTCTGCCCTAATTTTAGTACATTATCGTTTATCGTCACAGGGACTTCAAAGGAAAACAAGCTTCTTAATTCAGCTATAATAATAAATGGGTCATAAACATTCATTGATATTCTACTGTACATCTCTTATCTTGTGTACAGGGTCATGAGGGGCCTGAAGCCTATCCAGAAGACTTGGGGCACAAAGCAGGGTACACCTTGTACTGGGTGACAATCTCAAGGGTATACACACATGCGCACACAAGCGCGCACACACACACACACACACACACACACACACACACACACACACACACACACACACACACAGTGGACATCAATGAACTTAATCTGCATATCTTTGGATTGTGGAAGGAAACCAGAGTACCCAGAGGAAACCCACCAAGCATGGGAATTACATTCTAACTCCACGAGCACAGACCTGAGGAGGGAATCGAAACGTCGACCCTGGAGGTGCAAGGACACACCTATTTATAAAAAGGGCAATTGTACAGTATTGTCACTGATATTACAAAGTTTTCTGTTACTAAACGTTTATATAATTTCTTTAAGGAAGGAGCCCCCATTGGATCTTTTAGTTTTCAGACACAGAAAAATTCCTCAGGATAGAACACTTCATGCTTCCTGGTTTCCTGTAACATGACGTGCTGAAACGTACAGATGCCTAAAAAGCAACAAGTGTCACTTGTTAATCAATTTAAAATGCTAATCGGTGACAAATTGCCAAAGTGCACCTATAGCCACATGCTGCTATGGGCAAATGATTAACTTTGCATTGTGTCACGGCATGTGTTTTATTGCTTATGTGACTCACACAGAGAAGCGTTAGTGACAACACGGGTCATAGGTCACAGGGCACTCGACCCCGCAACCGCTCGATATCTCTCATACCGAAATGTACATACACATCCTCATCACCCCATCGTTCTTTGAGCAGGCATCAAAGCAAAGCGACCAGACCTCCCACACTTTCTCTTTATGCCCTTGTATGACCTTTGATTTGACCCTCTGAAGTCTAGACTGTCATCCATAAACCACTTGACCCAGTAAAACGAAAAACAAACCAGATGACAGACTGCATGAACGCGCCTTTCAACATCCGAATGAAGGAAACCGCAGATTAAAGCCGGATTCATTACGGACCTTTTTCAGCACGCTGTCCAGGGTTTCTGGTCGGCTGATGTCAAAACAGATGAGGACCGCATCCGAGTCTGGGTAGGACAGTGGACGGACGTTGTCGTAGTATGGCGAGCCTGTAAAAACAAAAGTTAAAGGCACGGGTTAATTACTTACACACGGCATTTTTTTTTCTTTACAGGGCACGACTTGATACCTACTACTGTATATGGCCGTTTGTGCATTGACATTCCCACCAGAATTGACTTCCTCACTTTTACTGCGATGCTGCTATATGGGTTAATATTCATTCTTTTTTATTCCTTTTATTCTCGCCGTCCAGTCAAGAATCCAAGCAGCCTTATAAAAAGTAGGCTGTTTTTGAGTTTGTTGTGAGAAAATACAGCAACATGACTGGGAACACGAGATCTTTCTTATTTTGCGGTAAGCCATTTGACGTTATTGAGGTTTACCACGTAACAGTGATGATGTCCAGACATGAATTTTTAGCAACCACTTATGTAAAAAAAAAAAAATTGGCCGTACAGGATTCCTTTGGGCCGAGTTCTGGGCAGTGTTCTTTTCCTTCAATGTTTTTTGACTTAAGTAATTTGTGTGATCATGACAGCAATCTTTTAGGAGAAATTGATGCAGAGTTGGTTTAACCCTTAAACAGGCAGAGGTTTTTAAATGGGGTGGGGGTGGGGGGTTAGTTTTTTTTTTTTTTTTTTTTAATTCTGTTATTCTGTTTTATTCAGCATGCATGCAAAGGTCTTAAACCCCTCTCCCATTATTTCTTCATATATTTCTCCTAAAGAGCCAGATTAGTATGCTGGTGATGCTGAACGCTGAGCGGTTGGAACAGACGAGAGGGGAAATGAGGTCGCTGCTGAGGTTGTTGCATACACAACAGATGTTTAAATTGTATCTTTTAGGCACTTTACAGCCTGTCACAGTCAACGTTTATTCCCATTTTAATTTCATCCACATCATTTAATTTCATTTAGTATGAAGAAATAACGGGGGGCTTCAGATTCTTTCACTGTACTGTATATTGAATAACTTGTTATGTTATGTTATGTTATGTTATGTTTTTAAAAGAAAAGTAAAAAAAATTTTTTTTAATGAACCACGGTGGTAGAGTTTCTACTTCCTCTCTTTTTATAACTCTTTTTTTATAATATGCAATTAAAGTTTGCAACATAGCGAACCGCATCTTCGCCATAGTCCTCAATTCAAAAATCTTCAACTACTGTATAAGAAATGTGTATTTCTAGCACCCAACAGTCATTAAATATATTTAATAAAGAGACCAATATAGATACAAACACACACAAACAAATTCCTTACAATGAGGGGGGGAAAAAAAAGGAAATTCCGCCTCGGCACATCAGGAATAGCAATCAAAACAAGGGCACCCAATGTCCTTTCCATAACTTGTTCCTCTTCAGGCTCATAAATTCAAACCACCGACACGCAAAGAACACCACTGTCACCGTTCAATTTCCTGAGACGGTCCACAAATTCTCCCGTCTCGGAAGCGCCTGCACTCCGTGGTTTTCTAGGTCACAATTAAGACTGGCTGGAGACTCTGTTTGCCTGATGTCTGGAAACTCAAGGTTCTGGAAGATGGAATGCTGTTCCGGTGCCAGGAATCTGGGGAATTTGGCTTTTTTTTTTTTTCCACTTTGAAGGAAGAAGCTTTGCTGACTCCAAACACAATGAAAGAAGTTGTGATCGCCTGCTCATTAACGTCACGCAAACGTTGCGAGCAAGAGGGTGTTTGGTGGCTTAATCACTTCTGTGATGAGTGCAAATAATCGTTACACAGTGTGCAGTGCATTCAAGATTCAATACTCAACATTATATGGTTGTGGGAAAAACAACAACTCAAGCCTCACCAAATCTTATACATTTCACTTTCTAAGATCTTTCTTTGAAGATCTTGCATATTCAGGTGGAAATATAGTGTAAGAGAATCCTGTGCATTTGCTACGACTTTACCAGAAGTACAGTACCATGGTGTAACCAGCTACGAGGTTTCTATTATGTTTCCTTTGGCTTCGGCACAAAGCGGAGACACTATATAGTCCAGGGGTTTCCTCTCCTTCAATCCGGTTCTGCTCCATCAGCTGCTTTCCTGCTTTCCCTACTCTAGCGACAACAGAAACAGCATGGCTGTCACCTCCAGCTATCTATTTGAAGGCAAACAAAGTGAGCCAAATGTGTTGTAAACACCAGACCACCCACGACTACCTCAACATCAGATCTGTTTGCTTTCTCCGATTGAGACAATGCCTTCCGGGGGGAGCAGACGCAATGTTTCAACCTAAACCGTCATTCCACAGTCACCTCATGTCTCCACAACAAACACACAACACATTCCCGCGTTGCTTTCCCGTGGTCAAGTCAAGGCACAGCACGACCTTACGTGATTTTGAGATCACGCCCATCCTGCTCGAGGCAGGAATCCTTGGAACCTTATCCTACTCCACCCCCATTCCTCTAACCCACAACGCAGTGTTGTCTTTCACTGCGGCTTTCTCGACAATATCAACTCAAGACGTTCGGCGCACTCCAGCAGAGTCCCTGAACCAAGTGGGTTAAGTAACAGGAATGTCATTGGAATAGGAAACCCCTTAAGTGCTCGAAGCCTTGAAAAGAAAATGCCAGGGGAGGTGAATGGTGCTAAAATTAGCCAGAGGCTTGCCCTTTGTTCCGAACCTACTTTCAAGTTGGTGGATCCTAATTACCGTTTCCAATCTTTCTCTACATACCGGCTTATTAACACCAGTACATACGGCACTTTCTCTTTTAGAACTCTTGAGCAAAGTTTTTTTTTTTTTTTTAAAGGTTTTCTAAAAAGGATCTATAAAGCTTCTTGTCTTGTTGTTACTGGTACTTTTAACAGGAGGGTTTTCCAATTTGGGCCAGTTCGATGTCTAAATCTTTCTACCTTTCTACCTAGACTGAAGGTCATGTTTTTCTCTTTATGCTCGATCAGACCTTCCCATTCTGTAATGACCTCGTGACTCCCCATCACCATTGGCGCCACGGACAGACAACCTTGGCACCAACACATGGCATCTCATTGTCTTGGAAAATCACCATCTTCAAGTCAGCGGCCAAGGAGTGAAGATGGCAATCAGAAATCCTCCAAATCAGCCTCTCACTAAGATCCTTGCTTGTCCCCATATTGAGCAAGTTGCTTAGATACTGTCTAGGTAGTTTATTTGGCCATCACAAGAATCGGTCGCGCTCGACTGCCATCGTTTCAGCTGGACTTCCTGTCACGAAAGGAAAATTTGCCAACAAATGGAAACGGATCATGGCTATCAGTCATTTCACAGGGACTTTAAAGAGCTCTCGCAATTTCGATCGCAGTAGTCTCTCCACAGGAGGAATCCCAACGGACCGAAAGGATGTCCTGTATTACTTGGTGAGTAATTCTTGCTTATCTACAACAACCATGGTGCAGAATGCTAACTGTTGTGCCATTGTTAAGACTCAGGAACTACACTATTGTTATGACTATGAGCAGCTATTCATATTCAGGTGCCTGGTGGTTTAAGAGCTAATTTAGTGAACATGTTCTATGGCAAAACCAGATGCTGAGAAAAGATAGCTGCAGTGGCGTCACCCCAGCGAATTTCCATGTTTAATGGTGAGTTTAATGGTGCCCATTTAAGTTTTCTTTTGGTTTGAGACATGTGTGAGTTTCCAATTTCCACGTTCGTGGCCACTATCTCACTCTGGGTTACTGAAATAAGTTGGGAAAAGAGCAAAGGGTGAAGCCCGGGCAGAGTTCTCATGGCCCCTCCTCCAGGCCATAACGGCAGATTTTAGTAAACAGCTGGCTGAGTCAGTCGGCGGAGAGAGAGAGAGAGAGAGAGAGAGAGAGAGAGATCTGCTCCGGAATGTAATCAAGCTCCAACGCACGTGTCGTAATCTGTAGCTAATTGCATGATCTACAGCCACAACTCAAACAGTCAGTGGAGTCTCTGAGACCGCCGAGAGATTTACTGTATACACAAGCCTTCACATACACGAGTCAAACAATAAGACATGATTTATGGCTTTGTCTGAATGCAAGAATCCAGACGCTTTGCATTTTCTCTGTTGAAAAACCAAATTGGTTGCATATCTTGTGCTGTCATCATGTGACTCCAGCTACGGTTTCTCTGCTTAGAGGGGTGGAGAGATGGTCTCTGCCCTGACGAATTACCACCGGGCTACTCTGCATCGCACGCATTCCAGACAGCAGTGTCCCATGCGTGTCTTTGCTAAATGAGCTCAGTTCTTTGGGCCGGCTCGGCATCTCAGGTGACCCTGAAGCGTTCCCATTTCGCACCTAACAAGCAAGTTGTGGTCGTTCATCATGTAAAGTCCTTGAGAATTTTCTTCTCTCGGCTTTCAGTAGGAGCTCACGAGAGCACTACAGTGAAAAATGTATTCAGTGACTACACAGCAAAATTCCCGGCGTTAAATGAACAGCCGGTGAGTTTATTACCTATCGAATGACATAAATATCTCCCTGCAGTCCAGTTGGACTCAAACGGACTCTTTCGAAGCTTTTTACGAAGTCTGAATCTTCGAAGTCTGATAGAACTCTTGATGTGCGAATTTCTCGGCCATGGGTTTGCATTTCAAGCAGTGCTGGTTACATCTTTACATCTCCTCAGCTCGGTGCTTGGAATATTACGTGGGAATGTAAAGGAGTTTCCGAGAGCTCCTGAAAACATTGTGTAAAAGTCAGAGAGTGACGAATGCAGGAAAGGAAAGATTTTTTTTTTCCCCCAGCTGTAAGGAAATGCAAATGAAAAAAAAAAATAATAATAAAAACTGCTTTCTTACCTGACGTGTCCCACAAACTGAGTTCAATCCTTTGGGACTCGATCTCAAAGCTGGCTGTATAGTTCTCAAATACTGTTGGCACATAGTTCTACATGGAAAGAAACAATTACAAATGTGTTTAGAAACATGGTTTATAATGGATTTAATTAATGTTTGGAAACAATCCTTTTATCGCTAAAAAAAAAAAAAATGCGGAGTACCATAAAGTATAACAGGGGAATATAGGATTAAAAAAAAAAAATTTTATAAATTTTTTATATATATATTTTTATATTTTTCTTTTATAAAATTTTAAGTTTTTAAAATTTATTTTATTTTATAAAAAATTTTGTTGTTGTTGGTACAGAGTATAATTGACCTTGTACATACTAAAAATGTACCTTAAACAGAAAGTACTAGCTTTTTAAGTCCATTCATCCATCTAGAGACCTCTGTTGTCCAACTAGGGACCATGCAGGCCAGTTGTGATCACCATTGTACTGTATTTATTCCCTTTTTTTTTTTTTTTTGGAGGCCTCCAGCTTCTTAATACATTAGAATTCAAGTGTCACAGATACGGATCAGCAACACAGCATAAGTCAATGATGATTTATTGTGACGTGGTTATATGAAAGCCTTGCTGGTGTGTGTTAAAGGGAAGGCTTCAGACTTCAAACAAACATGTCCAGTAGAACAAAAGTTATCATTACTGGTCTTAATTTTACCATTACCAGATTATGGGAATGATCTCTCAACTTTCAAACTGAGCATATTATTATTATTATTATTATTATTTATTATTATTATTATTATTATTTGGTCACAGAAACAACTGAAAACAAGAGTAAAAACACATGATCAATAAAAAAAACACATCACGTGTATCCGTGCTGTTCCTTTTGCCTATGCGACCCATTTTTTCATTTTTTTGCTCAGTCATGTTTGTTTGTATAGTTGGTTAAAATGAGCTAGAATTCAGTTAATCCTATCCTTCTGAGACCCCGTCTCTACTGTTGTGCACTTTGCAATTTCTACTGACAATTTGTCTTTGTTCATTTAATCAATGTCTTTAACCACAATGAAGTTATACAAATTATACAAATATATTAACCTGTCATAATATGATAAGGGTACAAAAGCATATGAGGATATTCAGGTTTCAAGAGGATATTGCTTATGTTGTGCTGAAAAAAAAAGCATATGTCACTCTATACTGCATATCCCTATATACATATATATATATATATATATATAATGTTTATTTAAAAAAATGGCTCAAATGCTTTGACCTTTAAGGGGTCTAGAGGTTTAGGATATACCAGAGATTATACTTTTTTAAATTAAAGATTAGTAATATGAAACCATAGGTACAATACTAAAGGTAGAAAAACTGTCCCCTAACGCAAAGGATTGCTACTGGAAAAACTTTGTCTCTAACATCTGAGACATGATGCAGAAGAGAAAGAGCTAAAAAATAAAAATAAAAAAAAATCATGCAGATGGTCATTACCTCTGGAAAGCAGTCTTTGGCGAAGACATGGAGCAGTGCTGTTTTGCCGCACTGACTGTCCCCAATCACTACTATCTTACACTTCACACTCTGACTGGCGTCCATTCCAGACATCAGGCTCGAGTAACTGTCCTTCATGGATTCAAGCGATAGTCCTAAAAGAGATTGGGGTCGGAATGAACTCCAGGGAGAAGGGCAGCATCCCCCGATCACTGGATCCCCGGTTATTTAAAAGGCACACTCCCGTGCTGCAGCCTGTTCAGCGATCCTCATGCCATGTGAAAGCAATGAGCACACACACACTGACACACACTCACACAGCCGGCCCCCTTTCTCTCCCTTTCACTACTGCAAATTGCCTGTTTATACACACACACACACACACACACACATAGAAAGAGCGCCCTCGATTGCCAACAATCATTTCCAGCAACCTTTTTTTTTTTTATGGGAAACTGAGTGCTTGATGAGAAAAATTACCTTCTTTTGTAATCTCTATCAAAGAGGGAAATTTTTAAGTGTGCATGCACGTCTGGCCATACCTTCGGGAATTTCCTTGGAAAAAGCAAGAAGGGGAAAATCCAAGCTTTTTCTTTTTTTTTTTTTAATGATACATTAGAACCATTATTTATAAAGCACTCCTCTTCCATAAAAAAAAAAAAACAAACACACAAAACATTTGAATCATTCATTCATTTTTTTTTTTTTTTTAAGAAGAACTTTAATCCTGATCGGAATTGCGCTGAATCCAGAACAAATTCCAGGTACACTAGATAAAAGGCAGTAATACACAGCAGATGAGAAATCAGTCCATCTTACACACATTAATGCACTCATTCATATTTTGGACAATTTACTGTTACCTGCTCTACTCACTCATCGTCCGCACTGCTTTATCTATATAAATAAAGAAAGGTTTTGTCTGTACATTGCTCGCTCTTTCTCCAAAAAAAAAAATAAAAAAAATGTCTGTCTGTCTGTCTGCATGTCTGTATGTCTGTCCTGCCAGATTTTGTCACAGCATTAAATCTGGCTAGACAAAATTGAATAAAACTTTGCCTGAAGTTAAATCTGTGCCATAAATGAAATAAAAATGTTGAGTAGAACGGATTATATCACAGCATCCGTGTATTTTTTTGGACAAATAGCTTACTCCAAAAAAAGGCTACAGTAGTATACTAATGAAAACTGACCCTTCAAAGATGTTTGAACAGATTAATGTATGTGTATTTACGTTTAAAACCGGTTTGTCTCGTATGTTCCGAAACTAATAATAATGATGATGCCAATAAAAAGCAGTAATGTGGAGCAGTCCGCCGAGAGGGCTGATGATGGTGTAAACAAAGCGTAAGTAACTTTTTAACTCAACATTGTATTTCTTTGTATTAATAAGTTAGTCCGAGAGTTCTGCTATACAGAAAGGCATGTATCCTGGTTTCAACCGGAAATAATAATAATATCACTGATTGCATTAAAGCTGATCAGATTATTTAGTTAAACTCTTTAACCATCAATGACGGGTACTAATGCTAGTCCTGTATACAGGGTCGTAGGGGGACCTGGAGACGCAGGGCACAGGGTGAGGTACACCCTGAACGATTAGCCTAATCTGCAAGTTTTTGGACTCTGGGAGGAAAACGTAGTACCAGGAAGAAACCAACCAAGCCACCATGTTCACAGGAAGAGCATGCAAATTCTAAGCACAAAGCGCTGAGGTGGGAAATTGAACCCGGACCGTAGATAGTGCTAACTACTAAGTCGCTGTACCTCCCAAGTATATCACTCTATCACTATAGCAGCATGTGTTTCAATAGATTCTGAAGAAAGAAAAAAAAACATTTGAAACTACTCAGAAGCAAGCAAAGTGTTAGTATTATTAATATTATTATAATTAGTTTAATACTTTACAATACTGAACATAAGGTATTGATATAGACCCTAAATGGGGCACCAGCATACTGTATGATGCTCACACATCCATAAACGCCTGGGAGCAATTTAAAACTGTTTCCCAAGCTATGGATGAATTAAGGTTCCGATATCAATTGGACCTCCTTGATGCACTTGATGTTCTTGATGCACGTCCTGTACCTTCACAGATCCTGACATTAATTTGAACGGCATTGACAAAAGGACGAGACAAGTTCATTAGCTTTGCCTTGCGAAAGTTCTGTGTAAGGTGTCACGTAATGAGAGAGGGGGGCTCGCGCCCTGGCATCAGCCCATAGTTCAGTTAGCTGTTACGTACATGCATGCATACTGTACATACTGCCACTGTCTCTCCACTACAAAAACCTGCCAGTATCACCGAGTAGAACAGTGACAGTCTATGAAGACGCATACAAAGCACACAATAATTAATGTCTGTGTTCTAACCTGATCAAAGGTTTCCAGACTCACAACTTAATAGCAGACACAGAGGAAGACGAAGATGGAATCGATTCTCCAGCAAAACATCTTATGGATCACATTGATTTGTTTTGCTTGAATGGTTGGGCAACTCAATAATGGTTAGCAGGACAGCCAAATAGACTAACAGGATAAAAGACCCTTGAAGTCGTCCCCATCCCCCCAAATGCTGCCTGATTACCCGGCTGTCCTTCTTCGGGACAGATCCACACAATATGTCAGAGCTTACTTCGCTTTGTGTCTGGTTTTATAGAATTATTAAGAAGAACAAAAGAAAAACTGCTGGAATATACTGTATATATAACGCTTACGAATAACAGTAGATAAACATTGACTGATAGATCTAAATTGTAAGTAATAACCGGGAAGGTGGAAATTTTACATTTATGTACATTTTCTACAAAAATACCTACACAAGTTCTAATTAATAGTGATTTCATTCCTTTCTGACAGATCATACGCCTTATTGGTAACAGGAAATTTTTTTTTGAGAGGTGGAGTTTCAGGCGAGGTTGATGCATAAATCTTGATTAAATCACTTGAATGAGATGTAAAATCATATTAGAAATTGGTGAATAAACTGTCTTTGTGTGGAAAACATTTATCTTGTCAAACTTTAAGGTGTCCCCAAGGCACAAATGACGATGGAGCCAAACACACACACAAACACACACACACACACACACACACACACACACACAAACACACAGACACACACACACACACACACACACACACACACACACACACACACACACACACACACACACACACACACAAAGATGCCCTTACTGCCAATGAGAGCAGATGGACATTTGAATGAAGGATGGAAGCTGCACAAAAGAAAAGCCAGATGGGACTGAAAAAGAAGTAAATAATGAAAGAAGAAGAAGAAAAAAAAAAAAAAACTAAAGCAGGTGAAAAAAATGGCATTAATAGAATATGATTCAGCATTTAGTATTTTTAAGGACCGGTCATTCCGTACGTTCCCCAAGAGACTAACAGACACTGCGTGTTATGCTGAAATATTTCGCAGAGGAACATCACACCGTTCCATCGAATGCCTCAGCCTGGCTAAATATGGAGGTGGAGGGAGATTATGACTCCAGACTCTGGCGGATGTAGCTGGGGAGTTGTAGGACTTTGTCCCTGGCATGAAGTCTTTGTGGATTCCGACTAGCTATTCATCATCTTTACGGAGAACTATCCCCAAAAATCCGTCCTCTGACTCACCTTTCCTGGAAATCACCACCGCTCAGAGAATCCTCCGTCTGAACACGTAGAGAAGAATTTATTTTTAAAAGTCTGATATCACGTAATGAGAAGTGCAAATTCTATTCTGTATAATACATCACTGTGTTAGAAAAATCTAAGTCGTGATCCTGCCAAAACGAGAACATGTAGTAGTTTGGCAGTGTTCGAGCAGTTTGCCATGCTTCACAGATGGGAATTTCCTGTGCCCAGGGATGTAACTATGGCGACAGTCTGTTTTTGTTTTGGCCTTAAAAAGAAGACGACGAAAAAGAGAAGTTGAAACCACACAAGTTGCTCGGAATGTCTCTGAGGCTTTACATAGTTTTTAAACCATCCACCACCTCGGATACAAGCAGGACAAATGCTGTTAGGAACGCTTTAAAATACATGCAAAACTAAAGCTCTCTATTCCCTAAAGACCCACCGGACGACCAGCTCCGAGCAGAAAACTCCTCCACACTAAGATCAAAAATCATGGACACGTTCACTGAAGCGAACCAGGGCTATTAAGTACTGGGTATTTTGACGTCATTTCCAATTCTCCTGATGGCATTGACGCATGTGCGCGTCTCAAATGTAAGTAACTTCTGGTTTGAAAATTTCATGAGGTTTTTTTTTTTTTTTTTTTTCGGAGTAAAATCAACGCGAGGGATATCGACAAATCAACTCCAGCTGTGAAAGTCAAAAGGATTCAAATAATCAATATGCCTAAATTATGAATTATAAACTAGGCATCATTCAGAATACTTGAGAGAACCTTTAGTGGATTAAAATACCCAGTCAATACTTGTCAGTACAATAATTTACTATGGATAGAATTTTCTTCCCAATGTTTGTGAACAAAGAATTTTAGATGAAGTAGGCGAGCCAGATGGATGGATGGATGGATGGATGGATTGAATAATAACTGCCCACTCAGTGTTCTGTGCAACAGCTGGGAATCCAAGTACACAATTGGTGATGACTTCCTTTAGACACTTGCTCCCAGTATTGAGTGAACATGTCGAGAATTGCCCTACATCATGAGCATAAGCATAATGAAAACAATGCAGTATATATCTTTTATTATATTTTATATATACTGTATATATGTCCGGGGCACTGGACAAACGAGCGTCTATGTAGGCACGTACATTTTTACATTTTTGAAAGGCATGTGATTTGAGGCTGAGCATTTTTTGGATCTTTTCAAATCATCCTTTGAACCCTCCCACTTTTACTTTTGTTCTTAGCCAATCAATATTGTTTTTAAATATTTGGGCTCATGTGATTGGACCATTCTCAACGACTCTTTTCCAGCACTTCTTATGGCAAGCGGAGCTGCTGACTGGATGCGATGTGAGTCAGGACTTTATTTTATACTAGTAGTTATGATGCTTAATCACCTGATAAATGTCTATTTACAGGCGAGTATTAAAAGTTTCATTAAAATTTTGTTTGCGCCCCCCCCCCCCCCCCCCCAAAAAAAATCTTTGCACCAGCCGCCAGGGTGTCCCCTGCCTCATGCCCGATGTCTCCTGGGATAGGCTCCAGGCCCCCCAGGCGACCCTGAATACAGGATAAAGCAGTATAGATGGTGGGTGAGTGAGTGAGTGAGCTGTCCATCTATAATCAATATACATAGATGAGACTCTACAATTCAGCATTTTTGCACCATAATGCATTGGAGCCTTAATTGCAGATCAGTTGGACACATTTTCCCTCTAAACTTTCGTATGTAATTAGATTATAAAACATTCTTTTGCTTTGTCCTGAGACACTTGATAGATGATAAAAGACGTGTTTTGTGGATTAAGCATTTTGTAAGGCAAAGTGACAGTTTCTTTGGCCACATAAGAAGAATTTCCACTCTATGCAACAAATAAACAATATGGTTATATGATGAATATTTTACTATTTTATTATCCTGTAATCTAGCAGCTAGTCCGTAGGCTTCACTAGCTGGCTCCGGTTTGGGAAAAAATTATTCGCTATATTTTCTGAACACTGCCTCACTTTAATTACAATAATATTATCAATATTCAATATAATTACAATAAATATCGTCCTAAACTCTTTGAAGTGTCATTAGTGTCAAATTGATGCACATTCTCTTGTCGAATGAAATAAATCAGCCATTGCCTTACTCCATCATCTATACAGATAATACAGAAGTATAATAATACAGAAGGTGGTAAACGAATAACTGGAATAAAAAGAAAAACAGCTACCTCTTAGTGCCGTAGAGGTTAGCACTGTGGCCTCGCACCTTCAGGGATGGGACTTTAAATCACGCCTCGAGTCTGTGTTCATGGAGTTTGCATTTTCTCCCCCTATTTGGTGAGTTTTCTCAGGTACTCAGATTTCCTAAGGCTAACTGACATTTCTGAATTGTCCATAGTGATAGATTTAGTGTGCAAGTGTGTGGCATCCAGGGTGTACCCGCCTTGTACCGAGCGTTTTCTCCAGGTCACCCGCAGCCCTACACAGGATAAGTGGTACAGACAATGGATGGATGATGATGATGATGATGATAATATTTAAAAATAATAATAATAATGATGATGATGATGATGATGATGATGATGATGATGATGATGATGATGATATCTGGACTTAAATGTAATTAAATCCAATTTTGTAATGATGAGTCCTTGGCTACACAATGTCATTAAGTTATTCTTACACAGCAGCCTGTATACAGCACAATGATAAAGATTCATGAAATCCAGGTGTTCTATGTCTTTTAGCATCTTCTCACTACGCCGTGAGTTTAGAAATGATCTCACTCTCAGCCAGCTGTCTGCAGGGTATATTTAGCATAGCGAGTGATTACTGAGCTGTGTTGCCTCTCGCTGAAAACAATGAACGTCACCCGTGTTTGTTTGAAGGTCACATACAGTATGTTGTGGGGCAACAAAAACCATAGATGACGCCTGTTGTATGAAGGCTGCCTTAAAACACAGGATAGAAATAAGGACTCGCATGGATGGAAGTAACGGGACAGAAATAATTACAGATTTATCCTTTCGTGGAAACGTTAAAGAGCGGAGCTGCAATGCTCCGAGCGATATTAGATGGAAATAGAGTCCCTCGCACTCTGAGACGCGGGCCTGTAAATGCCACGGGCTCATTATAATGCTGGGGAAGGAGTCACCTCGAGCCTGTGATCTGGAACGCATGTCAGTGAGAATGACATTTATTGGACAATTGAAAAGGATGTACAGAACGATTGCTGGAGAAGAATGACCGGTCAGTGGGGTCCAGCAGAGGTTTGTGCAGATTTACACAAAGATTCAAGTGTAGGTTAGACTAGCGCTCACCTGCCATCCCGTTAAGTATGCGAATATAAAATCGCCTGGGATGCTCGCTCATACATTTCTAAAATAGCAGCATGTCTGAGTCACATGGCATCGATTCAGATTTCAGGAAATAGGACTTAGGCAATGCCGTCAATATGGAAGCTGAACGTTCGTTTACATTATTAACATAATGCGAATTGATGAGGAAGATTGAAGTCAATCAGATTATGTGATGTTTCATCAGGACAAGCTCTTAAGCTTGTATGTAATTATGTAAATGATGAGGAAAGGTTACATTTCGACACTATTACCATTTGTTCCCCCCCCCAAAAAAATCTGTCAATGAGCAAGATTCTATCTACGTGATTACTAACAATCACCTGCCATTTCCAGAAGGACAAACGCCATGTCATACTGTTTTTCTCCATCCGTCTGGTGCCGAAGGTTCTGAATGCGTTGTGATTTCCTCTTCCTCATCGTCATCCTCCTCCTGTTAGCTGTATGATAATCACATGCATTCTGATGCAGTCTGTTCGCACAGGGCTACAATTTACCCCCTGCCTCTAGAAGGCACTTAAAGCTGACAGCACCGAGTGCACCAAATGGCCGCCGCGGCCACAGCAATGGGTTACACGCTCTGCACTTTAAAGTCTAAATAGTAGGAGCGTTTACTGGTTTGTTAGGTCTGGAAGTCAAACATACAGTTTTTTTTGTTCAGTAATGTTACATAGTGCCAACTAAAATTGGAACAATGGAGAAAATGTACGTGGCGAAAATGTAACTTTTTTTTTTTTTACTTTTTCCAGTAACTTTTTTTTTTTTTTTTAAACAAAGGCACATTATTGTATTATCTTGGGGGAACATTGTTTCACTGTCTTGGTTGTGGTCTCTGTGGTGGAATGCAAAGGCAAACAAATATTTTATTGGCATGTCACTGGAATACCCAGAAAAATGTACAAATAAGACTGATCTGAATATAAAATTGATTAAAAATTCCCTCGATGCATTCCTTCCTTTTCACAAAGCCATTTGGGCAACGAATCAACGTTTGCTGCCAAGCTCCTGGTTCAACGCTGTCCAAAGAAAATCTTAAATATTCAGAGACACTTAAAACAAAAAATTAATAGATAGTAGTTTGTTTCCACCTTTACGGTTTTAATGCAGTGCTTCAGATTAAAGAAAAACATTACAAAGAAATAGTGGCGCTGGAAATGTCAGAAATGGCCATGACAGTTCCTCAACCTCAAATACATCATTCCAGAGTGCAAGTGGTCTCAAGCAGAAGTGTGTGGTTTTATATATACGGTATATCTGCTTGTATAGTTATATTTGTATTACCCTGCAGTAATTTCAGTTGAATTTAGTTTTTTTTTTTTAGATTTTATTTCTTTAAAATCTTATTAAAGCTACCTAGAAGTATCATTTACATCACTTCTAACCTGACCAGGTAGTTACTAATGTAGAGCAAATTAACGAATAAATAAATAAATGAATGGATGGATGGATGGATGCTGTATGTTCCTGTCTCAATAAAGCCACCACAATGAGCCAGGTGCCAGTTCAGCGAACTGGCTTTGTTTTTCCATGGGCTAGAGCGTCACATCATTACATCACTATATACGTCCTGTGTTCAAGCAGTGTATGCTACAGTGAATGCTACAGTAGGATAGTGGCAATGATATTGGGAACGCTAGCACTAGCAGCACTGACAACGGCAATGTTAGCAACGAAAAAAGCAGCAAAAAAGCCACAAGCACAACAAAAACAACGATGAACTTCAACATGGCTTAACGAGCAGTTCTCCTGGCTTTATCATTATTAGAAAGCATTTGAGATGCCCACTGCATATTGAGTCCATTTTGAAATATAAATGAATAAAATATAAATATTTTAAAATATCCAGTGATAATCCCGCCCCAGCTCCTGGTGTAAGCGGTTCTTTGTTCTGGTCCAGTGTTGGTGCCACCAAGGAACCGTTTTTTTTTTCTGTCTGAGGGCTGGTGCTTTGGCTGTCTGAAAACAAAGAACGTCTCGGGTTACTTGGCTGTAACCCTGTTCCCTGATAAAGCGGGAACGAGATGCTGCGTGAAAACGCTATGGAAACATCTCTTTGTTGTCCAGTTGTGAAGCCTGTGCATGTCAAAGCCGCCAAATACCTCGGCTTATAACCTGTGCCAGGCATGACGTCACCGAATAAGGTGCACCTGCAGGTTATAAATAGGAGTGAACCGGAAACATCCTCAGGTCAATTTTGTCTGAAGGACGTCCAGGCACGCCAGCAGTGCGGCATCGGAATGCAGCATCTCGTTCCCGCTTTATCAGGGAACAGGGTTACAGCCAAGTAACCCGAGACATTCCCTTTCAAAAGCTACACTCGATGCTGCGTGAAAACGCTATGGGAACAAGAATACCAATGCCGATGCACTGAAGAATGAAGATGGGCTAGGACGACATCCCGATGTCGAAGCGCTAGCTCCTGAGACTGGGCCAGAATCAGCCAGTCGTCTATGTAATTCAAAATACGGGTGCCCTGGAGTCGTAAAGGAGCCAGAGCTGCATCCATGCATTTTGTATATGTGCGGGGTGACAGAGCTAGGCCAAATGGAAGGACCCGATACTAGTAAGCTTCGCCCCCGAAAGCGAACTATAGGAACTTCCTGTGCTGTGGCAATATTTCTATATGGAAATATGCGTCCTTCAGATCGATTGTCACAAACCAATCCTCTGGTTGAATTTGAAAAACAATAATTTTGACAGTCAACATTTTGAATCTGGATTTCCTGAGATAGCGGTTCAAGCCGCAAAGATCCAAGATCGGACGCAACCGCCCCCCTCTCTTGGGCACCAAAAAGTACCGACTGTAGTAGCCCGACTCACTGTCTGGGAGGGGAACATGTTCCACTTTGCCCAGCAGAGTCTGTAACTCCTGGGCCAGCAGATGTGCTCGGTCCGGTTTCACAGAAGTGGAGACCACGCCATTGAAACGTGGAGGACGATGTGCAAACAGAATCCTGTAGCCTGTGGCTACAGTCCTTTGTACCCAAGGATATACGCCTGCCAGTAGTTTCCATGCTGCCAGCTTCTCCGAAAGGGGCACGAGCTTTGACATTTCGGCTGGATGGGGGGTGTTAGGTGTTGGGTATCCTGAAGTGTGGCAGGAGATGCCCGAACACCCAACTTTTCGTTGGAGACCAGCGCTCCCCGAAACACCAGTGGTGGCGGGGATTGAACACTGGCCTCCTGGGAGTGCCAGGGAGGAGGCCCTGTTTTGTGCCTCAGGGCTCCTTCTTTGAAGAGAGGAAGCTCCTCAGATCCAGTCTTTTCAAGGCAGATTTTTGAGAAGAGCGGCGAGCCCCACCCCAGTCTTTATGAGGGGTTGCGCGGCTGGTCACGCTCTCCGTCTGCATCTCATACCTGATAGGGGCCAGACCTGGCCGGGGCCGGGTGGCCGACGGTCCCGGTTCTTGAGCACGGCGGGGAAGGAACCTCCCAAAGGTCTGTTCATATAGCTTCGCCTCCCGAAACCTAGTGGCGACAGAATGAACAGCGTCGCCAAAGAGGCCGGAAGGCGAGACGGGGGCATCAAGGAGGACAGCACGATCCTTATCCTTGATGCCCGTGAGGTTCAGCCACAGATGCCTCTCCATGGATACCATGGCAGCCATAGAACGGCCCACAGCACGGGCCGTCTGCTTGGTTGCATGGAGAGACAGGTCTGTGGCTCGGCGCAGCTTTGCTAACGACCTATCATCAATAACCCCGCCGGTGCTCAGGTCCTTCAGCAGGTCAGCCTGGTAGGCCTGCAAAATCGCCATGGTGCCAAAAGCGCCAGCCTGACCTGCTGCCTGAAAAGCTTTCCCCACCAAAGCAGATGTCAATCTACACAGCTTGGAGGGGAGAGTAGGCTTTTTCAGGGAGGATGATGTCCCAGGAGAGAGATATCCCGCAAGCGTCTCTTCTATCTGGGGCATCATCATATAACCGTGTGCTTTCGCACGCGATGAATACGGCTTGTTCCATGAAAGAGTTAATTCATCATGGAGGTCACCAAAGAAGGGGAGAGAGAGACATTGAGGCTCCTCTCCCTGGCCACCCGACAGAAACCTGTCGTACAATCTCGTACGCTTGGGGGAATCTCGCTTCTGCGGCCAGTCGATATGCAATCGCTTGACCGCACACGTTATAACCTCTAATAATTCCTCATAAGCTCTGTCAGCACTGGAGGAGCGTTGTGAGTAGGCTACTTCCATGGAAGCGAGAGAGGAGGATTCTTCCGCTCCTTCACAAGAAGCGCCAGAATGCGCTTGCAAAGCGGAAGCTAAAACTTCCTGATCCGGAGAGAGCGAGAGAGAAATTGGAAATTCTGTCTCGTGCGCGTCTGCCAGATCAGCACGCGAGCCCCAGGAATGCGCCGCGACTTGCGGTTTCTCTTTAAAGAAAGCGAGCCGTGCGCGAAGCACCTTAATAGGGAGAAGATCACAGTACTCACAGTCTCCCTAAAGCCCGAGGCGAGCGTGTTCTTCCCCCAAGCACTCGAGACAAAATTCATGAAGATCGCCCTCCGAAAGAGATCTATCGCACGGAGGCACGCATCTCTTAAGCAACTCCGCCATATCGGTGAGTTAATGCTGTTATTTTCCTTTTTATTTTTGTTTTCGTTATGGCTTGCACATGCACACGCAAACACAAAGCGGTCCTGAAGACAAAAAGATCTGAGGATGCTTCCGGTTCACTCCTATTTATAACCTGCAGGTGCACCTTATGCCATGCCTGGCAGAGGTTATAAGCCGAGGTATTCGGCGGTTTTGACATGCACAGGCTTCACAACCGGACAACAAGGAGATGTTCCCATAGCATTTTCACGCAGCATCGAGTGTAGCTTTGGAAAGGGAACTGGTTTGAAATCAGGAATCTCCTTGGCGGAAAAGGGGGACAAGATCTCTCGAATCTCTCTAACAAGCTTTATAAATGCGAAATATGAACAGATACAAACAGAACAACAAACAATCTGTTCATGCTACTGTAAATAATGTATTTGTATTCAGTTGCTTCGCTAATGCCTTTGAATTGGCTCTGCGGCTCTGTTGAGGTGAAGTGAAGCCTCATCTGTAAAACTGAACGCTAATCTGCAATAAGCACTGGAACAATTGTGTGATTGAATTATTAAGAATGAATGGAGCATCTCAGGAAATTAACAAAACAGCAGAATATAATAACTTGACACTAAACTCGGACCACATGTCAACTCAGCATGAAAGCGTAAACCATACAGTACGCGGTTATCTGTGTTCCCTTGGACATTTACAGTAGATGTTTATAAATCATTAACCATTTCTTCATATCCTCATTATTTTGCATCATCCAGAGGTAAAGTGTTCAGCAAGATGACAGCTAGTATCGACTTTGCGACATCATTCCTGTCTAAAGGCAAACAGGAGTAAATACAGTAACTGGTGAAAGGGGTTTCCACTCTTGCAAAAGCACCTTGACCTATATATAATTTTTGTAATGAGACATTCCTCTGAGCTGATCGAGACCTCTGGGTAAGACCTCGCTCCATCACGGAAGGGCACTGACATTACCGCATACCACTTGCTCCTTTTTTTTCTTCACACATATGGTTCTATTTATCTTGACTAGAACCTGTAGACAGCGTCAGGGGAATAACACAGAATACCACAGAGCGAAGCAAAAGTCGCTGATGTTTATAAGTAACATTCTTCCATAACAGATGCATTGACTTAGCGCATTTAGGGATGCTAATTGAAACAATCAAGACTAAATATAGTTTTTATGTAACTTATGAATGAAAGCACAAGCACAGAACATTTTTATTGTCTTTTTCTATTTTCCTTTGTTTCCAAATCCATACAAAAAAAAAAAAAACTGTAGGTTTGGAAAGCTTTCAAGAATGTGTACAATAGATGCAACGAATGTGTAGATCAGTACACTCCCTTTTTTTTTTTGGACTCTATCAATAAATATCGCAGATGGTGTGATGGTTTTCTTGGAGTGAAACGTAGTTCAGGAATTATTAGCTTGACTCCATTCTGGGGGTTCCTCCAATCCCCAGACCCTCCCCCCCCCCCCTGCCCACTCTCACAAAGTATAGTAGACACAGAGTGCCAGAGGCTCTTTGTTCATGTTCATTGGATTGCAGACAGAATTGAGATGATATTTCAAACCAGTGAAGGTAGGTGGCCTTTCATCATCCTAAAGAGAGGAAAAGATGCAGACTTGGGGGAGGGTAGGGAGAAATGCAGGTCAATTTTTCAAAATCTGAGCGGTTTTGTGAAAAGCTCCCGCAGCACAGGTTTAGAATTATGGTGTAAAGTTTATTAACAGTGTTGAAGCTTGATTGTAATCACATTCCTCAATGCACACATGCTGTGCACAAATCATGATCGCATTCTGACTGGTTTCTTTGCGGAAGGTAAATCTTTAAAGTTATGCAGAGTTTTTGACGCACCCCGTGAACGAGCTGCGGATAAAACAGCAGGATGATGAAGATCCAGGTGGGCTCACCTGAGCCTCTGCTTTAATTGGCTCTTTGCTATGGAGAGAGTCAGACTCTCTGCGGAGACATCATCTCCCAGGGAGACAGACACCATCCCATAATTATTCACTGGGCGTAGACGCACAGATGCTGCTGTGTCTAATGGTCTGCCAATGCAAAACAACAACAACAACAAAAAGACGGCTATCTATGCCAAATATTACAATCGTTAAAATAATGGATGTTTTATATATCCTAATTGTAGCATTGTCTAATTTCGTAATAGTGTCCAGAATTATGGATGTTCTAGAACTAAAGACGAAGTGACACACTCAGTGTTTTTCATGAAACTTTATATTAATAAATGAAAATCATATGCAGATTTGTTCGTCCCATGTTTCAAAGAGACCTTTGTATTGACACTGGACTTGGCGAGGTAATGGCTCGCTCACTCACTCCCCTGCCGTTATGATAGATGTGCCAATTAACTAGCGGAACAAAGACACTAAGCTTTTCAGATATGTCGCCTAATTTGTTCTGTCGCTTTTACACGAGTCGCTCATTAAATTCTAATTAAAACAAGTGACAATTAGGCCGTCTGTACATGACAAAGTAGTTAAATGTCACCTCAGTGCAATATTATGCTCTGTGAGGAGCCTGTAAAGATGCAGATAACCGGACTGGAGTACTGAAAATGACCATGTCTGAAAGCAGATTTAAGGTAGCTGCAGATTTATGTTGTATACAGTATGTACTGTACGTATAGTTTATACGTACCAAAGGCTCGGCCGTACTTACGGGGACCAAAAGCAAGCCCGATCCCACAGAAAAGCCGATTTCTGATTGCTGAAAAAGGTCTATGCTGGGAGCAGAAAAATGGCACAAGTGCACCACGCACACCACCTCCGAACAACCTACACAATACTGAGTGCTAATGCTTTGTGTTGTAATGTTAAGGCTGATCTTTTTGTGTGTATATGTTTGTGCGTGTATATACAGTATGTATATAATACATACAATATTATATGGATGGATTGATACTGTAGATAATATAGATAGAGGTTAGCACTGGCTTCTCACCTCCACCTTCCTCCCCATACTCCAGTTTCCTCCAACAGTCCAAAGACATGCAAATAAGTGTGTTAATTGGTGTTACCAAATTGCTTGTAGTGTCTTTTGTGTATAGTGTGTGTGTGTGTGTGTGTGTGTGTGTGTGTGTGTGTGTGTGTGTGCTCTGTAATGGATTGGCACCCTATCCAGGTTGTACCCTGACGGAAGGATGCTTTCTAAAAAAAAAAATTCCTGTAAACAGTAAATAAAGAAACAAAGTAAGTACTTGGCTTCGAGGACCGTTTAACCCTTTAGTGTCAGGAACAATTTATGCAGTTTTATAAGGACATTAGCTACTACGTTTTACTGAGCGTCCTGCAGAGCCGCGCACAGTTCTTCTGATGCGTATGCTTCTCTTTTGCATGCAAATGTTTTTTTTTCTTTTCATTTTTTTTTCTTTTTCTGAACTTAATTTCGTGGTGGAACACTGGTGTTAGAAAATCAGAAGCGTTTTTGTACCGACTCAATAATGAAGCCATAAACCAACTTAAAAAATTCATAACAAAGTTTGTACTAAAGACACGTGGTGCCTAAGACTTTTGCCACAACACGTCAGACACATGTGGATAGTGGATTTCATAATAACAGCAAATAGTTAACGTGTTAGGTTTGAATGTGAAATTATTATTCATATCGAAATTAGCATATCTACACGAGCTTCGGAGTTAGACTATGCGGTTCGTTAAGAATTTCTCCCTCAAACTTGTTGGCCGCCTCCGGCGACAGGAAATCAGACATTACTCAAACTGTCGTGTCATAATTAAATGTCAAGTCTCCCAGAGGGACCTCCCCCATGTGAAATAACACATGACCTAAACTCTAGCACGGATGGCTCTTTCCACACTCCGTTCGGTGATTGATACGCTGGAGGATGTTCGCGAATGTTCCACAAAGCACAACAGAACCGCGTTAAGGAAAATACCGAGCTGACTCGGCCTCGGTTATGCTCAGTCCTGCCGAAATGGGCCGGAGATAATTTTAGCAGAAGCGATGATAATCCTTGTATCCAGGCAACCAGCCAGGAATCTCATGCTAGAAAGTCATGATCAGAGAATCCCAGGAAGAAAACGAGGCTAATGATATGATAAGGGGAAAATCTAGAGAGTGATGCAAGATGTTTGCAAATAGAAATACAAGAGTGTGTTCGTAGTTTGTGAAGCACATTCAGAAAAGAAGATTAGAACAACGTGTGTCATATTGGGCATTATAAGGTTTATGGAGATCCGGCAATGTTAAGATGAACTGGAATCCAGATTGGCTTTATTATGAGTGGTATTTCAGGGACAGGCTTAGTGGTTAGCACTGTGGCCTTCCACCTCCACACACACATTCTGTGGTAGACATGTCGCGGTTAGTTTAGATGCTTTATTTAACGTTGCGATGTCAACATATATACAGTAATTAGCAAATAAGCTAGAGGCTAAAAATAGAAGTTTCTTACATTTGTGTTACTGGAGTTTACACAGTTTATAGTAAAGCGAGACCTCTTGTACACGTTTTAATGTTATTTTCTCTCATCTGCTCAGCCATTTGGAGCACAACTGAATATACAGTACAGGAAATAGCCTACACTGTTCAAACATGCATATGTTACCTACAGTAGGTATTTATTTCAAAAGCTTTATGTTGTGAAAAAAAGTGAGATTAGGAAATCTGTTTTTTATTCCTTAATTTGCTATTTTGTAAAGATATTCGGTTTTATTCGTTTATTTTTGTAAATGAATTTCATTTATTTTACTGTTCGGAAATGTCAGAATTTGTACGTTATCGTTTTGTTCTCAAAATAAATAAATAAATAAATAAATAAATAAATAAATCGGACATTATGATTGAAACACTGTTACTCAGTGCTTGAGTATGTTTTCACCAAATACTTTTTTTAATCTTACTCGAGTAATATTTTAAGTAAGTACAGCTACTCTTTCTTGAGTACAAATTTTGGCTGCTCTACCCACGTCTGTAAGGCGGTAAAGACGATGAGTGAGTGAGTGAGTGAGTGAGTGAGTGAGGTGTTTAATGTGTTTAATGTGCAGGTTTTAATTGACAAACACTAAGTTCTGGACACCCAAGCTGAATTAACATCCAGAGTAAAATAAGTTACTTTTACCTCCATACAGTTGATTACTTTCCTATAACAATAAATTCCAGACCTGTTTTATTCCTGTTCCTATATAAATTTGCCAAAGATGATAATTTTTTTTTTTTTTTTCATTTTAGTGTTTTGTGGAGTAAGGTATTAAATATAATGCATATCACAGACAAAATTACTGCATCAGCCTTATATCCATTTTTTGCACCTTAAGCAGAAATTGTTAGACTCCGGTGCAGTTTATAATATAAAGTTTATAGCATAATGTAATGCTTTAATGCTAACACTAAATCCTACCCGTGTTCAAAAGGAAGGAAGGTTAATGATGGAAGGAAAAAGTCAGATTGTAGAAAAGTGAGATAAGATAGCAAAGACTGCTATTTGCCCAGAAATCTGTCATAGTTCACTTTTCTCTGTGTGTGTGTGTGTGTGTGTGTGTGTGTGTGTGTGTGTGTGTGTGTGTGTGTGTGTGTGTGTGTGTGTGGATTTTTTTTATATTTTTATTTTTTAAGATACTGTAGCTTTTGGGTGGCACGGTGGTGTAGTGGTTAGCACTGTCACCTTGCACCTCCAGGGTCTGGGTTCGATTCCTGGCCAGGTTCGATTCCCGTCTCTGTGTACATGGAGTTTGCATGTTCTCCCCGTGATTGGTGGGTTTCCTTCGGGTACTCCAATTTCCTCCCACAGACCAAAAACATGGTAGGTTAGGTTAATTGGCGTTCCCAAGTTCCCAGGATTGGTACCCTGTCCAGTGTGTACCCTGCCTCATGCCCTAAGCCTCCTGGGATAGGCTCCAGGCCTCCCGTGACCATGAATACAGGATAAAGTGTTATAGACGATGAGTGAGAGAGTGAGTAAATAGTTTTTGCTCAGTCATGTGTGTGTGGTTGGTCAAAATGAAATAAACCTTATTTTATCATATTGTCTGGGTTGTGCTGAAAAAAAGGATATGACGCATACTATATTGTGCAATTGCTAAGCCTTGATATAAGCATTAAAACATAGTGATGCAAAAAAAAAAACAACCTAAAACTGCGCTGAGCTTTAAGGGTTAATGAATTATCTACGTTTTCCAGTGTAAGGCAGAACATTGAGTGATAAATCGAGGTTTGTTTGCTTTCCAATGAAACAAAAGACAATGTCTAGATAAAGAAGAGATGAACACTAACATGAATGAACCTGACTCCAATCTTTGCGAAGAAAAGCTTAAGTCAATTTTTAGTGCATCAATTGGTGACGATGGTAAAGTAACTACAGTAAATGAAACGCCATGCAATGTTCAAGTACCGACATGGTGGCGTAGTTGCCTTACACCTCCAGGTCCATGGGTTTGATTCCCGCATCGGCTCGGTGCATGGAGTTTGCATGCTCCCCCTGTGCTTGCTTGGTTTCCTCCCACAGTCTAAAAACATGCAGATGGGCTAATTGGTGTTTCCAACTGGCCTGTAGTGTGTGTGAGTGCTGTACAAATGGGAATAAACACAGTGGTCACCACTGGCCTCCACAGTCCCTGGTAACCCTCACATCAATCTTTTATATTCAGATCAATTTCAGCATAGTAGTATTTTCATGTGCATGCCCTCCAGCACACACTGTATTTGTACGAGCCCTATAAAAGGTTCAGTAGAGTAATTCAAGGAATTAAATACTTGGCGTCCCCTGACATGGATGTACAAAACATGCGGGATGCTGGCAGTACAAACTATTTTATATTGTACCTTTATTATACCCATGCAAATAAAGACACCAATAAGTGATGGAGGAAGAAAATGATTCCCGGTTATGATCCCTGAATGCAAAGCACTCGTAAGCGTGGACCAAAAACCGCAATTCTTTTATTGACTCATGCACTATACAGTATCTCATGATAAGTAGTTCATTTTGTGGAACAAAATACCCAATAAACCAGTTTGTTCCTCCAGTCACATGCAATGTTAATTAAACAATCTCTCTTTTTATTCTTTTTTATAAAAATTTTTAAAACAATCCCACACAAATTAAATGCTGCTTGTCGAGTCCCCAGAATGTCTTCTGTCCTGAGTGCTCCTTCCATAAATGTTAAGTACACAACTCCATACTGAACTTTTCATCATAGTAATGAGCATACTTTTTTTCCATACATAACCAATACAAGTCGATTTTACTACGGAAATATAAGCCTGTGAAGCTAGTGTCAGTGATGCCATCATGAAAAAAATCAATTTAATTTCATTACTGTTTCAACATTACTTAGTTACAGTAGGGCTTTTATCATATGCCTACTGTAAGTATATGGTCTAATACTCATAAGATGATTAATAGAAGAAAATCATTTGATGACCTTCAGGAAGGAAATTGTCCTTGAAGGGTTAATGTTCATGAGTGTCTTGCCTCCCTTGATGCATATTCATGCCTCATTGTGCAAATGTTTTCGATGACACAAAGACATCAGTCACTGACATCACTTCACATGCATGGTAAATTTATGAGATAAAATTATTTCATACATTTTGGATGATGAATCTGCATCTGAATAAGGAATGTGGTAGGAGAAATGATAATTGATGATTGAGTGGGTTAAAAGTTTTTTTTTTTTTTTTTAAGTGGCTGTTTCTGGTTTTGTTGTTCTGATTGGCTATGAAAATTTACATGTCTTTTCTAAATGTTTCGATTCGTTTTACACGCAGAAATACGATTGTGGAAATGAATAATATTGGTAATATTTTGGGCGGCTGGAACAGATTGTTTCATTAACATTGTTTCCTGTTGGAGAATATATTTCATATTAATAATGCAAAATATGACTTCAAGAACTCAACTCCAGATCAGATTAAATTCATACGCTGATGTGCCGCTGTGAATACAAAATGCATAAAAAATTCGTGACAATGTCAATTGTTAAAAGCACTTGAACTTTGTTCTGCAGAATGAACTTGTTTTGTTTTTTCTCTGTGGAGCTTTGAAGATTCTTAGTATTGCAGGACAAGAGTCTGGACATATCTTGGACACAAAGTATTTACTCAGACTTAAAAGCATGTTGTTTTAATCTGTTCTTGGTGTCAACATGGACATTAATTCATAATGGAAAATAATTGTTTTGCAGCGTTGAGGTATCCATGTGAATGAAAAGGATTGGAAATGGATTTTCCTTCCATCATTAAACTCAGAAGAGCGAGAGAGAGAGAACTTGGCATATGCCGAGTTGTTACGAAATCTAGCCTCTTACATGGAAAACAGGATGTTGGTCCATTAGTAAAAACAAGTTTCTTTCGTGTTATTGTGATGGGAGAAGAGAATGTAAACTGGTTCTGGGATTTCCTTTAGACTGGTGTTTTGAGTGACACCATCATGATCTTAGGCACATGTTTTGTTTATATATTTTTTTTAACCACAAATCAGATGAATGACTGCTATGTTTGTTTTTTTATTCCCAGTCTTTTTATAGGTTGGGTGTCTTTTTGTTTTGTAGTTGTTAATCCTCTCCAGCAGATCTTAATCAGACTGTACACAAGATCCATATAACAGTCCAGACTGCAGTTGAGAGTCTGTGGCTTATGAGTCAGCAATGTCATCACTGTCTGTTCGCTATTGTAGAGGTCAAGCCAAATCTGAGGCTTTGGCTTCGCTTCGTGTCCTGCTCGGATGTTTTCCCGAACTTAAGCGTACCGTATCTGCAAAAACACTGTGTGAAATGAAATATACAAGGTGTTATCAACTGAAAACAAGTAGACTTTTGGGGTAACTACAGGATCCTGGTGGCATGGTAGATTTGTGGTTTGCTCTATTGCCTTGGACCTCTACGGTCGTCGGTTCGAAACTTGCCTGTAGTTTGTTTGCAAGCACCACTGCTTTGTGGGTTTTCTCAGTTTCCTCCTACAATCAAAATATGTACATTATGGGTTTGACTGGTGTTTGCAAATTGTCCATACTCTGGGTGAGTGAGTGTGTATGTCTGTGGGTTGCAAGAGATTAGGGTCCTTGGCAATGTAACTTCCGCTACAGCAGTGACCACTGGGGTGAAGTTATAGGCGATAGGGAAGTGGGATGGACTGAAAAAAGTTGGGGGGGGGGTGGAAGAAACGAGAGGTTATTGTGCAAAGATCTTATTTAAGTGAAAATAGATAGATAGGTGTAAATAATACACTGGGTTATAAGGTAAAAAGAGGTAACACAATATGTATTGAAGTAATGTTGGATTGAATGTAGGAAGTAAATAATTTTTAACTGATTTGTAAAGATGTTTTTTCTCGCATTTCATAAAAACTTAAGTTTGTTAAGAAATGTTAGCAGAGTAGATAGCAAATACAGTGGAACCTCGGATTGCGAGTAATGTGGTTTATGAGTGTTCCGCAAGACGAGCAAAGATTTTTAATACATTTTTCATTGGAAACCGAAAACGAAAGTCTTACTTTACGAGTGCGGAGTATCATCTATCACGTATGAGCCTCTTATTGTGACAACAAGCGTCTTAGTGCTTGTCTCTTACTGGTATAATCAACATCTCCCTCTCCCTTCTATGTGGGTGCGTGCGCATAATTTGCCACTGGGCCTCACACACACCGACACACACACACACTCTCTCTCTCCCTCGCCTTTACTCGCCATCCTATTTGTGTTTCGTGCGCGTAAATTGCCATCGACACATGCAGACACACTCACCCCGGCTTCACACACACGCTTTCTTTACACAGAAACCTCTGCTCTGTCGCTATTCTTTTCAAAGTTAAGGTGCTGGTTCAGCAGCGATTCTGTTAGTATGCGCGCACGCGAGTGTCATTAGAGAGATTTCTTTTTTCCCCCCTTTAAAACAGTTTGCGTTGTGTGTGTTAGTTGTGAAAAAGGAGGAGTTTTACTAATTCCACACACACACATACAAATACATGGCGCCTGCACAAACGGAAACACTTATCTGCCGGGATTTAGTTTTACTTTTTTTAAATGTTAAGTGCAGGTTAATTTGTTTTATTTTTACTTTATATATTGTATTAATTATTTTTATGTATTTATTATTTTGGGCTGTAGAATGAATAATTTGAGTTTTCATTAATTCTTATGGGAAAATTATATTTGGTTTACGAGTGTTTTGGAATACAAGCCCACTTCCAAAACGATTTATGCTCGTGATCCAAGGTTCCACTGTAGTTTTTTTTTGTTGTTGTTGACAAATTTGTGCAAAAATGTGTTTTTTTTTTACAGGATTAATGTGTGAATGTCAAATAAGATTAATTACTCACGTATAATTTGTTGTTCTATATGAAAATAAGTGTCCGATACATTTGATATTTTCAGTATTGCTAACAAATGAAGACTTTTTGTTTGTTTTCGCTTTTTTTCCCCCCAATTTGCTCGCCTATCAGTTTAGCTCTCCCACTTATATTAAAGTGATCAACCTGAGACTGTGAACTCAACAGGAACCCTAACATTGGTTAACCCTTGTAATATACTGTAGTTGTAACAATATGCTGATGACGTTAGAATGACGTGGATAAAAATGATGTTGAGAGAACCTTGAATGAACGACCCAAACTCACACAACGTCCAATCACAGCCACAAGTTTCTAACAGAGCTCACAATTCTGATTGGAGATTGGGATGGACAGAACAGCTTCCAAGTGATGTCATGTATCTCTTAGTGTTGTAAAGTTATCTCTGTTTAATTTTCAGAAACATTGGATTATCATGAGGTGCATCTTAGTTTGTTTTATGGTGTTTGAACAGCGTCTAGACAGCATCAGCAGTAAAGCATTGAAGCCATTTTGGCAGCATTGTGTTAGAGGCATTTGTTCAACATTATCCCATAGTCATGTAGTCAACATTGTTCCAACTATAAACTAATTTGTATGTTCAAAAACAACTTAACACCTGCCATCTCCCAACATCTGTAACACTAACACAACATTTTCTAACCAAAAATTCCTTCTGCGAAGGCTAATGCATGTCTTCTTCAAGTCACATAAATCAACCGAGATGCATCTGTTTGAACTTGCACAGAGAAGCATGACACAGTCAAAGACTGCCCTCTTCCACATACAGTGGAACCTTGGATTACGAGCATAATTCATTCTGGAAGTGGGCTCGTGTTCCAAAGCACTCGTAAACCAAATCATCATTTCCCATAAGAAAAATAAAAAATAAATACATAAAATTATTAATTAATACAATCTATAAAATAAAAATAAAACAAATTAATCTGCACTTTACCCTTAAAAAAAGTAAAAATAAATCCCGACAGATAAGTGTTTTCGTTGGTGCATGCAGGCGCCGTGTGTGTGAGTGTGTGGAATTAGCCCCTTCCATCGCCTCGTTTTACACAGTAACACAACTCCTCACTCTCCCCACCTCGCTTTTTAAGTTTCACAACATACACACACACACACAACGGAAACACCGTTTTAACAGGAATGGGGGGGGGGGTAAAAAGGTGAGAGAGTGTCAAAATAAGAGCCGCATGCGTGATACATGCTACTCGGCGCTCGTAAATTTCCAGAATACTTGCTCGGTTTCCGATTAAAAATGTATTAAAAATCTTTGCTCGGTTTGCGGAACACACGTAAACCACGTTACTCGCAATCCGAGGTTCCACTGTACATGCATTCACAGATGTTCATGGTTGGCTCGTGCTGCTGTGATTGGCAAGGAGAAGAAAGGGTAGAGCATGACTAATTTTGGTCCTTTGGCTCCCGAACATTAATTTTTGTGGCACCATCAAAATGTTAATGTGTAATAATACCATACAGTATGTAAGTAGAATGTATGTTTCATTCCGATAGCACCCTTAATCAGTATTCAGTATTGATTTATTTTGATATTCTTTCTCCCCTTTTGCCTGTTTGCTGGGCGATTTTGCAGCAATCTGTCATGCAGATGCAAACAATTAACTGGTAGTGTTAGCTTGTACAATAATCCTGGAATGCTTTGATCCAGGAGTTATTAGCAGGGAAGTAAATGGGAGGGGGTGTTTAATGACATTTAGCAAAGGTGGTGGAACTGAAATGTGTGTATAGTACAACACTGGAATTTTCCTCATGACCTTTTGCAAATAAACAAGCAATTTTCTAGCTAAACCACCATCACTATATTTTTCAAATCTGTCAGCAAATATCTGTTAATCCCATCAGCTGTCTGAGTTCCACACAGGCTTAAAAACTCTATCACACACACACCAGACATCAGAACCAGGATTGAGTATGGAATCCATGCTTGGGTAAATATTTGATCCATCTTGATTATGTCAAGGAAAAAAAATATATGTAGTTTGGAAATTTCACTTTTTTAAACATGAAAGGCAAAACTCTCAGTTCAGATATGATAGAACACACACATGGTTATAGACCTCCACTTTTCAGTTCCCTTTCAGTTTCCTTATAATACAGGCTCAAACCGGAGGATATTATGCTATTATGATGCCAACCATATGCTTTTCATTAATGTTCTCCATTACACAATGTCCATTACAAGCAAAGGATCACTTTAGCCGTTCCAGTCGCTGAGCAAAACAGTTTTGTGGGTTTTTTTTTTATGTTGGCATATTTTGGCAATACTCAATCTTAAGGAATGTGTCTTTGGTTATGGGTATTGCTGTCAGCATTGTCCTGAGCTGTGATTGTTCAGACATACTCTCCATACTGTGTCATGCTTCCACCAAACAAAGCTCATGATTCATGCCCAAATTTTTTTGTCCAGAAATATTACTGTATTGTTGTGACTCTACTTTATCCCTTGATATGAAATCTGTAGATATATTCGTTAAAGGGGGGGGGGGGGATTAAACTATATTTAGTCTTTTACAGTATTTACAGTATGCTTGCATGTTTCTTTTCTCTGCCTTATCCTTAAAAGTTACTTTAAAGAAAACCACAACCGGACATGTGGTTCCAAACTGTTCTGCTTTGTGTACATAATTAACCTTTGCTCAAAAAATGGACAAGTTCCAAATCGCTCAAAAAATGGACATGTTCCAAATCTTGCTCTGGATCCTTTCATTTAACAGAGTTTATCAACTTTTAATCCAGTGGACAGCACCATTCCCCGTTAAAAAACAGCCGCGAGCATTTACAAGGAAAAACGGAAATTGATTGTTGGCTGCCTTTCTGGAAAATATTCTCTTAGCCTCTGGAGTCATTGACACATTTGCAGGGAACCATAGAGGAAGGGGGAAGTGTGTGGGGGGGGGGTGTAATGCAAAATCTCTCCCAAACCTGGGCATATGTACTTACTGTGAGCTATAATTAAAGTGGTAATATCTGATTGGGGAAAATAATGTTGTGCTTTCACCATACTAACATCACAGCAATGGTTGGGCAAGATAGTAGATATAATGGGCTAAGTGTTCAAAAGTATGTATGTTAAAATGAGGTTTGTATTTCCTTGTTTGTGAGCTTGCCTAGGAAGATCAGATTCGTCTGCAAAACATGATTAGGCAAAGTGATAAGGAGAGGAGCTGTAATAAGGTCAACGTAATTTCCATTGGCCTGTAATTCCTTGTTGGCTTTGTATAAGATCCATTACCAAAGGGCTTACAGTACAAAAAATAATAATAAATGCTTACTCGGTTATGTCTTCATGGAACCCATTGATATGAGGTTGTGATAGTGCAACCTCATATCAATGATATCTGTCTACATCTAAAGCTGAATTGCAAAATGCGCAAACTGATGTTTTTGTCTTAAATCACAGTACATTAAATGATATAGAATAAATGGAAGAAACAGGAACACATTTTTTACTGCTACAGCCATATTTTAAACAGGTTGTTCATGTAACATCCTTAGCAGCGACCTCGTTTCTCCCCTCGTGTCTGTTCCAACCAGAAGTGGAAAGTGACGAATTACATTTACTCACGTTACTGTAATGGAGTAGTTTTTTTTTTGTGTACTTCTACTTTTTAAAGTAGTTTTTAAAATCTGTAATTTTAAGTATGTTTTGTTTGAAGTATTGTAATTCGCTACATTTTACATCATATGCGCTACTGAGTAAAACAAATGAATGAAAATGGAAAATTTTTTTTTTTTTTTTTTTTTTTTACAAAGATTCTGCTTTGTATAAATCAGGGGTGCTTCTTCTTCTCAAACACAGCTGATTTAACTAATCTGTTAATTACTAGGTTCAGTGCGTCTGTTTAGGTGTTGGTGAAGTACAAACTGTGCTGGTCACTGGCTCTACAGGACTGGATTTGGACACCCTTGGTATAAATGCTTCGTTGCGCTCGCGTGTGTGTATCGTGTCCTGGTCGCGCGCCGCTCCAGACTCCACTCCAGGTTTTCTGACTGTTTCCCCACATCGGCATCTACCTGACCTTCCACACGGCCGCTTCCGCCCTGAGAGTGACGTCATCAACCAGCGCCACCATATATAAACCGGAGAGAGACGCGGGAAAGAACGAAGAGATTGTGATTTTGGTTGTTTTGATGTTTGGTTGTGACTTTTTGCCTTTCATTGGCTTTTTGATTATTGCTTTTTGTTGGTCTGTATGTTTGTGCACTCACTAGTAGTAGTGGCTTGGCTGCCATTTATTTTGGGAAGAGGGAATTTATTCACTGTTTTTGGTTTAGGGAGTCAGGGAAGGAACATGTTTGTTTTTTTGTTTTTTTTGTTTTTTTTGCAGGTAATCTAGCTTCTAGTTCTTTCTGCCATATACCACCATTTCCATACAGTTTAAAATAGAATCCTGAACCTTTCTTTTGCTGTACAGCTCAACCCTAGACTGGGATGTGACGCCATATTTAAGTGACCACTTTGATTTTCAAGCACAAGAAATACAACAGCTTTATTTTGTAAAGGTGTTCCTTCAGTTAAAAACAACTAGTATGATATTTATATCTGCTCATCTTTTTTGAACTACGCTAGAATGCCTCATCCCACCCCTGCTGTTAAAAAATAAATAAATAAAATAAATAAATTACATAAACAGTAACATTTACTCTGAGTAAATTTTTATGAGCTACTTTTTACTTGAGTAGATTTTTATAGTGGTAACTTTACTTGTACCGCAGTAAAACTGCACTGAAGTAACAGTACTTTTACTTGAGTACAAAATTTTAGTACTTGTTCCAACCACGCGCATTCAGCATCACCAGTATACTAATCACTGCCCTGATCATCTGTCATCATCTGTACCTGTTTCTCACTGGTTAATATCTTAGCGTCGATGTTTTTCTATGCTTGAATTATTCATAGGTCACTGTTTGGCTTAATGAATAAAAAACATTCCTCTGAAACTGGTCAGGTGCAGGGAATGGACTGAAAATGAGAGACAAACCTGGCCAAAAATGAGACGTCGGGAGAATTATTCCTGAGGACTACATTAAAATTCAAGAAAGTCTGGTACTTTCGAAGCAAAATATGACTCAAACGGCTCAAGACTTTTCAACAGTACTGTACTGTATATATTCACTTATATTCAATATGCATATATGGATGTACTCTATGTATATAACAGATATTAAACAGACTACTGTATATTTTATAAGACATCTACACTGTCAGGCTCCACAAGTTTCATATTTTAGTCCCTGTGGTTTTAAAATGAAAAAAAAAAAAAATAATAATCAAGATGTGTTTGAAGCAGTGGCGGCCGGTCAATACGGGACGCAGGGGGCGCCGCCCTCCTTAAAGTTAGGCAGAGAAGAATGCCACTTTAACATGTCATTATTTAACATAATAATTATTTATTTTAATAATGAAATAAAGTCATTTGGTCACAATATTCCGCTGTATTTCTTAATATAATTTATTTGCAATTTAAAAAAATCTGAACTGTATTACGTTCATTTGTGTTCGTGTATGCGGGGCGCCGGACAGACGAGTGTCTATGTACTGTAGGCACGTACATTTTTGAAAAGCATGTGACCTGAGGCTGAGCTCTGATTTCTTTTTTTTTTTTTTTTAAATAAATCCCTCCATTTTCACAAGCTCAAAACTAACTGGACAACTCACTGCCAAGCAGTTTCTTGACCACTTATGGAATGTGGAGATAAAAGGTCTGAAGTTGAGACAACAGAAACCTTAAGTGGCTACATCAACAATCTGGGACATTCCATAAAAACGGCAGACAATAAGTGTGATAAGCACAGGGACACCAAAGTGCCTGGAAGACCACAGAAGACAATGAAATAAGATGACTACAGAATCCTTTACAACATGCCCTTTACAACATCAAGCCAAGTATAGAATACCCGCGGACGGGTTGATGTACGGGTAGGTTACTGCTGTTTATTGATAAAGGTAGCAGGATGAATTCTGAAGTTCATAGAGCTGTATTTTCTGCTCAGATTCAGATTGCTGCAAAATATATGTGATTAGGCAGTGCTTCACATTACAGATGGATAATCACCCCCAAAATGATTTAATTAAATCATTAATTAATTAAATAAATTAATTAAATTTAATTTAATTAAAAGGCTCTTAGGGTTCAGAAATGTTCTTATGGGGCAGTCCCCTGACCTCAACTCAATTAAGCTGCTTTTCACTTCTTGAAGACAAAACTGGTGGCAGAAGGAACTCCAAACAGGCAGCAACCGACTGCAAGGCAGCTGCAGTAAAGGCTTGGCAAAGGAGCTCAAGATAGAAAACGCATGTCCTTGTGTTTCAAGTGTTGAAAGAAAAAAACAATTTTAGATGATTACTTCATCATTCAATGGTGGTGGTGGTGGTGGAATTATAGACATGAGTCCCAAAATTTGTGGAACCAAGATTAGTTTCTGAGGAATGTGATGGAAAGGTTAAATTATGGAGAATGAATGGATCTGCTCATGATCCAAAACATACAAGCTCATCGGTCAAGAATGTTAGAGGTAATGCCATGGCTTGAGCTTGCATGGCTGCTTCTGGAATGAGCTCTCTTTCTTACTGATGCTAAAGCTCATGATGGTAGCAGCACAATGAATTCTGAGGTCTACATAAACAATCTGTCTGCCAGTTTACTGAGAAATGTATCAAGTCTAACTGTTAGGAACTTCATCATGCAGCAAGACAACAACACAAAACACACTGCCAACACAACAGGGGGCTTCATCAGGGGGATAAAAGTGGGGCTGGCCGAGTCATTCACCAGACTTTAACCCAACATTCACAACCGATGAAAGAAGCCAAAGGACAAGTCTGGAAAAGTATTTCGACGGAAGAACGCATCACGTTGGGGATGTCGGCGGGTGATACTGTAGCTCGATGGGGTTATTATTTTAAGCAAAGGGATATGCAAACCATTTAGACTAGCTATTGCAATACTTATAAAAGTGGAGAGGTTTATGTTTTAAGGTGTTCAACACATCTAGATGTGAATAATCAGAAAAATCAAAGCTGAAAGTTTGATCTGTTATCTCATTCATTTTCTCATCTTTATGAGTGAAATGACTTCTGACCTCGCCGGTCCGATACTTTTTAATAAAGCATTACTGTCTATTCTTTAGTTTGACTAAAAGGAAAAAGAAAAGGAAACCGCGTATGACCTTGCAGCTCTTCTTAGAACAAGGCTAGTAAAGCATTCAGCACACGGCACAATGAGCTATTAGCGAAGCAGCACTTGCAACTCCACTGTGACTCTTCCATCTACAGTACATTATCTGGTTTTCATTTGATTAAATATTTCACAATGTCCGTTCCGTGCCCCGGTCCCTCCATCACATCGGCCTCATGTTATGAGGAATGCAGCTGCCCGTGGGAATGTCTGGAGCCTTGACTCGGGTTTCTGTGCCTCGTAAAAAACTTCACTGAGTGGATTTATTACTGAAACTTGTCCACGATCTTAAGCTTGGTGTCAGTGCCAGCTCAGGAAATTTTACTTTGTTTTAGTAAACACACACACACACATACACACACATATACATATACACACACACAAACACACGTGCGCACATGCAAACTCTCCAGACAGGAAAGAGGCTTAGAGCTTGTACACAGACACAATTAGACTACAGTTAATAAGGACAGTGTTTACAATAGCACATGTGTCTAAGGGGAAATGGAATGTCAGTGTAACACACACACACACACACACACACACACACACACACACACACACACACACACACACACACATGTCAAAAGTGTCACATGGCTAATATCCAAAATCACTCACTCACTCATCGTCTATACCGCTTTATCTTGTATACAGGTTCGTGGGGGGCCTGGAGCCTATCACAGGAGACTTGGGGGACGAAGTAAGGTTCAGCCTGGACAGGGTGCCAATCCATCACTCACACACTATGGGCAATTTGGGAACACCATTTAGCCTAATCTGCATGTCTTTGGACTGTGGGAGGAAACCGGAGTACCCGGAAGAAACCCATCAAGCACAGGGAATCAAACCTGGACGGGAACCGAACGGCGACGGTGCTACCCACTAATCCACTGTGCCGCCTAATATCCAAACTAAATAATAATTATAATAAAGGAATGTCTATTTATCATGCTGTTGATTCTGCATCAAACAAGAACAAAAAATGTGAATTATTCTATTTTGTAATATTAAAAACATCATTTTTATACCACATATGAGTTATTTTGCAGAAATCCTCCGTTAGTTTTGTTTATAATGTAATATGCAGGAATTATTTGAAGCCTGATCATTGATGATTTATGAACGAGTTCCTTCTACTATACTAAAGACAACTGTGATGTTTTTCGACAACTTCTTCTGAGTTCGCTTGTAAGGAGTTTTACATCATTACAAATGATGCAACCAGGAGCAAAAAATATATTATAACTTATTAAACGTCTCTCAATTCTTATTAGTTAGAAAGTATTATGAAAAAATATCAAATCTAAACTGTTTTTCTATAACAGTACAATTCAAATACTGTATATTAATGTGCACGTCCTCGGTTTATTGTTTCTATAGCAACGCATTTACAAAGGCTTGTATGAATCTCCATGTGTTTCTTCCAGGTACCCTGGATTCCTCAGACAGTCCAAAGACTTACACTGTAGTGTGATTAGTGTTTCCAAATTGCCCCGGTGTATGATTTGGTGTGTGTGTGTGTATATGTGTGTGTGCCCTCAATGTGTTCGCGCCCCATCCAGCCTGTTCCTTACATTGTGCTCCGAGTTCGAGCTCCAGGCCCCCGGCGACCCTAAACAAGAGGCTGACTCATTAATAAATAAAAAAGTATAATTGATGGCAGACTGTGTGGTATACAAGGAGTAAAACACTTCATGAGTCTCTGTTATTGGAAAGCAATCAACTCCAGGGTGGCACTGGAATCACAACGCATGGCTTTTCTCATAACAGCATGCCAGGGCATTCTTTTTTTAGAAATGTTATATTATTCGCTGTTGCTGTTGGAATTCTTTTGCACTTTAACTCGTGAATAGTTTACAGTCCAAGAACATAAAGGTCATGTCGGCACGACCGCCCACCCAGCAAGTTCACCACAGTTCTTTCGCCATCGACCAGAGGAAGAAATAACAAACACACTGCCTGGAGATTTATTATTCAGACCAGCTCCATGTCAAGCTAATTCAGGAAGGGATGTAAGAATTATGCCAATATAAAGCTAAGACACCATGTACAACATGATGACCTGCATGATATCTTCTCATATGCTTTTTTATAAAAAAATTTTTTAGCACTCCTAAATTACTAGCCAAGGCAAACTACTGTATATGATTACCATGATGTCACGTAGCTCCTTTTGTTATGGGACATTTCTTTGTTGAAAAGTACAAAGTGCCTGTTTTGACGTACAATATACTTACATAAGCCAAGCACCAAAATTCCCTTTGGAGTCAGTATGTGTGAAAGAGAGATGGTGAGGAAATGACATTATCTCATGTTTTTTGCATATCAGAGTGTAATCATGGCGCAAATGAATGCAGTGTTATACACTCACCAGCCATAACACCATATTAATGCTGGATAGGACCAGCTTTGCTTTCAGAACTGCTAAATGTTAACATGATTGCATCACATACACTAAGTGCTGCAGAAGAGTCACATGAGCATCTGTGTTGAAAATCTTCCCACTATTCATGTGTACAGAACCATCCATCCATCCATCCATCCATTAAGGAACGGCTGTAGGACCGTGGAGGCCAATGGTGACCATTGTATTCATTGCCGTTTTAATGACCGTGGTAGAACCTCCGGTCAACATTCACACATGCATTCACACACTATGCCAATTAGCCTAATCTGTATGTCTTTGAACTGTGGGAGGAAACCGGTGTACCTGGAGGAAACCCACCAAGCACTGGGAGAACATGCACTCAGACCTTGAGGCACAAATTGAACCTGGACTCTAGAGGTGTGAGACGACAGTACTAAAGTACAGCAGATTTTTTTTTTTTAAATGCATAGCATAAAAGAGTAAAGGTTACATGCATCATACAGTATGTACTGTAACTGGCTCATACTTTTAGTGCTGGTTCCGTTGACGCGCAAATCTGAACTATGGAAAGACATGGAAAGCGTTAACTCTGGGAGAATCGTTCGATTTTCTGTGCAGAACCATACAACCAAACGACCAAAATGTTTCAAGTAGAACTCATTCATGTAAGCAAGAAGAACTCCTAAATAACCATTATTTCCTTAAGTACACCAATCCGCCCCTAACATCCAAACCACTGGCAGGTGACGTGAATAACATTAATTATCTTGTTACAATGGCAGCTGTCAAGGGGTGCAATCGATTAGACGGAAAGTGAATGGCCAGTCCTTGAAGCTGATGTGTTGAAAGCAGGGAAAGTGAGCAATTGTGAGCATCTGAGTGACTTTAACAATGGCTAAGTTGTGATGGCTAAATGACCAGATCAGAGCATGTCTAAAGCTAGCTTGGTGTTCTTGACATGCGGTGGTTAGTACCTACAACAAGTCATCCAAGGAAGGAGACCTGGTGACAGGGTCTTGCATTTATACTACGAGGGGTGTTCAAGTCAAACTAGGACTTTCTCCTGGACAGAACAACGGAATACAACCTTTTTATTTTTCTATATAATCCCCTGCTACTCTAATTGCTACGCTCTTATCCGTGCTCGGATATCATCAAGGTAGAAAGTTTTCTCGGTATGTCAGAGACATGATCAAACTGCCTGCTTCATGTCTGCAACTCCAGCCTACCAGGAACAGCTTTAATGAATGTATTTTAAACATATGGGGTGTAGAGCCCTCTGAGTGGCGCCCTATCATCTGGAGATTGCTAGTTCAATTCCTGGGGTGGTGCTGTAGCCTCTGCAGCTGGGAACCTAGAGAGAGCTGATTGGCCGGGTTATCTCAACAGACTCCAGGGATGGGAGTCGATTAGCATTCTTATCTCATCAGATTCCGGCTCTACAACCAATCATGGGTGTCTGTGTAGGTTTATGCAAGCAGAAGAAGAGGATAGTGCTGTTTTCCAAGTGTGCAAGGAGTGCGAGTAAGCAATTAAAATTCAAATGCAGTTGGCTGGCGTCTCCCTGACTGGTAGTAGTAGCTTTAAGTAGGGAGGAAAATCAGGGGGGAAGAAACATACGGGGATGTGTAAAATAACTCCCAGCCGATGAATGATTGTGTGCACAGTTCCTACAAACAGATGCGTCTCTTCCTTCCTTATGTTGGTGATGCCAACTTTTAAGGATCACTGCTCACCGCATTGGGCTCAGAGCAATCTTGCCTGGGATCGTCAATCACAGAGCCTTATGACGTATGCCACTCTTTAAAGCATTTCTATCATTGTACAAAAACGCTAAACTTAGACTCATATTCTTATCACTGTACTGTGCTAGAACTGTTTTCTGTAAACTTCAATCAGTTTTGTAAGTTATTTCTGTTTTTACTTTTTACCCTGTTGCCAAGACCACCACACAGCACACACACACACACACAGCACACACACACACACACACACACACACACACACACACACACACACACACACACACACACACACACACACGTCTCCATAACTCCTCTAGGACCAACAACCCTCTGAAGGTTTAACCCAAATATGGGTTTGACCTGAAAAATATAGTTCTGCCCTGCATTAAAAATGTGACTGTGTGAGAAATATGTTGACTGTGTTGCTGCACACATTCAGGGTATTAGGCGTTTGCGCTCTGTCCAATACTTCCCACAGCGTGAGATTAGTCTTATTCCAATTTGATCCCCCCCCCCCCCTCCCCACCTCACTTGCTGGGAGACATCAAGACTAAAAGAAACATGAAAATGTCAGCGATGGTGATGCTCAGCAGAACACTTTTCACACATTCCTGGCTCGTCTTGGAGTGTTCTATCAATTCAACGCTGCGTTCTGCTCATTATAGATAGTGGCGTGATGGAAATAACGTAGCCCTTCTGTACATCTTTGCATTTGGTATTAAATCTGCCATCATAAAAGGAGAGGTGCCAGTTCGTCAGTCTACGTATATTTGCATCTCGCCATCTCATCTCACGGGGCGGGAGGGACGAGCGGGAGGGCGGAATGATGTTACTCTACACCAAAGCTCAGTGGGAGATCTGGATATGTGCAACGATACACTGGGAACAGCGATGAAGAAAAGCTAGAGGATGAAAAACAATGCTCTGTCAACTGGTAATGTATGTTTATCGTCAAAAGGGAAATACGGTTTTCATCAGGAACTTTGTCTAAAATTGTAGAGCGGCTTTGGAACGAACTCTTCTCATCTGTCTGGAAGGAGCGATTTCCTCTTGAGTCTTGTCCTCGATGTTTTTTTGTTTTTGTTTTGTTTTGTTTTTTTTTCTGAACTCAGCCGCCATAAATGCCAGCCAAAGCTGCTGGGATGGTGGCCACAGACCACCGAGGAGAACAGAGCAATTTCACAGAGGGAGGTGAAGGAAACACTGGCCAAGGTTTTGGCTACAAAGCCCCTGGTGCATGCTTTGGTCTACATCCAGCAGCGCTTGATTGGCTGTTTACAGCAGCATGAGCCGTATGCTGCACTACATGACGGAAATCATAAGCCTCTTTATGGGCGGAATTTTGTTTTCCACTTGAATGCAGGGCCCCGTTTATCGTCGTACTAACACCAGACAACGTACTGGAGATCTGAAACATGCCGAAGCAGTCGAGCGTTTCCCATTTGGTGCCTATTTGGACGGGGGTGGGGGGAGTTGAATCTTCATACTTAAGTTAACCGCTAAAATTGAACTCGTGTTGGAACAACATCCTAATAGACCACGAAATAAAGCATTATTGTTTTTAAAGCTTTTGTAGCTTTTTTGTCCTGATTATACAATTATTGAGAATTCAACAATGTTCTAGGTACGGTAACAATTAAACTGAGATAAAAGAAGGTCACCACTAAATACCATTCACTCAAATATGATCATTTGATAGAAACTTAAATAACAGCTAATTTATACAATGATCATAATGATTGTGCAATCGAGTGTTATAGAACCTCATAGAAAATCTTTCATTTTAACATGTTTAGATGTTCCTGTTGGGTACGATTATTCACTCCCTCTTTACTTACTCATCGTCTATACTGTACCTCTTAATCCTGTATACAGGGTCGTGAGGGGCCTGGCGCCTATCCCAGGAGACTTGTCCCAGGCGGGGTACACCCTGGACAGGGTGCCAATCCATCACGGGGCACACACATTCGCACACACTCATTCACACACTACGGACAATTTAGGAACATCAATTAGCCTAACCTGCATGTCTTTGGACTGTGGGAGGAAACCTGAGTATCCAGAGGAAACCCACCAACGTGGTGGAATGAGCTTCCTCTAGACGTCCGTACAGTCGAGTTACTGGCAATCTTTAAGTGACGACCATCTGTTTCTTAGGTATTTGGGTTAATTCACCACACCCTTCCCAAACATCTTTCCAAAAATAAATAAATGATTTTTTTTTTAAATCCCTTCTAAAAGTGTTTGACTGAGAGTACACATCTAGTAAGTAACCTACAGTAGTAAACCAATGTAAGGAGATATTTAATGATGGAAAGCATTGATATAACTCACTCTGGATGAAAGCATCTGCCAAATATCTGAATGCAAATGTATTTCTATGGTGCTTTTAACAAGAAATTAAATTCCACATATCGTTTTTTTTTTTAATGTGAAAAAATGTCTAGGTTTATGCAGTTTTACTGTACTTTCATCATTTCCCCCCTAATAAGCAGATAATCTCGAGATCTGAGACGGCATGAGGAAGAAACCTTGAGAGGAACCAGGAACCCAGTGTCATCTGGATAATACGTGATAACGTGACTATAAACGTCAAGTCAAGTCAATTTTATTTATATAGCGCTTTTAACAATTGAGATTGTCGCAAAGCAGCTTTACACAATCAAAAGAAGTAAGATTGTATGCAATGTGTATGAATCAAAATGATCAGATTGTCCCTGATGACGGTGGCAAGGAAAAACTCCCTGAGATGGTGATAGGAAGAAACCTTGAGAGGAGCCAGACTCAACAGGGAACCCATCCTCATCTGGGTGAAACGGATAGCAGGGATTGATCAGCATAATAATGTGTACTGGAAGTTCAGTGTAACAGGAGATGTGTTAAAATTAAAATTTAAACAAACCCCTTCTATCACTGTGCGCTATATGGTCAAAAGTAACAGGTAATTTGGTTTAGTTCTTCGTTGAGGTTGTCATCTGTACAAAAATACTGGGTACCAAAATATGTGGTTGTGTTTTTTTGTTTGTTTGTTTTGTTTTTACGTTCAGTTTTAAGAACTTTACTGCATCAGATTTGTATTCTTCTTTTTTTAAATTTCCAAGAAATGAATCAAACAATATTAAAATATCATTATAATGCCAGATCTGAAAACTAAGCCATCCTGAAACTGTAATATCTGGCCACCCAGGTAGTGAGTTAAATGATGCCCTTAAGGAAGAACAACATACTGCATATTAAAAAGCTTTAATCACATTTTAGATGATATCGGTGTTACATGCTTCATATATTAAGATGTAAACTGACCCATATTGTTCCTATATTGTTGGCACCCATGAAAATGAGTTTGCAACCAGTTACTGTTTCCTGTGGCTACATGTACCTGTACGTATGTATCGTGCATAAAGAACTGAACATTATTTCAGTAAAGTTGCATGGTAAAAAAAAAATTTTTTAAATCAGCAGTAAAAGCCATAGTTATGGTTAATAATTAGCATTTACACACACACACACACACACACACACACACACACACACACACACACACACACACACACACACACACACACAATGTGATGAGAACTCACAGGATTAGGACTAAACAGCTGTGTGTGTCCATGACAAAAAACAAAAACACTTTTTAGTAAGAGTAATCAGAAAAACATGCTCCTATTGAGCATACAGATTGGATTTTGGAACATGGAGAAATGTCATGTGTGGTCCAATAGTCCAGTTTGACCCTATGGGCAGCAATGGGTGCGTCATGGTAAGAAGCGTCTGGATCTGAATGAGCAGGTTATCATTTCTATGGAGGCATCTTCCAGGGCTGAAATTGTGAAAGAGTGTTTCTGGGTGCATAAGGAATCATTTTCACACATAACATGGACACCATGTTGTCAAAACTACAGGTGACAACAGGGAGCACACAGTATATTTCCCTGTACAAGGGGCGTTCAAGTCAAAACGGGGCTTTTGATTGTGCGGAATATCAGGACGCAGTTATTACACAGTAAAAACTCTCTTTATTTCTCTATATAATCCGTATGCACTCATTCCAGCGTTTCACTCGTGCTTGGATACCGTCAAAGTAGAACGTTTTCTCAGTACGCTGCTTCACGTCTGAAACAATTGCCTCCTTTAATGGCTGTATTGGGGATGAGTCAATAACTCCCGGCCGAGTTCTATTACAGTATACGTGCAAGTGCTGTTGGTGAATGATTGTGTGTACAGTTCCCACAGACCGATGCGTCTCTTCCATTTGCTTTCCATTAGCAGAATGTTCATAAGAACGACTGCAGTGGGCTTCGAGCCACCACGGCCAGGATGGCATTCAGGACATACAGTGTGACCTTCTCGAAAATGTTTGCACCAGTCAAATGTTTTCACTGTGGCTTAGAGTCTCATCACTGTACTGTGTTTTTACACCTTTTGTTCATGAGATATTTCATGACACGTCCCAGTTTGACTGTACAATCCACATATGAGTACCACTGGGGATTATTCTTTTGCCAAACACAAAAGCAGAGTCCAGGTCTCAGGAAGTGAATAATATTGTCCCACCTGAAATTGCAATAACCAAAACGCACTCCAGTTTTGACTCGCACATCTTAGTCTAAAACACTCTACTGCGGAGGTAATTTAATGTTGATTATGTTACAAGAAGAGATCTGAGAAGTGGAAGGTTGTCGAAACTGTATTTGTTCCTCTCATCAAAGTGCACTTCACTCACAAGGAAACAAATATATATTATTAAAAACTCGTTTTAGTCGCATTTTATATGGTTCCATTGTGGAATAAAAAGCCACAGATGTGCACCTCATAAATCCAGACATCCACAATGATATTATGTTATAAAAGAAATACATTTTTACAAAAAACAAAAAAAACAAACTTTTTTTAGTTTTGATAATTAAAAAAAAAAAAACTCTATATGTAATTTTTCCAGAATGAGGCAGATCCAAGCTGATGGTTTAGAATGCATGAAGATGCATCAAAGATTTCCCAGTCTCATTTCTATTTTAATCCTCCAATTAAATATTTACAACCGTGTGCAGCATGAGTAAAATGAGCAAAGACATGCAAGCGGTGCAGCAGTGGAAGACTCAGAGCATCATATCATGCAATAAATCAAACCTAATTCATTATACATGGACATATCAAATATTCAGATTAGATGGCAAACTTGATTATCTGCATAACATGATTTGGAGATTCATAGATAAACAATACACCTTACACAGTATGTTTAATATTTGTTGAATATATATAATCACGGTGATATTACAATATTAGAACCCCCCCCCCCCCCCCCCCCCCCCTGGGTAATCATGTTATGGGGGAAATGAAAATAACATGTGGCACTAAATCCTGTCTGGGTTTTCTGTATCTTGTTTGTAATATTTGCAGAAATTTCACATGGCAGTCATGTCCTCAGGTTACTTGTGGTGCTGAGTTCAACGTACTGCATTATCCTTATGGAGGTCCTGTTTCTATTTCATGTTCTCCTGATGTTCTTCAAATCCTCTAGTTCCCGCCTGCCTCACAAAGACAGACAATCACTAAAGACGAATAAATAAATTTTATTCGATGCTATCGATGCTAATTTGTTAACAATGCAGATATGTGGAATATATAACCTAAAAACAACCTAAGGTACCACAGACATGATGTTGTCGGACCGTTTGCACATGGACATTAACCAGCACAACTGCTGTAAGTACAGTAAACGTTATTCATATTCTGTTGTTTAGAGGTTGTATTTACAGCCCCGTATTTCGTGCAATGTTTCAAAACATCATTTCATTAAAGTCGAACTTTGTCAAAAACAATGTTGGTCTGATGTTGTGTTGGCACCCAGGTGGACAATGTTGCAACCAAATGACTTTATGGCCATAAGACAGATCATACAACATTTAGGGTTCCAACTTAGAAAAATGTCTAAAATCAGAAATGTCACCAAGTCCTGCTGTATTGATTTATTACTTGTTTCCTCTGTTGATTGACTGTGTTTTCTTGTCACTTGATTTTGTGTTCTCTTGTCAAACTTTGAGTATGATGTATACTTTTAGTTTTTGTTTTTTTTTTCTAGATTATAATGTGACATTGTTATTACTGGGGAAACTTATGCTTAAAATCTTTAACCCTTGTGTAGTACATGGATAAAAAGCTAGTGTTTGTATTTTTTTCTACTCTGGTTTTCAAATCAATTTTTGATCATATACTGCATCATTTGTATCCTCATACCTGCAGGGTCGAGGGTTCGTCTCCCACCGTGGGTCTGTGTGCGTGTGGTTACTGTAGGTTAATTGGTGTTCCCAAATTGCCCATGGTGGCGCGTGTGTTTACACTGCTATTCATATCTTGGCCATTCTTAAAAAATAAGTAGGGAAAAAAAAAATCTTTTTTGTTTATTAATAAAATGATATTTTATTGATTTTATTTTATCATAAAATGAAAAAAAATTGCAGGTTATTAAAAAATGCTTAACTGTAAAGTTTGTGACGTTTTTTTTTTTTTTTTCCCTCAAGGCAAGGCGCGATTGATCCCATTGTTCATTTAGCTACAGAACATTTGGGAAAAAATGCTTTAAGTGGATTGTAATTGGTAGATGTACAGTATACAGCAAGCAGAGTTGAGTTTTTATACTATAATTAGATTGAAAAGTAAACCATGGCATGGTTATAATGATGATAATAGCAATGTCTCTCAACAACCAGACCAAATTAGAAAGAATCAGAGACAGACTCTGTATTAAAGTATTATACTGGACTGGTATTAAAACTCGAATATACCAATATGATCTTATAAACATTATAACACTGAAACACCATAAAACTGTAATGTAATACAATGTAAGACATTTCTAATGAAATCATTTTTATATATTTTCAACATTGTCTAAAAAAAAAAAATTAATAAAATGTGGCTACAGTTTTAGACCAGAAAGAGGACCTGTGTTATCCTAAGGTGTATGAAGTCTGCTTTGGAACATGGCACAGTCATTGCTTGGGCATAACTCAGGGGAAACTGACCTAGTTCTTATTATCGACAGCACCATCTGGATGAATTATGAAGCTTACACAAGCTCGGCGCTCAACATATCTTCACCTTGGCAAAAAAATAGCATGCTGCCAAAGCCACGATTGGGTTTTTAGTGCCACATTTTGACCATCCATGTGACATCAACATAACATGAATACCACAGACAAGACAGACAGAAAAGCCAAACAGAACCCAGAAACAGAAGAAGTGAAAAGACAGACTCAGTAAAACTAGACCTGTAGTACAGTATTTGATGTCTGGTCCATTTTGCCAAAACATATGGGCAAGAAATGTGGCGTCCTTTCAAAGAATGAATAAAATGGCAGAACATCTCACTACTGACTTTTTCCATCGCCCAATGACAAACATAAGATTTGACTACTAACTGACTCTATAAACTTTATCCAGTCCAGTCCAGTCCAGTCCAGTCCAAAAAGCTTATTGTGTCCTGGTATCCAAAAGTGAGTTGCTCAGCCTAAAACTAGGCAAGCAACCAAAGAAAAACGTGCAGAGGGCCAAATCCTAAAGCTCTTGGCCAGGAAAGTTCACAAAAGACTCTGTGTTTGACTAAGACTCTGAATTTCCAACTTTCAAGCCGGAAAATTAACAAAGAAAATCCCCTTTACTCAGAATTCTCCAGAGAAATTTGGAACGTTCCTCTCATTAATAAGTTCAGGAAGTGACATCAAATCAAGGTGGCTGTCCAAAGCGCCAACAGTAAACAAAGTATCACTTCTACTTCTACTTTTAAATAAGTATACTACAGTATAAGTATAACTAAATATACAGTATTATACTGTATAGACTAATATTGGCTTTTGATCCATCAACATACAGACATGTCTATGTTAATTCTATCACAAGCTTGACAATTGTCAAGGCAAGTGTTAGCTAGTTAGCTAGCCTGTTGCTAACGAAAGAAGAACACAGTGGCCCCCAGATGGCATAAAAATGACATACTGTAACCACAATTTCTAACTTTGCATTTTAGAGTTAAGTCAGCAATATACCAAAATGTTCTTTAATCCCTGGGCCTGAAACAGAAACTATTAGTAGAATGATTAGCGGCTACTGTAGCTTTACCTGGAATCATTGTATATAAAAGATGTACAACCTAAAAAAAATTATTTAGCTTTTGTCCAATTATTTCCATATGTTGTTGTTGGTCCTTTTCGTCTGCTCCTGTCAAGGCGTCGCCATAGCCGAGCATCTGATCCGCACACGTTGGCGGGTTTTATGCCGGACGCCCTTCTTGAATCAACTGTCCCATTTTACTCAGGCTTGGGATCGGCACTGCATTGGCTGCAGTGGCTGGGGGTTTGGGCATTGGGTTGGTCTACTGCTACTGAGTCCTGTCCGATTATTTCCACATGAAAAAGAAATTAAATAGAAAGAAGAAAGCTAGGAAAAGAACAGCTGCATACATGATTCTCCAATACAAAAGTAAATACCTTACAAATAAATCAGATATTTTGCAGTTACTGTTTTATTTCAAATGCAGCGTTCTACTATCAAGCCTTTGCATAATAATCACGTATTATGATATATGAATACATTTAGATTCTAAAATCATTTCTGGTTTGGTTTCAACCATTTTCCATTTCCAGTCAACATTTTTATTTTTTTTTTGTTATTACTCTGGTAAACAGATTACGTTCTAATAATATACTAGGTATGTATATTGTGACCATCAAATATTTGCCTATAATTTGTGGCTCCTTGCTTGGCCTGCAAACGTATCCAAATAGGATGTGACATCATGGTCCATGTCTCCATAGACTTTGGTTATGAGAGTCCTATGCACACAGAGATATAAGCTGATTGATGGTACTGTGTAACTGGGACAGAGCGCCATTCGAATGTGTGCATACTGTACTGTAAGTGCACCCAGCATGCATCTCTCAGTTCTGTTACTCCTTTTCACCAAGGTGGTTGCGGAGCTAGTTTGAAGCTGGTGTCAAATTTTGGACCAGTTCTTTGTTTTCAGGCATCTAAAGCACAGACTCTCAGACAGAAAAAGAAAAAGAAAAAAACGTTTCAAGGCGGCACCAACACTTTAGCTAAGCTGAGTTAGATCAAAGAACCACTTACATCACAGGCTGGGGGCGGGTTTATCATGACCAACTAAAAAATAGACTCAATATGCAATGGGCAGACGTAGGGGCATGACTCTCTAGCCCATGGAACAACTAAGCCAGTTCTTAGGAGGTTTGCTATTGAACCGGCAATAGCACCAGACATGAACTAGCACATGGTTCACTAGCACCTGGTTCTCTCACAGTTCTCTAGTAGGCATGGAGGACAAGTCAGAGAATTAACATGAAACCAGTCAACCTAGATATGTTGTGCAGATCATCTTGGCTATAACTGGATTAAATATCTTTTGAGAACTTTTGAATATTCATAATCTCTCAAGCAGCAGTTATGCAGATAAAAATGCAAGTAAGGGTATTGTCTCTAATCTAGGATGTGTGTGTGTGTGGGGGGGGGGGGGGGCGTTTGGGAGTACATCTTTCAAGAGTATTTTTGTATAAAAGGTGCATTCATTACAGGGTACACAAAAACTTTTGTTATTCTACATCATGTGTAAAAAATTTGAGTCCGGAAGGGAGGGCAAAGGGGTGAAGGTGACCCAGGACACCAAATGTGTTAGGTGCAGTCCTAAGTAAGGAATGTTAATAATATCTAAACACTAGAGGACTAACCTTATTCATAAGCATGACCCTGCCTAATCCCCCCATGTCCTCCGCTTCTCCCCCACTTAAGCCATATTGATTCTCCCATAACAGCTCTCACTCTTACTTATCTCAAGGCCAAACCTTATCAGTACAATGACCTCTGTAGCACGCCAGTGCAGGAAATTCCACACTTACCATGAACTGTAAGTTTCGTTTAAATGTTTGACCTTCTTGTCAGACGTCCGGTGCGGAGGCTCTAATGTTTTCCTGTCCGGCAATTGGCGTCACCTGGTCGAACAGGAGAAGCTGCCAAATCCGAGGGCTGATCTTGGCTAATCAAAACAAGAGGCGTAATCTCTCTCACTCTTCGAAATTGATGCAATCAGCCTGGACAATCTCCAAGCCCGAGTCGTTCCAAGTTTTGTCAAAGTTGTTTGTGTGTCATGCATATGACACCAACTGCTTCCAATCTCTTGCAAATTCTGTCCCCCCACATGTCACAGAATGATCTCCCTCTGCTCACCGCTCGATTGGAGTCATATTGACCTTGATTACGGCGGTTGGTGCAGAAATCAAGTCAAGTGCAAATCAAATGTGCTTGAGGAAGTAAGAGAATTGTTCACTATTTTGAAAGTTGCGGTATTTGAAATGAGCATTTGCTTGACAAGCCAGTGTGCAATATTTTATTAGCAAACAATGCTACAGACTAACGTACCTATTTTATTAGTACCAGGCTAATGTAATTTATCGGAGCGACGCAGACTGTATTTTCCCCATAAATTCTAATAGTTCTCATTCTTAGATACTGTTTCGAATGAAAGGGAAAGAAACAATGTAAACCAAAGTTTACCTACCGTATCCCTGAGTTTCTTGTGACATCACACAGTATGATCACTCCCATTTCGAGGACTGATAATTGACTTTTATATCATACTTTCCTAGAGCATTGCACCACACCCTCCTGGTTATATCAGCTAGCTGTTCTTTGGCTGTTCTTCGGCTGTTCTTTGGAAATTATCGGAAAGCTGGAAAGATTATTTATCTTGTTTTTTATGTATTTTGGCAAAAGTTGGTTATTCAGTATTGTGTTACACTCTTAACAATGAGATACATGAGAGTTTATTTAATCCTCTGGCATATGAAGATTTGATAGCCGTTCAAGGGAAAGTGGATAGGAATGGCTGTCTATTTTTTTCGGCTTTGAAGAAGCATCATTTCTTCTTTTCGATGTAATGTGGGTAATTTTACAGTAGCTGTCAAGCCAGAAATCTGGTCCCAAAAGTGGCAAAAGACAAAAAAAAAGGATGACAGAAACTCTTGGAAAGCATGTAAAAGTTGTTATAAACTACATTGTAAACACAATATAATACAATACAATGTAATCTAATATACTGTCGCAGCATGGTGGCTTACTGTCGCCGTTCACCACCATGGTCCGGTTAGAGTTCCTAACCGTCCTGGTCTGTGTGCATGTAGTTGGCAGCATGTTCTCCTCCCTGTGCTTGGTGGTTTCCTCCAGGTTCACCGGGTTTCCTGGAATTCCTAAATTGCCCATAGTGTGTGAATGCGCGTGTGAATCTTGACTGTATGGCCTACTATGGCCGTAAAAATGGGATTAAATACAATGGTATACAATGCAATATACTCTACAACATCTCCACTGGCCTCCGCTGCCCCGAGCTGGACTACAGAGGTTTCGAGATGGATGAATGGATAATATACTGTATACAGTAAGTCCCCGACTTACAAGCTTGTTCCGTTCTGAGAGCTCATGTTCAAAGTTTGTAACTCGAATGTTCACATGTACAGTAGGGGACTTACTGTACAGTATTTTCTGCATATGTTGTGTTAAGGAGAAAATTTAAGGTCGAGTTTATTTCTGAACTGGACATTATCTGGTTGCATATTATTTTCATTTATAATGTACCTGGGGATTTATAGGAGTACCCTTATAATGTACCAAAAATAGCAGATTACTCCACATTAACAACAGAAAATCTAAAAACATTTAAGGTTTAACTTTTGGTACAGATTTCTGCTGCAGCTGCAACACCACTAGTCATGAAACACAATCAGCGGCCTCTTTAAGCCAACAAGACTGTAAGCAAGCACTGTAGGAAGGAAAATTTAAGCCTGTCCAAAACATTAGTGCTTTGCTCAGCACATTTCCTACTTCTCCCAAAGAAAATGAATTACAAGAAAGCTGTGGCTTGCTGGGGTGAAAAATGCTGTACCATACAGATTTCCTTCAGAAAAGGGCAGTAAACCTTAAACTGGTGCGTATGACTGCGGGAAAGGAGGAAATATAGTTTGATGCAGAAAGGAAATCACCATGTTTGTGTAAGTCACTGTAGTCATAATGTTTAGGTACAAGCTTATTTATTGAAGCCTGCATCCGCTAGTCAATCTCATTCAATATTTTGTACGGAGATTTCTGAAGACTTTGGCTAATGTTAGTTGGTACAGTAAATGAATTGTGTAAATGAATGTGTCTGATTTCACCACCAGTCCAGAAGCCAAGACAAATCAACAATCCAGTCCAGTCCAGTCCAGACATTCACTCAGTCTCACCAACCTGCCCACTGAGCACATGTTTCCTGTTCATTCTCATTTACTCTATTTATTTACACCACTCCATTCACACATCTTTCTAAAGCTTTTCAAAATATTTCTCAATTATTCCTTGTTTTTTTTTTGTTTTTTTACCTGTTTGTGTTCTGTTTCGTCATTTTGATTTGGATCCATTTGTTTTGAAGGTTTTTTAAAAAAATAATCATGCTCAGGATTGTGCGGTATAGAGTGACATATTGTTTTTTCAGCATAAAATAGGCAATATGATAAATTCAATTTGAGTTCATTTTAACCAACTAGAGACACACGAGCAGTTAAAGTACTTGGATGACTTTTTTGATGTAATGGGTAATCTAACGCGTTAGGTTCCGCCATTTAAGTACTCGGTTATTTAGTTATATTTTTAAAAATGTAATCCGTTATTCAGACAATTTATGTAATTCGTGAGCCAGACAGCAGTGATTTCCGTTAGTGTGTGTGTGAAAGTTGTCCTACAAGCCCCGCCCCCAATAGATGCCCCACCCCCACCCCCCTCTGTTATTCCTGCTGTTATACCCCTATCTCACCTATGCGGTTTGACTCGCGGTGAGAAGCCGTGAGCCGCCGCGAGTGACCACCCAATGTTCTGAAAAGTCTTGGAAAGATGGAAACATAATCACAGCGCCAAAACTCGCAGTGAGTCATGATAAACCGTACTTACTGTACGGCCACCGTGTGAAACCACGTTATTGAAATAGGGGTATTTCTAGTAGTAGTTAACAGATTATGGGCCAAACTTTGCTGAGTGATGACGGTAGAATAATTATAAAGGTCTTGACTGAAACAACATGCATGAGGAAGCACAAAGGAGTTTTCATTTTCTGCAATGGAAAAGTACTCGAACTAGCTACTTCTAACTGATTACCTTTTAATGACAGTAATTTTGTAGTTACTTTAAAAAGTAACATCCCGCAACACTGCACATGACTGAGCAAAAATAAATATATAAACTGGCACGTAGGCCATCATCACCATGGGTGATGTAGTGAAGGGTTTAAGTTGAAATGTGTAGAAGACCGGGTGGATCCGGAGCGCCGCAGGCAGCTGGAGCCAGTAGGTGACAGGGTTAATCCGGAGGTTGATGCGGTATGGTCCGATGAATCTGGGTGATAATTTCCGTGATTCTGTCTGCAGGTGTAGATTTCTTGTTGATAACCATACCTTGTCACCTACTTGGTACATTTGTCCCGGTGGGTGTCGACGGCGATGTTGAATGGTGTAGCGGGTGTTAGCAAGTCGGATGGCGTTGTTTGCTCGTCTCTAGAGCCGTCGCCACCGGTAAACCAACTGTTGGGCAGACGGTACTTCAACCTCCGGTTCTTGATAGTCGAACATCGGAGGTTGGAAGCCGTAGCACACATCGAACGGGCTGAGGTTGGTGGCAGATGACGTATGGAGGTTGTGAGACAACTCAGCCCATATGAGGTAGCGGGCCCAGGAGCACTGACGATCAGCAATAAAGCATCTCAGGTAGCGCTCCAGTTGTTGGTTGGTTCGCTCCGTCTGACCGTTAGTCTGTGGGTGGTAGCCAGAGGACAGACTGCAGGTGGAGTCGATCAGACGGCAGAAGGCCTTCCAGAACCGGGAGGTGAAATGGGGCCCCCTGTCCGAGACGATGTCCTTTGGGAACCCATGCAGGCGGACTACGTGCTCTAATATCAGCTCAGCTGTCCTTTTGGCTGACAGGAGACCGGGGTGTACAGCTTTGGAGAACCGGTCGACGATGGTGAGGATGGTGTCCTTTCCTTTCGGAAACCGGCAGGCCCGTGATGAAATCAACGACAATGAGAAGTGGATGAAGTTCCCCTGGTGATGGCTGGTTGCTGTCCTTGGACTTGGCACACACTGGGCACGCCTGGACGAACTCGTCCATGTCCCTCTTCATATTTGGCCACCAGAAGGTGCGTTGAATGAAGAGTAGCGTGCGTCGCCTTCCGGGGTGTCCAGAAATTGGGGAGGAGTGACCCCATTGGAGGACATCGGTCTTGACGGAGTCGGGGACATAGAGACGACCAGGCGGCACACCTGCTGGTTCAGTCTCCATAGTCTGTGCCTGGTGAACCCTCATTTCCAAATCCCAGTTAATTGGTGCAAGGATCTTGGTGGGTGGTAGGACAGGCGCGGGGTCCGCCCGGGGGGGCATCTTCTTCGTGCTGTTGTGATAGAGCGTCGGCCTTGGTGTTCTTGGACCCCAGGCGGTATGACAGGTGGAAGTTATAATTTTGGAAAAACAATGCCCACCGCGCCTGTCTGGGGTTGACTTGTTTCAACGTGCGAATAGTAATGAGGTTCTGATGGTCGGTCCAGACGATGAACGGCTCTCTGGCGCCCTGGAGCCAGTGTCGCCATTCCTCCAAGGCCCACTTTATGGCCAGCAGCTCGCGGTCCCCTATTCCGTATCGCTGCTGAGTGGAGTCAAATTTCTTGGAGAAAAAACTGCAAGGGTGCAGTTTTTGGTCTGGACCTTGCTGGCGCCCACATCCGAAGCGTCCACCTCCACAACGAATGGTTTGTCAGCATCCGGGTGAAGAAGGATGGGGGCAGTGGTGAAGCGGCGACAGAGTTCGTGCAAGGCGGAGATGGCGGTGGAGGTGAGATGGAAGGGGTGAGATGAGGGGCGAGTCAGAGCGGTTAATGGGGCTGCAACTGTACTGTAGTCCCGGATAAAGCGACGGTAGAAGTTAGCAAACCCGAGAAATCGCTGGAGTTGTTTGAGAATTTTGGGTAGGGGCCTATGACTCCCAACTTCCATGGCCACACCCTGGGACGAGATGACAAAACCCAGGAACGTGGTGGAGCGCTCGTGAAAAGCGCACTTTTCCAACTTACAGTACAGTTGGTGAGCGAGGAGTCTCTTTAGGACCGCCCTGACGTGCTCGTTCATGGTTCGGGAGTAAATGAGGATGTCGTCCAGGTAGACAAACACCCAGCGCCCTAACATGTCTCTGAGAAAGTCATTGATAAATTGTTGGAATACCGCGGGTGCATTGCAGAGACCATAGGGGATGACCAGGCTTTCATAGTGTCCGGTAGGGGTGATGAAGGCCGTCTTCCACTCATCGCCCTCTCTGATGCGCACCAAGTTGTAGGCGCTCCGGAGGTCCAACTTAGTGAAGATGGTGGCGCCAGAGAGGGCGTCCAGGGCAGAGTTAGTAAGAGGCAACGGGTGTCGGTTCTTGATGGTGATGTTGTTGAGTCCCCGGTAATCGACACAGGGACGAAGACTACCATCGCGTTTTTTCACAAAAAAAAACCCTGCAGCGGCAGGTGAGGAGGAGGGCCGGATGGTACCATGGCGAAGTCCGCTGGAGACGTACTCCTCCATTGCCTGCATCTCGTTCTTGGATAGGGAATAGAGGTGGCCGCGGGGTGGGATGGAGCCTGGCTGAAGGTCGATCGCCAGGTCGTAGGGGCGATGTGGAGGTAGATGGGTGGCACGTTTCTTGCAGAAGACTTCAGCCAGGTCCCGGTAGTCTCGTGGGATGTTATCTGTGTCGACATTGGGGACCTCGGTCTCCCTAGAGCACGTCCCAGCCTCGGCCCGTTGGCATAGTTCGTTGCAGGTTGGTCCCCATTGTAGGATTCGATTTTGGGTCCAGGAGATGGGTGGGTCGTGACGCAGAAGCCATGGGTGTCCCAGGATGATAGGTGGTGACGGAATGGAGGTGATGTAAAGCTGGATCTGTTCCTGATGCTGGTTAATGACGAGGGTAATAGGCTGGGTTCGGAGGGTGATGGGACTGGAGGAGAGGGGCCGACCATCAACTGATGTAATAGTTACGGGCTGGGATAATGTCTCTGTCTTTACCCCCAGTCTTTTGACATAAGAAGGAACAACTTGGAACAACTTGGAGGTGTACTTTTACCATGATACGGGAATCATCGGTCAAGGTGGTGGAGAGGGAGATGGAACCCGGTGAGCCACTCTCATTTCTCACCGGGTCTGCGCGTTTCCCGGTCGCAGATGACAGATGGCTCGGTGGTGCGTAGCACACGCGCAGAGCCCCTCTCTGTATCGACATTCCCGTTCTGCAGCGGTTAAGGAGGCGCGCCCTAATTGCATGGGTTCCCTGGCTCCTGTGTTAACCACGGCGGGAGGTGGAGAACTGACGGGTCCAGTAGGTGGAGCAGTGAATGAGGATAGGGCTTCTGAGACTGGAGCTTGGGGGAAGAAAGTGGTGGATCAAGGAGCAGACTGATGTAATGGCATCGTGATGGGCGACAGGGTACGGGGAGCTGGCTTGGGGCAAGCGAGCAGACGTTGGTCGATCCGGAGGACGAGTTGGATTAAGCCCTCCAAGGTCGCTGGGAGCTCTCGTCCGGCGAGCTCGTCCTTTATACGCGAAGCCAGTCCCTCGTAGTAGGTCGTCCGGAGGGCGGGGTCTCCCCAGTCAGTCTGCACAGCAAGGGTACGAAACTCTGCGGTGTAGTGGCTCACGGACGACCCTCCCTGCCGTAGGTGATATAGTTTGGAGTCAGTCTCCACCTCAGCAGCAGGATGTTTGAAGGTGAGTTTGAGTTGGCGGGTGAATTCCGTGTAGGCGACGTCTGAATCTGAGCGAAGAACTGCCGTAGCCCACTCAGCTGCCTGCCCGGATAGCAACGAGACAAGAAGAGCAATGCGCAGTCGGTCTGTAGAGTACCTGGTGGAATTGAACTCAAACACGAGATCCAATGCGGTTAGAAAAACACTGCACTTCCCATCTGTGCCATCCCATTTATCCGGTAAAGCCAGAAAAACATCAGAAGATGGGGAGGGAGTTGGCGGTGCAGCAACCACTGCGATGGGCGTGGCAACAGCCGGCTGAGCAGCCGCCCCGCGGAGGGTCGCATTCTCTTGTCGCAGCTCCGCCACCTCGCTGCGCAAGACCGCGATGTCTTGGAGCTCCTTGTGGAGAGACGCGACTTCACCATGGAGCTGATCGATCAACTTGGCGTGCTGGTCAACCACATCGCAGAGGCGAGCAAACTTCGCTGGGTTCACTGCTGATAGCTCAGTCATTCTGTCACGAACTAACCGGAGATGAACCAGAAGACTAGCAGTTAGCCCTGTAGCGTGGATGGTAAACCCAAACACGGAAGTAGCGCGAGCAGGCAGGATAACCACGCTGGTTATTATTAGAACTCTCCCAAAGTGAGAGCAAGAGTTTACACAAATAAACCCACGTTCTAAATACACACACCCAATCGAAAGCGAAACCCAAGAAAGTGAGTACTCACGTTTAGATGAGCGAAGCGCCGGCCATAGCATGGGCAAAACTCAATGACTGAGCAATGTCAGGCGCCATCTTGTTTCCTTTTATGCTTCCTGAAACACGACCGTATTACTTCCGGGTCCTAGTGCCGGTCGTGTAACAGGTGTGCATAACAGTATGTTAAGTTTTATAAGTTAAGGGACTCATTGAGATTATGTCCTACATAACATTTCAGTTAACCATAACTAACATCCTTGCTGTTAATCAAGTTGTAACCAGGATTCTCTGAATTGTATCCTAATAAATCATTTTTTTTGTTTAATGGACGTTCCTAGGGTTTAGGAAAGCTCCTTCTTCCAAAGTGAAGATGTTTAGAAAGTCCATTTTCAGTATTGATGTGATGGCCGCGCCATATCACCTATATTGTATTTGGATAGAATGTTTTGCAATGAGAACTTTACTTTCAGGCTTTTGTTTGGCCAACATGACTTTACCCTTAAGGTTATATCTCTGCCTGTTGGTTTGGTGTGCTCTTGATGACATTTTCTGAGTTTTAATGTGGACTCTTTTTTTTTTTTTTCTTTTTCTTTTTAACCCATGTACCTGTGCCGTAGGTCTTAGTTAATTTTGTGTAATTTTGTGTTTCATAAACTTTGAGAGGTTCTTATGTTCCTTTGTTGGGTGCTTGTTGGAGAAATTTCAAGGCCAGCTGCACCCCTTAGTGAATATAAAAGCATCACAACTTCATATGCAAAATCTAACACTGTCTCACATGTTCACATTAATTTGAATTGTATAAATTATATAAATTGTATATGTACAATTGTTGGTATATACAATTATATGTATAATAACTTTGTCCTTCCTCAAGCTACAAAATGCAAAACAAAGACATTAATGGTTAAATATGTTGAATATTTAATAGTTATATGTTGGACCAGGTTAACTTTGCTTCCACTGTTCATTCAAGATGTTGTCAATAATATCATCGATGCAATTAAAACTCTTGTTATAAATTTGAAACAAACCCAAAATAAAAGCATTTTCACTCAGGGTACAGTATATACACTGCATATTAATTTCCAGAACAGAGCCAACCATTGGTACTGGGGAATATATTTCCTCTTTGCAGCAGTACTTCAACCCAATGCAGCTCATAGCAAAACTGTGAATCATTGTTGGCACGTGCTTTGTCACGCACTGAATATTGTCTCCGTTCTGTAAAATCCATCATCGCAATTGTCCAGTTCGCAGAATGCCTGTTGGTAAGGACTACACCGCAATAAAGAGTTAATGTGCAATATATCACCCAGCACCAATGTCATCATTTACCACCTGCCCAGCCACCAAGTTGTTTGAAAAAAAAAAAAAAAAGGAATGCCAGATCCAACAGTAGCCTACTCACCTGGTCCTAAATACTTTGGCTAATGGAGCCTAAAGCAAGAGATTTGGCATTGATGGACCATGTAGCCAAGGGCATCCATACTAAACCTACCTCTACAAGCACCAAGCTTCATCACTTTCATCCATTTATATCACGTGAATCGATCCATCACTCCCCCACACCAGGGTTTGTATGTTTAAGAGAAATAAACTCCATTTCTCTCATCCAGAAACCAACAAGCAAGATGTTTTAGCCAGACCAGAGCTGCATTCCTAATGTGGAAGTCATTTGGGTCTACATTTGATATTGGCAAAATCACTATCTTGTTTTTTTGTATATCTTTAAAAGTAAAAGAGGGTGACACTACAGTATGTAAAGAGAGATTTAAATGCACTGATTTCCAAGTAGGGCTGGTAAGGGATGTTCAATGTCCAGTTTATTTTACCAACCAACATGATTGCAACATAAATAAATCAACCTCGCTCTCTGACCCTCCCGGGAACATGAGTCACTGTATGCAATGAGGGGAAAGAAAGAAAGAAAAAAAAAAACTACAAAGATTGCAAGCGTTCAAATAAACAAACCTAATGGCATGGTTTGGCCTACATCAGCTGTAAAGAAATGGTGTCAAATCACCATGTGGAACTCATTATATGGCTCGAGGAAATTCCGGGAGGGTGTGCACACGTGCGCGTGCGTGTGTGTGTGTGTGTGTCACGGGACTTGACTCAGGAAGCAGTATGGGTGTAGTACCCCCACATGCTAACGATTACCCAGGGCTTTATCAGAATGCCTCCACGTCAGAGCCAAAAAAGCTGAGCGATCAAGTGAGATTTATCTACAGATTTTGGATCATTTACATCTTGGGGGACTTTTTAAAAGCACACAGGAAGCATATTCTGTTTTCTCCATTTAGGCAGAGTTTTTCCGGCTTAAAAGTGAAACCCGCATTCATTTCTAAGCAACATTAACAAGAAAAATGGGAAGAGGTAGCTTTAAGTACTGTATGTGAAGCTGTGGATGTAAAGCTCTTTCCATGACCTTTATAATAGGAATTACACTAGAGAATACATACACTTGAAGGAGGTTAGAAACTGTCCAGATTTATTTTACTACCAGATGAACATGTGGCAGATTTTAGATTTTGATTAAAAGCATATAAAAATCGTTCAACCCCTTGATTAGGCCTCAGGAGTCTACAGGTGGCCCAGACTTTTGTTCCTGTCTCTCCAGTAACTTTCCAATAATTACTGTGTAGTTGCGATACTGAATATATCTTGCACCAGTCAAACTGTTTAGAATACGCTCATCAAATCAAGATTCCTATTCCGGTTAATTTCCTTGAAAGTGCAGATGCCACTGATATAATTCATCCATGTTTTTCTCAAACAGCAAGTCTGTCTTTTTTAATTAAAAAAAATGTTTTGTTTTCTTTTTTTACAAATGATTTTCTGAAATTGCATACAATCATCCCAAAACATTGGCATGCAGCATTGTGAGATTAACATTTGTTTCTCTTTTTTTTTTTTTTTCATTTTCAGGATGGTTCACCCATAACGCACAAAACGAATCTGATAGCAAAGCAAACAAACAGGAAGTTAGGGTGTATCTCAGAAACCGTGTGACAGAAAATTTAAATCTGACCAAATTTTGAACTTAACTGAAAGCTTTAATCCTAAAGCACAAACTGTTTTGTTTAAATTCACATCTAAATGTGTAGAAGGGACTATTAGACTTCTAGACTAGACTTTTTTGTTTTGTTTTTTTAATAAATAAGCTGTTTTTCAATATACACTCGCCTAAAGGATTATTAGGAACACCTGTTCAATTTCTCATTAATGCAATTATCTAATCAACCAATCACATGGCAGTTGCTCCAATGCATTTAGGGGTGTCGTCCTGGTCAAGACAATCTCCTGAACTCCAAACTGAATGTCAGAATGGGAAAGAAAGGTGATTTAAGCAATGTTGAGCGTGGCATGGTTGTTGGTGCCAGAAGGGCTGGTCTGAGTATTTCACAATCTGCTCAGTTACTGGGATTTTCACGCACAATCATTTCTAGGGTTTACAAAGAATGGTGTGAAAAGGGAAAGACATCCAGTATGCGGTAGTCCTGTGGGCGTAAATGCCTTGTTGATGCTAGAGGTCAGAGGAGAATGGGGCGACTGATTCAAGCTGATAGAAGAGCAACTTTGACTGAAATGACCACTCGTTACAACCGAGGTATGCAGCAAAGCATTTGTGAAGCCACAACACACACAACCTTGAGGCGGATGGGCTACAACAGCAGAAGACCCCACCGGGTTCCACTCATTTCCATTACAAATAGGAAAAAGAGGCTACAATTTGCACGAGCTCACCAAAATTGTGAAGACTAGTTGCCTGGTCTGATGAGTCTCGATGTCTGTTGAGACGTTCAAATGGTAGAGTCAGAATTTGGCGTAAACAGAATGAGAACATGGATCCATCATGCCTTGTTACCACTGTGCAGGCTGGTGGTGGTGGTGTAATGGTGTGGGGGATCTTTTCCTGGCACACTTTAGGCCCCTTAGTGCCAATTGGGCATGGTTTAAATGCCACGGCCTACCTGAGCATTGTTTCTGACCATGTCCATCCCTTTATGACCACCATGTACCCATCCTCTGACGGCTACTTCCAGCAGGATAATGCACCATGTCACAAAGCTCGAATCATTTCAAATTGGTTTCTTGAACATGACAATGAGTTCACTGTACTAAAATGGCCCCCGCAGTCAGCAGATCTCAACCCAATAGAGCATCTTTGGGATGTGGTGGAACGGGAGCTTCACGCCCTGGATGTGCATCCCACAAATCTCCATCAACTGCAAGATGCTCTCCTATCAATATGGGCCAACGTTTCTAAAGAATGCTTTCAGCACCTTGTTGAATCAATGCCACGTAGAATTAAGGCAGTTCTGAAGGCGAAAGGGGGCCAAACACCGTGTTAGTATGGTGTTCCTAATAATCCTTTAGGTGAGTGTATATGCCACATACCTGTACTAACATCTGGTTCAAGTGAAGATTTTACAGTGTACATAAAATAAATGATTTAGTAATCCAAAAAATTAGTAAATCTAAACTAAATACTAAAGTAAGATTTAAAGTATTTGCCTCCTTTCTGATTTTTTAAAATATGTTTTGGCATTTGTCACATTTAAAAAAAAAGTCAAATCATCAAATTAAATAAAATTTAATATATTAAGGGAAAAAGCTAAGTAAAAAAGTAATTGCCCCCTTGCTAAATCATAAAAAAACAGATTTTTGGAAAGCTGAATTATATTTCACTTGCCGCACCCAGGCCTGATTACTGCCAGATCTCTGTTGAAACAAGAAATCACTTAAATAGAACCTTTCTGACTTAAGTGAAGCACGCTAAAATATTTTTTAGCAACATGATCTAAAGAAATTTTAAGAGCAGATGAGAAACAAAGTAACTGACATGTATCAGTCTGGAAATAGTTACCAAGCCATTTCTAAGGCTTTGGGACTCCAGCAAACCATGACAACAGCCATTAGCCACAAATGGAGAAAACTTGGAGAAAACAGTGGAGAACATTCCCAGGAGTGGCCGGCCTACAAAGAATTACTCCAGCGACTCATCCAAGATTTCATAAAAGAACCCAGAACAACATCTAAAGAACTGCAGGCCTCACATGCCTCAGTTAAGGTCAGTGTTCATGATTCACCAATAAGAAAGAGACTGGGGGCAAAAATGGCATGAGTGCGAGAGTTCCAAAGTGAAAGCCATGGCTTGCCAAGAAGAACACGAAGGCTTGTCTCACATTTGCCAAAAAAATATCTTGATTTATCCTCAAATCTTCTCTGCAAATATTCTGTAGCCTGATGAGACGAAGGTGTGCATCCCGTTACATCTGGTGTGTAAAATACAGAATTTCATTAAGAAAAGTACATCATACCAACAGTCAGACATGGTGGTGGTAGTGTGATGGTCTGGGGCTGCTTTGCCGCTTTAGGATCTGGGCGACTTGCCATAATTGATGGAACTATGGATTCTGCGTTCTACCAGAAGTTTGTAAGGGAGGATGTCCAGCCATCAGTTCATGACCTCACGCACAAGCGTTATACAGCAGGATGCAAACACACCAGCAAGTCCACCTCTGAACTGAGGTGTTTTTTTGTTTGTTTGTTTGTTTGTTTGTTTGTTTTTGACCTAGTCAAAGTCTGGACTTAAATCTATTGAGCTGCTATAGCATGATTTTAAACAGGTTAAACCCTCCAATATGACTGAAATAAAAACTATTGTGCAAAGAAGAGCGGGACAAAATTCCTCCACAGTGATGTGAAAGTTATCGCAATCTCTTGATTGCAGTGGTGGCACAACCAGGTATGAAGTTGAAGGGGTAATTTCTTTTTCACATAATGCACATTAGGTTCGGACAGCTTTTTCCACTTTGTGGTTATCTTTGTGCATTCTTAAAATGTATTTTATGATCTAAATTATTAAAGTGTGACAAATCAGGAAGGGACAAAAAAATGTTTTATGGCACTGTACTGTAGCGAATGCATTCATTATCCCAGGCCGTTGATTAGAAGGGTGAGATAGCACAATGACGAAAACACTTTAAACAAGGCCATTAAACCTGAATTGCAAAGATCAGTTGTAAGTTACTACAGATTCTATGTGAATGCATTGATCTCCACTCCTCACTGTATGTGGAACAAAAGCCTGAATTCACTCTGGTACTTGAATCTAGGGTATTGTGCACATTTCTGACATTGGAGAGAGGTTTAAATTTAGAGACGTGATCTGAATGGAGTGAGGGATCCAAATCTGGTCCAAATTAGCAAGCAACATCCAGCCAATGTCTCTTACAGCTGCTTCAGTAGTCACAATGATCTCGAATTTCCATAAAGTTGTTTAAAGACTAGATTAAAACAGCAGATTATAAGAAGTATATTGACGTTTTACTTAGACGAGCATTTCGAGCTTGGTGTTCAACCAGTAATCACAGTTCTAATGCTTAACCAAAGTGTCGTCTGATAAAGTGCCGAAGCATAAATCTGAATTCGATGACATTGTAATTTAGTTTAAGTATTTTAAAGCTGTATACAGGTAAGATGTGGGCGGGATTGTGCAGCACTTCTCATGGGATGAATTTTTTATTTTTTCCCACCGTTAAGGGTCAACTTTTGTCTTTATGACTGGGTAATTCTTCCTGATTGAGAGAGCGAGAGAGAGAGAGAGAGAGAGAGAGAGAGAGACTTTGCCTCATGCCAAAAGTGACGATTTCCCTCGCAGACATTCTCATTAGCATTTCCAATCTCCAACACAGCAGATTTCCATACATCTGCCACTCAGGAAGTGGAGCAGGCCATGTTATCAGCCGGACAGGTGCAAAGATTACTCCATTTCCATTCTGTCTTCCTGCAGTTGCCATGGCAGATTGATCCCCTGTCAATGAGCACTTTAATGATGGACTCGTAGAGTGGCTGAAACCTTATTAGCCCAAAGCCAAGACGAGAAAAAAAAATAAAAAATCTCAGTCTACATTAGCATGTGACCAGCTATAATGGGTATAATTCAGCAAGCTGAATTATGTTTTCAAAGCTTGTCTCTCTAATTATACGCGTAATTGATCATAATAAACGGATAAATTCGGTATATTTTTAATGAACTTCGGAGGAAAAAACAAGAGAATGAATACACGTAGTGCTAGCATTTGTAAACCATTCCATGCTAGCCTAGCAAAAGCCCATAATAATGGCGCCAACATCATACATTCATCCATTAATCCTGATCATATTTGAAAGGTTCTGCTTGGAAGAGGCCATGTTTGTCTGGCGCATAGGGTGAAGTCACTGTTATTCCAGAATCAACTGGAGAGCGCTCTGAGGCCTTCAGCTCGGGTTTAATAGGGAGGCGCAGTCACATGCAATAACACTCCAATGGAACCCGTTTATAATGAGCACCCTTCCCAGTGACGGAGCTGTCTCAGTGGACCCATAAACGTCTGGAGGAGGGTGTGGGCCAAGTCTCTCTATAAGCTCCGGATTACTTGAACTAGGACTCCAATTTCATGTCAACTTCAATCCAAGGGATTTTTTTTCTTTCTTTCTTTTTCTGTGGGCTCTTTGAGAAACCACACAGTGATGGATATCTCTAGACTGCCAGTGAAGTTTGAGATCCAGGGACTGATTTGTTCGACTTCGAATGAATTTTTAAAGAGAAAATATTTCCTGCTGGTACGGGTATACGGCTGTATTTTTATTTATTTTTTTCCCATTCTCCGTTTGTTTCAGATCAAGCTTGCCTTCCATTGACTTCTTCCAGTGATTTCCTTTCTTTAAGACTTATCTGAAGAGACCTTTCTTAGAGTATGTCTGATTTAAAAAGATGCTACAAGGTTGTGCTTTATGTATATGAACAGAGTGTTCCCTAATGTGCTAATGAATACGTCCTCTTAAAAGCACCACAAATGCTGTTTCTCTGAAGAACACACAAAATGGCCTTAATCATCCTCGCAGAAGTTCCATCACATCTTAGTCTGATCTTGAGTCATAGTGTTGCTTGATTTTTACGCCTGCTGCTGCTGCTGTTATGGCAGGTGCCAAACTCTCAACATGTCCATGGGTGCTGTTTTCCATTTTTGGCTGTGAATTAACGTACAGTATTACGGCATTTCAGTCTCACGACCCTGCACAATTAACATGTCAGGTAAAGACTTTAATATCAGTGTTTCCATAGTAACAGCTAACTCACAGGGACTTTATATGGCAGAAAAATCCTCTTAATATAAGACTAATGATGGACAGAAATTTTGATTTTAAATTGAACAATGTAAAAGATCTCATCTGAAAGATGATGTGTTACAAAGTGAATTCTTCTTTCTGGTTCCTTTGTAGCAGCTAAATGATATGATCTAAAGTTTGTGCACACCTGACCATCATGCTCTTACAGTATGTGTGTTCCTTCTCTTTACAATGCCCCTATGCACAAAGCATGCTCTATGTGTTTTGGGAATGAGGTGGGAATGAAACTGTACATAAGGTGCACCAGCAAGTAGTAATGGAGAGAATGAACCAGCAAATATATAATCAGCAAATACTAATAAAATAAAAAAGAGGATGCAATGAATGAAGGATGTGACCATGAAGTGCACTGAAGACATACTGTATATGAGCCTGTTTATTGTGCTGTCAGAGAACACAGAGCAGAGTTATTGTAAAGTCTAATTGCATTTGAAGTTTGGAGTTCTGAACACCTTTGGGATAAATTGGAACTCCTAACTGAACCATAACATTAATGACTGACCTCCCTAATGCTGCAAATCCACACAGCCACACTCCAAGATCTACTGTAGTTGTTGTTGTTGGTCTTTTAGCTGCTCCCATTAAGGGGTCGCCACAGTAGACCTCCGGATCCGCACACAAAACTTGGCACAGGTTTTCGACCGGATGCCCTCCCATTTAATTCGGGCTTGGGACCGGCACTGCATCCAGTGGCTGGGGTTTGAGCATTGGCTAGGAATCGAACACGTGCCCCTTACCATGGCAGGTGAGAAACCTACAGTACCACTGAACTATCAGTGCCCTACACTCCAAGATCTCATGCCCTCCAAGATCCCATGCTAAAAAATGGATTTAAAAAAATAACGTTGTTGTGGTAAGAATCCATTCCCTGTAAGAGCAAGCACAGTCGGGTATTTTATTCTATGTGTAGTCTATGTATGATTGCTGAGAATGCAGGTGCATGCAGTATAAGGTGCGTGCATTAAAGGTTGCATAATGTAGTACAGTGGTATCTCATGAATCTTTGGGATATGAGCGAACGAAGCAAGCTGAACTAAGTTGCATGTACGTCCGTAGATAATCGAAACTCGTTTGCATCAGTGGAAATCAGAGGAAAGCAAGGTTACATATTTTAAATGGTTGGTTTTGCATATTGCGCAAGATTTAGTGAAGACATTGCACCATGGGTCCCAAGAATGTAAGCAAAGATGGGAGCAAGAAGAAAACCGAACCACCTGTCATTTGGGCTTTTAAAACAACAATGCTAAGAGTAATTAAGGTTAAGTGAGGTTTAATGTCTATTTATTTCATATTTTACTTTATTTACATTTGCATGACTTCTCTAAGTGCTTTGATTGTTTTTAAATGCGAAAATACGATTATAGTGTTGGAAACTGGTAATATTTTTGGGTGGCTGGAAATGATCATCTGCGCTTACATTATTTCCTATGGGTTCCTAAATGTATTTTGCAATAGGAGATTTCACCTCAAGAACTCGCCTCTGGAAGGGATTCGATTTGTAAGCCGAAGTACAGCTGTGTATCATGAAGTGTAAGAGAGTATTCATTGGGATTTGCATTCATGCTTGATCTTTGTGTGTATATAAGAGACTGAGACTGAATGAGGCAGCAGAATGAGGATCCACTGCATGAATGACATCGCGTGTCCTAAATCCAAATCTGCTGTTTCATAATGCACCTGTTTTCACAGCACCTCCCATCTGTGACAACCTCACCTCTGAATAATTCAGAAGAGGTTCATCCAGGCCAATTTTCCAGACTCGGGCTGCGTGATGAAGATGGCTGACTTGCCCGACGGAGCTGCATCACGAAGTAGATTTTAATAAATGAACAACACTTTTATGTATTTATTTATTTATTTATTTATTTATTTCAGAATCCTTCCCATTGTTTTGAAAGAGCTCTGAGATCAGTTCATGCACGGAAACGAGCTTTGTTTTTACCTCATTTTCACCCTGTGGGGTTTGGGCTCTGTTTTATGCCAATGAATGCAATATTAAACATATTAAACAGGTGATCAGTATAGTATATGTGAACAAATAAACAAACAAATAAATAAAAACACTGCACCCATTTTCCTTTATAATCCATCTTGGAGATGCAACACACACTGTTGATCTTGTGTTGCTTGTCTCTATGGCAACCTTGACTTAATTTTTTTTATTTTTATGTTTACAGACATTTTTATGCTTGCTGATTTATTGACTTTCATGTGGAGAAAAATTAAAGCACAACTTGTTTTAGGGCCAATAACTGAACCTCGGACTGCCATACCTTACAGCAAAAGTCATTCTCAATAAACTACGGCTATTACTGGGAAAAATAAAATATGCATAAAAAATAAAATGTGCATAAAATTATTAACTGTTTCGTGACATAAACAGAATATTCCTCTTAAAAAGCAGCAAAAAAAAAAACACATTTGGGGCTCACAAGAGGATTAATCACTGAGCTTTTTCTTTGGCAGGTTACCTAAAGCGGTTTCTTCCTGGTTTTATGAGGATGTTGTGTGCGATGGAGAAGTAGTTCTAAGTCTGATACATAAAACGAAAGAGACCAAATCAGGATGAGATCTCTTTTTACACAGGGCTTAATCTTTTAGTTAGTCATGAGGGAGCGCAGGTAGCAACTGATCTGTTTAAAACTAGTTTAATGTTTTATTATGTTAAAGGTTAACAAGATGATCGTATGTGGTATGATGTGTAATAGACCTGTTAGTAACTTAAATACCTGTGTCCTTTATGTTTTAGAATTTCCATCTGTCTTTCCATCCTTTTGTTCATCAGGTCATCCTTCCATTAATTTTGTCCATCTTCATTTCTTCCTTCCATTAGTCCTTTCTTCCTTCTGCCAGTCTTACTTTCTTTTCTTCCTTCCATCCTTTCTTCCTCGCTCTGGTTCTTCCATTTGTCCCTCCCTTCTTCTTTTCTTCCATCAATCTGTTCTTCCATCCATCCATCCATCCATCCAATCAGTGAACCTATACAAAAATTCAATCCCTCATTCCTTCCTTCTGTCCCTCCCTCCTTCCTACCTTTTTTCTCTCTCTTCTCTATCCTTCCTTCCATCTGTCCTTTCTTCCTTCTAAAACCTTCCTTCTACCCATCCATCCAACTTACTTACTTTCTTTCCTCCATCTGTCTTTCTTTCCTTTCTTTGTTCCATTATTTTTTTCTGTCTGTCCATCCATCCTTCCGTCCATCCCTCTTTCCTTCCGTTAGTCTTTCCTTCCTTTCTTCCTTCTTTCTGTTCTTCCTTCCATCATTCCTCCTGTCTGTACTTCCTTCAGTCTGTCCATCCTTTCTTCCTCCCTCTGGTCCTTCGATTTGTCCATCCATCCATCCTTCCCTCAGTCCATTTGACAGCAGTGTCAACTAGAAATGTATTTGGGACTTTTTAAAAATCCTACTTGTCCAGTTGTTATTATTTTTTGTTTGGTCCTGGCCACAAAATGTTCTAATTAATCTTTTTTTTTTCTGTTTCCTTACTTATGAAGAAAAACCTAGTAACTTAATTTTAACCATCATGACACTGAACAGATATCAATGGCATCGATGGAGACGCTGCCAACAAGTCTACTCCTTCTTGTGAGTACTTTGTATAAAGTACCAGAAATGATTTTGTTTATACCTGAAACATGGAAGAAGCTATTGAAGACTATTTGACTTTGCTGTGATTTCGATCTTGCTTCAATCAATTTCAAAAAACGAATCGGTTCATCTTGTGGTTTACAGAGATCATTTCATACGGTATAAATCGTACAAATATTCAGCCACTTGTTTTTGAGAATCTCAGGTACTGTAGATATACACATGTGGAACCATTAAAACCAAACCATAAAAAAAAAAAAAGTCTGCCAATTCATGCAGTAAAGTGTCAAATATTCTGCTTGTGCATCTGCTCAAAATGAATTATCTGTTTAATCCAAATTATGCATTGATATATGGTTCCATCCCTCACATGCGTATACAGTATCCTGCAGAGACGACATTTATTAGTGATGATACCTGAGAGCTTTCCTACTTGCTGATACTGACAGATCCGTAGTCCTACACAAGCAACCTCATTTCTCATTCACTTATCTTGTCAGTGTTTGGAAGGTTTAAAGTGTAAGAGGATTTTTTTTTCATACTGTAGATCTAAGATCTGATCACACCCAGTCATTATATACTGCATATTTCAGTCCTCTTATGTGTGTTGAACAGCCCTATATCTCCAAACCCATTGTACATCTTAATGTCTTGCATCGGTCACCAGCTTAGTCTGGTATATACAGTACTTTACCGGTAGAACGGGGAATGTCTACCTCTTATTTCCAGTATGAACCATTACAATGGAAAAATTCTAATTATAATTTAATCTATTTTTTAGAAATGGTCAGTAGGATCCTGAAAGCAGAGGCACCAAATGGACAAAAAGCTGATTCTGTTATTCCAGGGCTGAAATTGATGCTGTAAAAACATTAATTATTTACAACCTCAGGCTGTTAATCTTATTTAAGTGACTGTGAATGGGTTAAATATTTAATGCTATGAATTCACCAACTCCTTTCTATTGCTTTATTTCTTTTTTCGTTCAATGATTTAAACAAGAAGTATTGTATTTATTTAGTTATTTACATGAAAAGTCAAAATGCATCATGCATCTTAATGTTTGTATTATAGAATATCATACATATATACTTATTATATCTATAAGACTGATGCTTTTGTTCATGCTGAATGCATGTGGTCTCTACAGGATTATTCTTCAGGGCATTGGAATTGTTTATACAGCTTATTATCGTCTAAGCCTTTTAATTGAAACCTATTTTTTTTAGGTTAAAGCTAAGCACTGCCATCTAGTGCTTGGAAATCCCAGCAAAGAATTTAAATCACGTAGTGAACTTCACTGAGATCACGTCGTCATGCAGAAAGACACGTCATGTCTTCATATACTGTACTGTACATACTGTATGCAGCTTTAACATATACAATGCAGCCAGAATAGACCAAGATTTATTTAATGATTCAAGAAGCATATAAGGCTTAAAGACAAGCATAGAAGAAGAAAATTTTTTTTTGGCCATAATTCGTGTCACTTAGCACAACCCGTCTCCAATTATAATATTGAGTAGAGATCCATTTAATATTTGTTCAAGCTAACTGAGTTTACTCTTTTTTTTAGAAGAAAGTACAAATCATGTCCCAGTCCTTAATAAAGAAATAACTGATGATGCTAGATAAACCTGTGTTATGTCCTGTATATGAATAGATCTATAACATAGCTTATTTTTCTCAGCTGTTACGAGCTCTGTGCAGATGTTCAGCTTATTGGCCCTCCGCTTCACTGCAGTCTTCGCTGAAGAAAGCTTTCAGTGTCTTGCCGTTCGGGACATATCTAATGCTCTCCACTTCTCCACCATAGTTGCTGGGCTTCTGGAAATGGATCTCCAAATGGTCCTGCATGTCTTCTTCATCGCTTGTATCCTGAATGCCTCTGAGCCAAACTGTACGCTTCGGTACTCCTAAGAAGGTCTAGACAGACAGAGGACACAGATTGGTTAATGAAAACCACAGCATATACTGTACAACATTGTTTTAGAATAAATTTCAACCGCATGGAAGGCTTTGTAATCAGAGTTAGGTGGACAGATAAGTTAAGTAGGAAGTGCCAAAATACTGCGTGTAGGGCATTCAAATTGACACTTCAGAATCGAAGCAAACTTGGAGGATTATTAACCTTAAAACCCATTTTGATCAACACACCTGAAACTTCTTCAGCTGGTAGTCATAGACTGGTGTCACGTTGAGTTCCATCTCGTTGAGGGAGTCCATGTAGAAACCTGCCCTAAGCGTCAAATTCTCAGCAACTATAATTGGGGGAGGGAATTAATTATTATTAATTATTAATTAATTAATTTAAAGGATAGACATAATATCTCAAATATTAATATTTAACAAATTTTTTTAAATGTCTCTTAAAAAGGACTGGAACTGCATGGGGTGTGGTAACGGGGTGTGGTACACCACCGACGGCGGGGCTCGAACTCTGATCCTCAGATCTGAAAATCGATAACCTAAAGCCATAGCTACCTGAGCCTGAGCCTGCATACATTTATCCAACCAATCTAGAAGGACTTTATACTGTAATGAAACTTCAGCACACCTGGTGATGTTTCCTCAGTCAGATTATTATCTGTGATAAATGTGACATTATCACACACAGTCGGGTAACCATGCTGCGATTATGGCAAGCCATCATGGTTAAACTTGATGATTAATTTGCGTAAAAAAAATTTTTTATGTGTCTGACACGTGAATATCGACGGCCTTAATATTAATACTCCACCATCAACTATGTTTTACTGCCATCTAGTGCTGAAAAATCTCACCCAGCTAAGGCTGTTGTAGTGTAGAATGTTCCTTCTGCCAGCAATAAAGTCTGAACTCTACAGTATGTGGGTTTGTATGAAGGCAGCTTTAAGAACTTTATCTGAGAAGCGCTTTACATCCTCACAGGGCTGTACTGTTACCTGTCGAGGTACGCCTCAATGGTAGCTCATTTGCATAAACACTGAACCGGTGCATTTGAAAGAGGAGTGAAATAGAAGGGGTTTGTTGCATTATCTGAGGAGTAGTAACACACTCATACAATGTCTAGGGCTCTGAGACCTGTGTTAACTTGTTAAAGAAGTAGTGAAATATGGAAGGGTATGAAGAAGGAAAAAAAAACATACTCTGTTTTACAATTCACAAAGTAATTAAAAAAAAAATATTCATGGATTTGAGGGGGAGGGAAGGATTATACTGTACTGTACGACACTTGAAGAAGAGTAATGTGCAGCACATACAGACCTCCAGTATTGAGGAAGGTAACACGGCCCGCTCCGGTCATTATGTCATATTCTATCCTCTCCACCTCGCCTCCACCACGGCTTGGTTTTGAGAAACCGAGCTCCAAGCGGTCTCTCATTCTTTCCTCAGACAGGCAAGCGTCAGCATTTGAGAACTCGATGGTCCTTTTGGACACACTAATATGCACCTGTGGAGAAGAGGAACAGATCAGAAACAACACATGACTTCAGTCAGTATTTATCTTGTACTGAAATGCGAAAAGATGAGAAGATGCAACATCACTCTACTGAACCTCAAATTTCGCAGAGGGCTCGAGATTTAAGGTGCCTGGTTTTACTTCACTCCTGGTTTTGTCGCAGGTCACAGTGCACTTCGGCAGCCTGAGGATCTGATCCGCCACTTAAAGACAGTACGAGTGAGAACTGAGCATCAGGTTACTGTATATGAGTTGATGTACATAAAATTTGAGACATCCTACCATGGAATTTTCTGGCGTAATTACTGTATTGTAATTGACTGTAATCATCCCTAATTTGTAGCTGTTTCGATGTGTAGATGTTGTACAAACTATATGGTATAGTGGTTAGCACTGTTTCCTTGCACCTCCAGGGTCTGGGTTTACTTCCCGCTTTGGGTCTGTGTGCATTTTTATGTTCACCCCGTGCTAAGTGAGTTTCGTCTGGGTACTCTGGTTTCCTCCCACAGTCCAAAAACATGCAGATTAGGTTAATTTCTGTTTCCAAATTGCCCGTAGTGTGGGTGTGTACGTGTACAGTATGTGCTCTGCAATGTGTTGGTACCCCGCCTCATGCTCTAAGTCTCATGGAATAGGGTCCAGGCCCTTTGTGACCCTGTAAAGGATAAAGCAGTATAGACGAGTGAGTGAGTGAGTGAGTGAGTGAGTGATTATGTGAACTGGATAGCAAACATTTACACCACTACATCCATGATACGGTAAGGTTCTTCTCTACAGCACAACACAATCGGCAATGCTACAAATGACGTAACTCATATAGTCTATTGCAGCGGAGTGTCTAAAAATCTGTTCTATTATACATTTCTACGGATAGACAAGATGCTGTTTCAGACTTTACCTTTCTCTTCCTCAAACGTGATGAGAGCTTCGCCACCTTTCAACAGGATGGAGGGTCTCTGGATGATGGTGAACACTGCCTTAATATCATGAGCAGCTTCCTCTTCCTCCTCGTACTCATCTACCTCTTTTCGTTCGACACGAGTAAATCTCATTCTTTTCTCAGGGATCTGAGCTTTGATCTGAGAAAATATATTTACAACACTGTGATCTCAATTCGATCGCAATACTCACTTTTCAATTGTAGTTGTTCTTAAATTTTACAGGTTTATATTCTCAACTTAAGTGAGAACAGATTTGGCTATAATTACAGTGGAACCCTGGAATTACGGGCATAATTCATTCTGGAAGCGGGCTCGTATTCCAAAACACTCGTAAACCAAATCTCCCCATGAGAAATAATGAAAACTCAAATTATTCGTTCCACTGCCCCCCCCCCCCCCCAAAAAAAACCCCATAAAAATAATAAATACAATATATAAAGTAAAAATAAAACAAATTAACCTGCACTTTACCTTTCTTTACCTTATCCCGACAGGGTTTTATCAGAAAAATTTGCAAGGAACATCGCAAATGACACTCGCATGGTACTAACGACATCTTCCGTAAAGTAAAAAGTAAAATGGACCAGCACATTACCTTTAAAAAGAATCGCGACAGAGCAGAGTTTCTGTTTAGAGCAGAGAGTGTGTGTCTGTATGTGTGTGTGTGAAGCCGAGGGGGAAAGAGAGGAGGGGGTGTAAAGGCAAGAGAGAGAGAGATAGTGTGTGTGTCTGTGTCAAATTACACAGGCTGAAACAGAGAGGGAGATTTGATTATATCCGTAAGAGACGAGCACTAAGACCCAGCAGGGGAGACGATGACCCACAATTCCGCAGCGCAAGAGAGAGAAAAACTATTGGCTCAGTTATGATCACATGACGCGCGGCGTCAAAATAAAAAGCTTATACGTGATACATGATATTCAGTGCTCGTAAAGCAAGACTTTCTCTTGGTCTCCAAGTCAAAATTTATTAAAAATCCTTGCTCGTCTTGCGGAACACTCGCAAACCGCGTTACTCGCAATCTGAGGTTCCACTGTACAGAACAATGCCAAACCGTGGAAAGTTCTGTACTGCCCTCTTGTGCTGTTTTAGTCAATTACATCATATCACCTATAATCCCAAGCACAGATCCACAGCCAGGCAGTACCTTAAATCTCTGTTGCAAACTGTCTGTTTCAGCCTGCTTAGCTCTCAGCTGCTCCTTAAAGTACTGTAGTTTTTTCTCCAGGTCCTGGTTATCTTTTGTCAGTTTATTTATTTCCACCTAAAAGAGAAACAAATGTCTTAATATCAAGTAACAGCAATAGACTTACAGTACAGTTTCTAAATAAGACTTTAGTCATACTGTATATTATTGTCATACATTATTTCAAATTAGTCAGGATCATTTGAGACAATTTCACCAAGGTGTAGTATTTACAATATTTACATGAATATTATTAATAAACAAATATTTTGATGTATAACAATAAGCTTTTATATAATAAAAGCATATTTATATTTATCTCATTTATATTCTTCTCTATATTTCCTATATCTACATCTAGGCATTTGGCAGACGCCCTTATCCAGAGCGACTTACATTTTTATCTCATTATACATCTGAGCAGTTGGGGTTAAGGGCCTTGTTCAAGGGCCCAACAGGGCCGAACCCTAGTCCAATGTCTTAACCACTGAGCTACCCCTGACCTATATTGGTATAGATAAGTTTTTTTTTAATATTTCTTATATATTTTTAAAAATATTTTTATATTTTGTTCTATTGTCTATAGCTATGTTTTCTATAGCTAAGATTATTCTTATTTTATTCCATAATTTATTTCTTGTTAATTGTTTTCTCTTTTTTAAGGTCATGAGCGGGCGTGTAAGCATTTCACTGCATATCGTACTGCGTATGACTGTGTATGTGACAAATAAAATTTTAATTTGAATAAAACTTTGATCTGTGAATCTAAAGTAGACTGTTGATTCGATTTGATCTTCAATTCAATACAATAGCACTAATGTTTCCTGTTTGATTTATTTGAAGCAGTTATGTTTCTTACAAGCTTTGAACTATTAAAACTAGACATGCTAAAAATAAATGGTGATTCTTTTGTTTGGTGATTCAGGAATCGCCAAACTGACTCCAAAATCCAAAAATATTTTTACATTTATAATATAAACCGGGCGATTAGCCGGTGATCAGAATTGGCTGGTTTTCACTTTGATTGGCCGTGATTGGTGATCAGCCTCAGATTTAACCGATTCTGTACCAAGCACAGAAACGTCCGAGTGGCGCAACAGAAACACATTTTTAAGGCTTTACATTATCAAAAATTAAGCATGTTAAAAGTCTCCAATCTTTACAGTCGTTACACCCATGTACACCAGTCTCAAAACAAATTAGTTGAAAGTTGTGTGCGTTAGAAGCCACACATGCCTGTATGCTCTTGGACACTCAACCTGCACACACACAGTTTTGAGTCAAAACTAAGATGAGCCTTTTAAGAAGGGAAAACATCACTGTTTCTTTATAATCCTACAGGTGGCGCACTCTGAACTATTTACACACTGGTATCACACAGAGACAGATATGTGCTGCTCAGTTAAATGTTAAACTTTTGTATTTGAAGTTAGTTTGTATTGTTCAAATGATGCTCTTGGTTTCAAGTGAGAAAACTAATTTTATATGGAACAGGCTACATTTAATTTCTCATAAAACCTTGGTTTAAAATTACTTATAGAATTACAATTAAATTTTAATTGAATCTGCAACAAGGTATCGTGATATCATATGAGGAGGTGATTGCTGATTCCCATCCCTAATTAAAATCTGCTAAAATTATTTCATTTGTTTTGTTTATTGTTTAATTGTCATGTTTTTTTTGTTCTGACAATCTTCTGACCTACACTCCAGTCCAGTAGGTGGTGTTATTGCACCAACTGACCATAAAGTCAAAAGAAGAAGACATCATTTTATAGAAGTCAGTATTTTGCAGACGATGGAAGCAGTTCATATTTTCTGCTGTGGTATATTTTTAAGGAATTTAACAATTTCTAACCATTTAAGATTTGTGAGTTTATGAAAATAATTTAAAAGTGTGGGATCGATTCAGAATCAAAAACTAAACCAACAATGCAATTAATTTACTCGAACAACAAAGAATCAACTAAATTGCATCATTGATTAAATTGCGCAGTACAATAATAATAATAATAATAATAATAATAATAATAATAATAATAATAATGCTTGCATCAGTCATGAATCAATGTATTATTGCATCATTAATAAGAGTAAAATTAAACAAGCAGATGGATTATAAAAGAAAATATTATTAAATTACTAAATTGAAAGGTGCTTCATAGCAACATACATAAACCAACAATTTAACCATAAAGTAAATATGCCATACCATGTGAATAAGTATTTAGACACAAATGAATTATATGTGATATTAATGTATCCAGAATACCTGTATATCCATTTTTGATTTGTTGAAGCTCTCTGTAAGCTGCTCTTCAGCTTGCATCAAGTTTGTAGTCTCCTGCACTGCTTTTTTCTTTTGCTCATCTGAATCCATTTTCTCAAGAAGCAACCTAGATTTTTCACTATCTGCAACCTCCACTAATTTCTAAAAGAGAATGAATATGAATTATAATCACAACCCTTGTAAGAAATATAATTCTATAAAATGATTAAATAAAAATAATGAAAACTAGTGACAACCTTAATATATTTGTATCTTGTATACTGTCATTATGACAACTAATTTCTCACCGGTTTATCTGATGTAAACTTATCAGGGCAATCCCCTGGAACCTCACACTCAATCTTTATGGTTTTGGACTTTGTATTTAGACATGGGTGTTCGTAGTTTTTCTATTTAGTCACTGGTGTTTCTTGTTAATTTGATTAAACATGTTATTTAAGCTCTTTATTATTTTTTCTCTTTCTCGTCTTCACTCCTGTATTAAATTCTGTTAAGTTTACTGGTTGTTAAGGTTTATATGTTACCTATTAAAAGGTCTTAATGAGAGACGAGGCAACTCCATGAGCTTCTAAATGGAGCAACAGGAACGTATTTTTAAGGTGTCTCAAAAGAAGCTGTCTGCACTGAGCTCGCAGTTGACAATTATTTTTAAAGGTTTGAGGTCTTAAAATTGTGACAAAATCGGGGAGGGGGGGGGGGGATATTTATGTCCATATTATGGACTGGATATTTGTAAAATTGTGATACTTACAGAATTGCAATTTAGATCGAATCAACCCCCTAGGATGTCATGATAAGATCATAGATCAATTATTCCCATGCCTGGTAGAAAGCATTTGGGGCTTTTTTTTTACACTTGTGTCAAAAATGATTGACTTTTGAATTTAGGAGGCACAGCGACATCTGGTGGTTTGCAGAAATTATAGCAGCCATTTATGTCTGATTGATAGTTTGCATTACCTTTATGCCTGCAATAAAATGCTGAATGAAAATGTTTTTTTTTTTTGGGTAGGGGGGGAGGGTGGGGGGGGCTCTCCACCCTCCCCCTACCCAAAAAAAAAACATTTTCATTCAGTTATGTGTTTAAGTAAAAGTATTTTACATTTCCACTTGTGCAGCAGTAAATGCATACATTACTTCAATTGTGACCAAAGTATATTATGAATGTGTTTTTTTAAATACTCTACACATAAAATATTTTTCTCTATCTTTATTTTTTCTGATATATGAACAATTGTTGGCAGCTAATAGGGTGGATGCAGTGCCGGTCCCAAGCCTGGATAAAATGGAAGGGTTGCGTCAGGAAGGGCTTCCAGTGTAAAAGCTGTGCCAAGTTGTTTTGCGGACCGGATAGTCCACTGTGACGACCCCTTGCCGGGAGCACCCAAAAGACCAACTACCAACATCCTGTTGGCAGCTTATAGGCTCAATGTACACTATGCATTTTGATGCATTTTGATGTTGATGTGCTTAATGTATGTGACGTGCTGCAGTATTACCAAACAAAAGAATGATGTGACTGGTTAATGATTGTGATATAATTGGGCATGATTGGGCAGAGCAGTGACGACCCCCACATTATTCAACATTAAGACTTAAATCGTTGTCCAGTTGCCATCTGCGCACTCCCAGAAAACCTTGTTCCAGCTTTAATTTATATTTATACATGACAAATTAATTTACAAATGAATAAACAAATGAATAAACATACCTGAATGTAGAAATAGATTAAATTACTGTATAACTCTTAATCTCTTTGTTCAAAATAAGTCAAAATAAATATAAGTGAAAAAAGTTATAGATTTCAACGTACTTTCCATTTCTCCAGCTCATCCATGGCTTCACTCATCTCTTTTGATAGCTGTTTAGAAAACAAATTGTAAAAAGTTACATAAAGGTTAATAGATAAAGAAAACATTTATATGATGTAACGTAAGCCACCAATCATCTTAACATCCCAGAAGTCTGCATACATAAATCGTCTTGAGCGTATTTTCCAGCTTCCTAATTATTTGATTAATCAATCTTTTTTTTTTAACTGCCTTGCTATTAATAGTTTCCTTAAACTAGGCTGCTTTTCAACAAAACTGCATTGATCAGAAACCTTTCCTACCAGCACTTGTTAGAAAATATGAAAGACTAAGAGAATTCTTCAGCAGGAGAAAAGGTGTTAAAGCATGACCATGCTCATTTTGATGTTTTATGGCAATAAAAACACCTTAAATTACACGATGTTTGCATAAAATTTTGATCTAAATTGTACAGATAATAATAATAATAATTTGCTGAAAGATTACGTTTTCAAATAGCTGGTACAAATCTTTGTACACTGAGGGTGCTACATTTCAAATTTGACCCTTTTTCCGTTTGTTTGTTCGTTTTTTACATCATGTTAACCAGAATGAGGGTTAGTGGTTAGCACTGTCGTCTTGCACCTCCCGGTTTTATTTTCGATTTCTGCCTCACGGTCTGTGTGCATTAGGGTTTGCATGTTTTGCACGCCATGCTTGGTGGGTTTCCTCCCACAGTCCAAAGACATGCAGGATAAGATAACTGGCGTTAAGTTAAGTAGATTTACCTGCAGTGTGTGAATGCATGTTTGCCCTGCGATGGATTGACACCCTGTCCAGGATGTACCCCACCTCGTGCCCTAAGTCTCCTGGGAGAGGTTCCAAGTCCCCCACAATCATGTATACAGGATAAAGTGTTTAAACATGGTGCATTTTATGAAGAAGATTAGATGAAGTTTATTTTATTTATTTAAAAAAAAATTTTTTTTAACTTTTTTTTTTTTTTATCTGCCAAAATTTTTGTTTCTTTTTTTTATGTAGTAGTAGTAGTAGCATTATTTGATGGGGATGTTTATCTATGTTTAATATGCTTCCTGTAAAATCTCCATGTATGTTATAAATAAAAATATCAAAACATGCTATATTCACTGTTATAGTACATGTACCTCTTTGGTTGTCAGCATTTCTGATAGGGTAGTGACAAATCTCTCAGTTCATGCTATGGTAGCATTTTTCGACAAGGAAGCATAATGGGTCAAAAGCGACCCGGTCCGGGTGGTACAGTGTCAGAAAGTAAAGAATATGATAGGTTTATTGTATAGTATTAACACTGCTACTATACATGCACTATAACACAACAGTATAGTTATATATAGTATAATAATAGCAGTGTCAGTGTCGAGTTTCACGTTCAGTCGTGACAAAGCGATGAAAACCTTAAACGCGATTCAATCCGTCGCGCGCGTTGTAGAAAAAATATCAAATGTAAAATATATACAGGCATTTTATCGATTATATCGAGTGTATTCTAGCTAAAGAATGCCCCATAAACTAATTTCAGGTTCAAATATCAGGATTTGGTGTCGCCTGGTTGTTGTTTTCGTCCAGAACGGACGGTTTTTTGTTTTGTTTTTTTTTTTTAACGCCGAATTGTGTTTCGACGCTACAGTAATTATGTGAGCCTGAAGCTTACCTCTCCGTTCAACTCTTTCCCCGACATGATGAGATAAAACACAAAACTTTACAAAAAACAAACGTCGACTGGAAGAAAAGAAAAAAAAAACCGCTTGGTAATATTCGGCTCGCTGTCTGTACGCACGCGAGCAGGATTTCGAGGAAGTCTCGCGCTGGAGAACTGAAGCGAAAGTGAAAGAAGCAATTAAACGTTAGTTCGGGTGCAGAAACCCCCTAACATAGTGTGTCTTTTATCAGTTTACTTCTGAGCTGCCTCGACTAACAATGTACAGGAACAGAGCTCAGTTTCAGCACTAATCCAACAGACATGGAGGAGAAAAGTTTACTTCTCGAGGGTCTGCCAGGGGATTTAGACCTGCTCAGGACCAAACTAGAGCTTTATTTCAAAAACAAGAGGAAATCTGGTGGAGAAGTCACCCAGATCCGAGAACATCCAGAGGACAAGAGGAAAGCCCTGCTCATCTACCTCCTGGACGCAGGTACAAATATCAAGAGAACTCTGTTAGAGTTAGTGACGGACTGTACTGTGCATAAACACCTGTACTTGACTAACACTTCCTGATTTGAATTATGGAAAACAACTCTTGTTGCTATCACACTTTACACCAACCATACAACAAAACCGGTTGTGTTAATGAATTAATGTTTCTGTTTTTAACTATCAATATGTCTTCCATTCATGACTAAACATCAATTCACAGATTTACACACCCAGTTTATAAAGATTCTGCAGTATACATTGGAGAAAATATTGCTTGAGTGCTGTATCGTGATTCCTTTCAGTTAATCTATTGCCACGTGGACTACAGAATTATATTTATATTTCTGTATTAGTATAACTTTTTTTGTGTGTCTATGTTTGCTTTTGAGGTGGTAACGTGTTGTTGTTCCTTTATAATCCGACATGATGAACTACTCACGCAGCTTCTTGTGTGGTTGGAGTGAATTATTTGCTACGTGTTTTTTAGGCCCGTAACAAAATCTAATATAATAATAATAATAATAATAATAATAATAATAATAATATTGAACCAGGATACTGCTCACAAAATTGTAATACTTATAGAATCACAATACAACTTGAATCGGCACCCGGTATGGTGATGATAAAATCTAATATCTAATATCTAATTTAAAGTCACTGGTGATTCCCAGCCCTCTTCAGAGGCATAATATGATCCAGCCTGTAGGTTTATTTTTAGTCATAAAAATACATCTACCAGTACATAGTACACATTTATACTTATAGCTGGTTATTTAAAATCACATCTAAACAAACACTAAGTAAATTTTAGAGGTAATTACATGTATAAAATGAATGCATATATGAATGAATGCATGCATAGAAATGCTGAAGGTGCGGTGTAGTGGTTAGCACTGTCACCTTGTACCTCCAGGGTCCGTATTCGATTCCCGCCTCTGGTCTGTATGCAGTGAGTTTCAATGTTCTCCCCGTGCTTGATGGGTTCCCTCCAGGTTCTCCGGATTCCTCCCACAGTCCAAAAACATGCAGATTAGGTAAATTGGCATTTCCAAATTGCCCGTAGTGTGTGTGTGTGTGTGTGTGTGTGTGTGCCCTGCAATGGATTGGCACCCTGTCCAGATTGTACCCTGCCTCATGCCCTCAGTCCCCTTGGATAGGTTCCAGGCCCCCCCGCGACCCTGTACACAAGATAAAGCGGAATAGACGATTATAGATAGGTACAGAGTGGAAAATGCATAATGCATGCTACCCATGCATAAATCCTTGTTTGAAAATGTAAATACCTGTCTTTTATCTTTGCCTTAGATTTAAACAATGTCCTTAAACAAGGCATGCACAAAATTGATTTCAAAGGCCATGGAACTGTTGAACTGACTGTCAAACCATTAAATGTGACAAAAGTTAAACCACCTGTTTTACCAAGACCAAAGCTAGAAACTCTTGAACACGTCAGATCTGCACAGCCCCCTCGAGTTCCACAGGTGAGTGATTTTGTTTTTCTGTTTGTTTGTTTATTTGTTTATAATTGCTTTGCTTCCTATGACAATGCAAAAATATGTTTCACGTCAGGGGTGAGTGCTCATGAGCTTTAGAAACATCTCTATTAGCTTGTTATTCCTGTTAGACCAGTGTTTATATATCCCTGCATGAGGTGAAGGGAAGAGAGCCTCTGCCAGTAAATGTAAAACATGAGGAAGTTCTTTTGTATATTTCTTCGTTACGTAACTGGCCACGCCCATATCCTAATTAGGGTGGTGATAAGTTTAAGGAGCCTAATCTATTTGTTCTGTGTATCTTTTTTGTATTTTACATGTGATTAAAAGAAGTATCAAGAAATTCAGAAAGGTACTGATAAACACTTCACAACATGTTCGATGATACACATAAAGGACAGAAAAGTAGGATGCCAAGTAAGTCTGACAAGAACTGTTTTCTTTGTCTCAGGAAATGAAGAGAACTCAAAACCCAGGGATCTTCTTATCAGCACAGAGGAGACAGTTGATAAAGAGATTCTTGCAATGTACTTTGAACAGTTTACAGAGAAGGTTGAAATGACAAAACATGGAAAAAACAAGTGGATCCTAAAAGTAGCCAATCAGTCTGGTAAATATTAACTCTTTATATCCTGAACTGAGCTACCGGATACTTTTTATTGGGTTATTACAACAGTACTATACAGTACCACAACCCCTAAAAATGTTGCCGTTGTTCTTCAGATGTGTTGACTATTCTGGCCCAAAAGGAACATGACTTTGGTCTGACAGTGAAGGTGTATAAAGAAGCAGATGTTGAAAAGCAGTGCGACCCTCGACGCTTCATCCTAACTGGATTTAAAGACACCTGCCAATGCAAATTAATTACCATGTATATTGGGAGCTGCAGTCAACAGCCAGTACACACGTGGGAGATAGTTGATGATGAGAGAATTGTAGTCACCTTCAAGGAAGACATCGGTGAGTTCTCCAGCCAAAATCCTCCTGCTCTGCTTCCAACTGAGTAATGGTCAGGGGATTTATGAATGTACACAATATTTCCAATAATACAATAATAAGTTTTCTTTTGGATTCGATTTCTTTTTCTAAATACTGATTTCAAATATCGTCATTTCATCAAATAATACCTGAAGAGACTCGCTGAGGAGAATAACAGAGCTTTGATTGTATAACATGGTTGAAGACAGTACAAATGCTTTTTTTATATATATATTTTTTTATGTTTGCATTTGTATTCTGCAATTCAGAATACAGGTTATTATTAATATGTTGTAATATGGCTATATATGAATACTTAGTTACAGTATAGAGGCCTCTGCAGGCACCTGGGGCTAGAAGACAGATAGTAATAGTATAAGCTACATGGTATAAGAAACCCAAAAAACTGTAAAAGGTAAGGTTCAGGCCTAGGATTAGTTCGTAGAGTCCATGAAAGAAGGGTGACCACAAAACCGAGGCAGGAAAGATGAGACCATATATAAGCTCTCTTACGTATGCAAGTGAGTGGGAATGCTGTGTACCTGGGAAAAGGTATACTCTTACATCCAAACTTCATGAGGCACTCCTTGTTCATCTATATTGTCTTGAAATTGTGGCAGAAGAAAATTAGTTTTATGTCACTGAAAGACATAGGGTTGTATTTTTTTAAATGTGCCTTTAACGTGGCATAGAAATCTGGGACGGTGCCTTTGTTCTGAAATGCTAGGTTTACTATGGTGTACTGTTGTGCTCCCTATTTTTCAATTATACTGTACAAGTTTACTTTCTTTAACTCAAGAGGCAAATAATGCTACAGATAGCTGGCAAGACAATATCGACGTGTTAATAATAAGCCATATTCCGACTGCCTGCTTCCTGTCTGAAATGGCTGCTTCATGGCCTCCCAGGAAATGGCTTGGAGCAAGGTCAGGACTGTATGGGGATGCGGCAATAAATGTGCACATGGTGTGGGTGAATGATTGTGTGTACAGTTCTCACAAACAGATGCGTCTCTGCCACAAGCTGGCAACAAGTCATCAGTAGATTTTCAAGGATCAGGCATTCCACTCACTGAATGTTCATGGGAATGAGTGCAGTGGGCTCTTGGCCACCTCGGGACGTACGGCCTTCTTTAAAACATTTGCACCATGCAGCTATTTTACTGCAATTAAGAGTCTCATCACCATACTCTGGTTGAAGTCTTACCAAGTAATTCCATCACAAGTCCTCATTTGACTTGAACGCACCTTGTGTATTCATATATACTGTAGGCAATAGGGATGGTTCTCTACATACAGTATGAAGATACTGTATATGGTCTCAGAAGTTTAAGAAATGCAACAAAATCCTTTGCACACTACAATCAAGTGAATCATGGAAGAAATTAATATAATATTTCTTTTTTTTTTTTTTTCTAGATTCAAAATCTTTCATTGAGAAGTGTGCTGCCAAAAACCTGCAGGGCATGGAGATTGAAGCCTCTCATTTAGAGTTCACAGACTCAGTTCTGGTACAGGGGGATATGAGCATGCTTACAGAAGATATGTTGACCCTCTACTTCAGCAACAGCAAAAGGAGTGGCGGAGGCGACATCAGGTCTTTATTCTGGGTCAGCAAACAAAAGAGTGCAGTGATATCCTTTGAAGATTGTCATGGTATTTTTTTTATTTTTATATCCATGTACTGTATCATAAAGTACTTTTAAGCATAGTGAACTCATTTATTTTGACTCTGTGAACTTACTGTGCAATTATTTATTTTTGTACTTTATCAAGACATTCGAAATCAGTTTATTTGATGCAGACATTTTAATATGGTTCTGTATTTCTTTCATTCTGCAATAGTTGCACAAGGAGTGGTGGACCGGAAACATCAACTTTGTGGCACTGACCTCAGCACTTTGCTTTTTTATTCAAGTCTTCAGAAGGTTTTGATAGGAGAAACGCCAGTGCCTTCCAACATATCCACGAATACGGTCGTTCATGTTGATGAGGCTGTCCGCAGTTTCATTGAAAAAAACAAAAAGCACAGAAATGATTTTGAGAGTCAACTAATGGTAGTTCATGCCAATGTAGTTCCTGACAAGACCACATCCCCTAGAGAGATTGCACTTGAGATGGCTGTAGACAAAGAGTCTTTAGGTGCACTTCGACTAGGACCAACTTGGGAAAGCAAAGCCCAAAGAGAAGCACAAGCCTTCCTGAGCAGGTACAGCACAGATGAGTTGCAAGCTGAGGTCGAGATCTGGAAAAGAATCGAGCACCAGTGCCGTGAATTACTCAATTCAGATGTCGAGGTCACCTACAAGGAAACCAAAATTGCAATAGTTGGCCTAAAAACAGAAGTCTCATCTAACTTGGACAAGATTCGGAATCTTTGTGAGGATGCAAGTGCAGAACTTGAAGTGGAAAGGAACACTGTTGAAAAAGTGATTCAGTTTGATTCAAAAGAGGCACTACAGCTGGTCGAAAAGCGTGTCTATGGCAAACTTCAAACAGTAACACTTACAAAAAATGAAACTAACCTAACTTTTCACTTGGGAGGTTTGAGGGACTGTGTAAGTACTGCTGAAAAGATCATCAGTCAAGCACAGGAGGAGATCATCTTTCAACAACCGAACCTCTCGGACCACTTGCTTCAGTTTCTGATGTCATTAGATCTAAAGAAATTTGAGCAAGACCATTTTGTAAAAGTCCATATAACAGCCTTATTTCGTAAAGATGAAGGGAGTCTTGGGCTCGTTACAGAGAAAAAAGACCTCGAAGTAGCCGAAGATGCACTGACAAATATTCTTCAAGAGGAGATCATCCAACTTACTCCTGATGTAAACACAGGAATGAACTCTGACAAATGGCTGAAGTTCTTGAATGAATTGAAAGCGGAATCAAATCATATTTCACAGAATGTTAACATCATACCCTCAGAGGCACAGATTGTGATTTGCGGATTCGCAGACGTGGTGAGAAATGTTACAAAAAAGATTAAGTCTTATCTAGAGAACAAGACGCCCGCAACTGAATATGTCCATCTGAAATCTCTGCACGAATTGGAGTACGTTGACTCGTGCATGAACTTGTCAGAAAATCAAGAAATTCGAAACCTTGGTGTAATTGTTCAATCATGCAGAACATCAAATTCTCCACGTCTGAAGGTTACGGCATCAAAAGAAAAAATCCAGGATGTAGTAAGTGTGGTGAAAAAGCTCATATCCCCCATTCTTACTGAGAAGCATACTTTTTCTAAAGCAGGAGAATCTAAGGTTATATTTAAGCATGAAGCCACGATTCAGGCCAAAGCCAAGGAGTACCATTGCAATGCTCACATTTCCAATGAGAAGAGCGGCCCATCAAAACAATACACCTATAAAATAACCAGCCACATGACTTTAACAGTTACAGAGGGAGATCTGCAGCACTTTCCAGCTGATGCCTTGATTTGTCCTATGAACAGCAAACTAGCTTTTGACAATCCTATTGCGCAAAAGTTCCTACAGGTCGCAGGTTCAGATATTCAAGTAGTGTGCAACAGACTTCAGAAGGAAAAGCAATCGTTACTTGCTGGAGACGTGGTCCTAAGCGACCCGGGAAACCTCAGTGCCAAGAGTCTCATTTACACTGTGTTACCTCAGAGCGGTCAACAGTTAACTTCTGTTAAGGGCTCTCACTACCTGAAGGAAGCCATTTTTAATAGCCTCCAGAAAGCAGAATCTCAAAATGACACTTCTATCGCAATGCCAGTAATAGGCTGTGGAACTTTTGGGTTCTCCACCAAAGAAAGCTGCATGGCAATCAGAGACGCGGTGCTTGAATTCACCAACCAGCAACAAAATTCCCAGAAGAATATAAAGAACATATTTGTCGTTGATTCAAATGTGAAGGTCCTGGAGGAGTTCAATGACATCATTGCTAAACTGGTACGTATGTAAGCGTTTTTTTTTTTTTTTGCCGCCATTTGTTTTGAACACTTGAACATCATCCAGTAGTTACCCAGACCCAACTGTCTTAGAGTAATGACATCTTCTGTCACCAGGGTTTTTCAAATGTAAAAGCGTCTACAATGCCAACAAGCACTACCTCTCGAGTTCAACCCAAATCTGTACATCTTAAACAAACATCTGACACAGAAGGTACCATATTGATATTACAATATTGAATGTGTCTCTTCATCTGAGACTTTGCCCAACCTTATTGTTTAACCGTGGCATTTCTTTACACATAAACAGTAACGGTTCATGGAGTACTGGTGTCCCTCAAAAAAGGAGATATCACCAAAGAAATAGTGGATGTCATAGTTAATTCCAACAATAAGGCTTTGGATCTTGACACGGGTATGGTCACACTCTTTTCGACTGTTAATATGTTACTGCATCCATAGGAAAATACTATAGTTCCCTATACTGTAGTTTACTTTTACTAAACTGTGTATATATATATATTATGATATTTTTAATACTAGTGTTAGGTTAGTATTAGTTAGTATTTACCATAGTGTAACGTGTGATGTGAAAAAAATTGTTAACTTTATATAGTGGATAACTGGGTCCTATTAATCGTATGTCTGTCATATCTCTTATGCGTGTCGTTTTAATTTGTATAGGTGTGTCTGGTGCAATTTTGAAGGCAGCTGGACAATCAGTTGTGGATGAATGCAAAACGCATGGTAATTTTATATACTGTATACATATATCCATATATTATCACAATCTGGCCCTTGCCACAATAGCTACAGTTATAGTGGCACCTGGAAGTGGGTGACCTCTTTTTACCTAATGTTGGAGGTTAAAAAAAAAAAATGGGTAAGCATAAGGATTTCGGTAACAAGGCGACGAAAAAGTATTAATAAGGTAAATGACTTTGAGTACAAAGTTACACTGAGTGACATCACGTTAAGTGACATCATATGACATTATGATGCTTTTTTTTTCCAGCATCTGGGGCATTTTGGAGATTTAAACATACAGTAAAATTCTTCCTTTTCAAAAATTATGTCATAGTGGTATTGGTATGTACCCTTTAAATGCATGTGCCCAGTGTGACCGCTGTCTTCCTGGTGTACCCGGGTGGTGCAGGGTGCTTGGGCCCTCTCATCGCTGCTTCCAACTATATCATTTACATTCATTTTGTATTATGTAAAACTAATGTCAATCATTCAACTTTTTTTAAAGGTTTAAATTGTAATGAAAATCATGGACAAAAAGATGTTTTATAAAATTGTGATACTTGTAGAATCGACACCTAGGTAGCATGATAGTATGGTATCGGGAGGTGCCTGGTGATTCCTATCCCTTGTAGTGTTTATGTACTGTATGCATTTTATGTGAAATTAATCTTAATTTCCTGCTGAAATTCCGTCGCAAAGGCTATACACAGTACTGTATGTGTGTGTTGCTCTCCATCCTAAACTATGCGATCTATCACTGGCAGGTCAACAAAAAGACAATGGAGTGGTATTGACAAGCGGAGGCAACCTTTCATGTAAACACATTGCTCAGATGGTTGGGCCCAGTAATGCTGCTGACATAACTTTTTCTGTGGAGAATGTTCTGAAACTCTGTGAAACTACAGTGGCTGCTACCGTAGCCATTCCCGCAATTGGCACAGGTGAGACCGAGATCATTCGCTACAGCAAGTATTTTCTGCCAACCGCAGTTAGACGTTACAATAACTCTGCTCTGTGTGGAGAGAGGGATCTCCTTCTCTGACATCACAATAAATATTCTCATATACAGTACATTCTGTCTTCAATGCACTATGGTCACATCCTTCATTCATTGCATCCTCATTTTTCTTAGTATTGAAGTGACGGTGTATCAAATAAATGTGAAATAAAGACCTAAACGTTTTCTCAGGGAGAGGCGGTATCGGAGCAAATGACTCCATCAAAGCTATTCTAGCTGGAGTGAAACACCATTTGACGCAGTCGACATCATCCAGTCTTCAGAAAGTAACTGTGGTGGCTTTTGAGCAGAAGGTTTTGGATGCATACTGCAGCTATTTTAAGAAAAGGAACAGCAAGGTTATTACTCGCAGCACCTTGATTTGCAGTATAGTCAGTTTGTGATTTGAATATTATTAGTTTTAATACTTGATTTATGTAAATCGTTGAGTTTGTTTGTTTATTTGTTTGTTTGTTTTTCTAGACTGCACGTACGAATATGCCTGCAAATAAAGGTATGGATCACCGTCCTTCACACTTACAAGCATTTTCTGTCATTTGATTTGTCTTCTTTAGTGGATTATTATTTTACCATGGACATGTATCTTTATTCTCTCCATAGTTAAAATTGGGGATGTATGGATTGAAATAAAGAAGGGGAACATTACCATCGAAACTGTCCGTGGCATCGTCAACACCACCAACAAACAAATGAACTTGACAGGAGGTGTGTTCTTATGGTTACTTATGATCCCTATGCTTTTAATTACTGTTGCATTTTTAGATCTTCAGTATTGTGCAAAAGTCACCACAAGGCACCGTGTTTTCTTTAGTACGAATTTTATTATGTATGTTTATCACGGCTGCATTATTATCTACAGTACAACATCATTAACTATTTCTAAACATAACTTAAAAATGAGAAGAAAGTAACATATTACATATAAATGTAGACGAATACACAGTAGGCTCCTTGGTTTTGCATGAAAATAGACAGGAGCAGGGCAAAGTTACTACTGTATATACTCATATTCTAAAGTATTCTGCAGCACACTCAGCATGTTCTACCTGTGCTTGGTGGGATTCCTCAGGGTTCCCATCCTTTTCTCCCACAGTCTAAAGACTAAAGACACTAAGTGGAACATTCTTTACAGGAAACTTTTATGGGCTACTGGTTTATTTGGCTCTTGGAAGAACGTGTTCAGTAATAAGTTTAAGCTCAGATATGCATGAAGTTCTGGAGACCGATATCTTTTTGACTGGAGACGAAATTAAGTTCTGATCTGGACTACTGATCTGTACGTCTTTACATGTCCTGCTTGGATACAGTGCCATTCCCAATGACATGCAGTTTAGACTAATTATGACTAAATGTTCTCAACTTCTGTAGTTTGTGGTGTGTGAGCGCGTGGTGTGTTCATGTGAGCCCTGGGATGGGTTGGCACCATCTCCACGGTGTACCCTGCTTTGTGCCCAAAGTTTCCTGATATAGGCTCTAGGTTCCTTGCGACCCTATATGAGGATAAGCAGTATAGAAGATACAGAATATGTATGCGCGCACACACACACACACACACACACACACACACACACACACACACACACACACACACACTCATAGTGTGTATTCTGACCCTGTAAGCCTGGACAGAATGGAAATGTAAAAATCCCACAATCAACAGATCTGACCGTCATTCATATACCGTATTATATCACTGCAAAGTGTTTTTGTAATGCAACAGAAGTGAAACCATTTGAACAGGAACCTTGTACAGGCTACTGGTTTATGTGGATTTTTCGGAAGAACATGTTCGGTAAGCCCCAAAGTAACCAAAATAATTCATTAATATGGTGTAGGGCCTCCTTTTGCGGCCAATACAGCTTCAATTTGTCTTGGAAATGACAGATACAAGTCCTGCACAGTGGCCAGAGGGATTTTGAGCCATTCTTTTTGCAGAATAGTGGCCAGTGATGCTGGTGGAGGAAAACGTTTCCTGACTCGCTCCTCCGGAACGCCCCTAAATATTTAGATCTGGTGACTGCGCAAGTCTATGGGAGATGTTCAGCTTCACTTTCAAAGCATCGCTGATCCACTCCCATGCTTCACTCTGGGCATGCAACAGTCTGGGTTGTACGCTTCTTTGGGGCTTCTCCACACCGTAACTCTCCCAGATGTGGGAAAAACAGTGAGGGTGGATTCATCAGATAACAATAAATGTTTCACATTGTCCACAGCCCAAGATTTTCGCTTCTGGCACCATTGGAACTGACGTTTGGCATTGGCATGAGTGACCAGAATTTTGGCTATAGCAGCTCGGCCGTGTGCGTTGACCCCGTGGAGCTCCCGATGAACAGTTTTGGTGGAAACAGGAGAGTTGAGGTGCACATTTAATTCTGCAGTGAGTTGGGCAGCTGTGTTTTTTTGTTTTTTGGATACAATCCGGGTTAGCACCCGGACATCCCTTTCAGACAGCTTCCTCTTGCGTCCACAGTTACTCCTGTTGGATGTGGTTCGTCCTTCTTGGTGGTATTACCCTGGATAACGTGGCTCTTGATACACCACAAAGACTTGCTGTCTTGGTCAAAGATGCACCAGCGCGACATGCCCCAACAATTTGTCCTCTTTTGAACTCTGATATGTCCCCCATAATGTTGTGTGCATTGCAATATTTGAAGCAAAACTGTGCTATTACTCTGCTGATTAAACCTTACTGGTGGAATCAGTGCAATTAATGAAGATCGGCCACCAGGCTGGTCAGATTTAGCCATAAAACCTCCAACGCTAAATTTGCCAGTGTTTCAGTTTTATTGTCCTACCCCTTTAATTAAGTTCTGACATTTGTAACATCTGTACATCTCCTGCTTGAATACAATTCTGTTATTGGTATGTGGTTTTAAAATGTCACTGTTCATACAGGAGTCTCAGGAGCCATTTTTAAAGCTGCTGGACCCTCTGTTCAACAGGAGTGTCAAAATCATGGTAAGCTCCTTATAATCCCAAAACACAAGTGTACACAAGTTTACCATTATTCCACACAATCGGTTAACAATATTGATGAGCACAATTTAGAAACACTAAATATTTTAATACGCTATGCACATTACGGATGAAAATACCTGACATCCAATCTTGTGTCATTAATGTGTCTGACTGGTTGTCCTTTAAGGTCCACTTCAGGGCGATACAGCTGCAGTTACCAGTGGTGGAAATTTGCAATGTGATTTCATCATTCATATGATCGGACCCCACTCTACTAAAGAGGCAAGGTCACGAGTAATTAAAGTATTAGAGAGATGTGAGGAGAAGCAAATCAGCACCATTTCCTTTCCTGCTGTCGGCACCGGTATGCGTTTAAATGTTTAGGTCTGTTTTTTTTTTTTTTTCGTATATAATCGCACATTTCTCAGCTGATTTCACTTTTTTAAAGGTGGAGGTGGTGTTAATAGTGTAGATGCCATCAATGCTATGCTACAAGGCTTTCATGACCACTTGTCTCAACGTTCCTCCACTGCCCTTAAACTCATTTACATTGTTGTGGACCGAGATGAAGTTCTGAAAGCGTTTCTACAGGGATTGAATCAGTGGACTGCAAACTCTCAGGTAAAGTCAAACGTCTATATGCACTGCGTGGACACCCCCTATCCTCACACCCATACGGTGTGAATTTCTTCCCAAAACTGTTGGATTCGCGCCTCCAGGGTCTTGATTCGAAAGACATGCAGATTAGAATATTTGGATGGATGGATGGATGGATGGATGGATGGATGGATGGATGGATGGATGGATGGATGGATGGATGGATGGATGGATGGATGGATGGATGGATGATAAATTCCCTTTACTGGAAACCTGTTTTAGTATGACAATGCCTCTATGCACAACACAAGCAGAATGAAAGCACTGGAACAAAAACTGATCCCCAATATCAATACCTAATGCTCTTGGAGCTGAATGATCACAAAAGCCACAGTCCAAAATCTAGTCCAAAGTCTTCCCAGAAAAGTGGATGTCATTATAACCGTAGATCCTAAATGTGGAAGGGTACAATATGTTTGACAAGTGAATGTGTGTATGATGGTCAGGTGTCCACAAAGTGTTGACCACGCTATGTCAGTATTTATATATTGAATTTAAGAATTTTAATATTAGCAGGTAGAGGATGAAGAGGGTTTATCTTCAGAAGAGGAGGATGACTCTAGTGGTAAGACTCGATTCACAAACAAGAAATGTTTAATTTTACTGTATGAGATCCTGAATTCAACTTTTTATACATCTCAGAATTGGACATCGGCCGAATCAGGGTTAAAGTGCTTTGTGGTGACATCACAAAAGAGACGACAGACGCAATAGTCAGCAGCACTAATACCAACCTCAATCTAAACACAGGTAACTTACAGTACAAATCTATTGTACATTTCCGTATGTCCAATTTTTTTTTTCTTTCATCTCAAACATGTATCACAATCCTGTATTTGTTTTCAGGTGTATCAGGAGCTATCCTCAAAGCAGCCGGACAGACCGTCATGGATGAGTGTAATAAATTAGGTATGTATTAGAAAGTGCAAGCTTATTTATTCAGAAACAGAAGCATAGCTTTACATCTTAAAGGTAAATCAATCTGTGGCCTACAGTACGTATGCTAACTCTGCTTAGGTCGTGATTGTTGATATGAGGATCATTTCATTTCTCCCTAATAAAGGTGTTCAACCAAATGATGGTGTGGTTCTCACATCAGCTGGAAATCTTCCAGCTAAGCACATTATCCATATGGTTGGTCAGAGCAAGGAGAAAGACATCACAAACTCCATGTATAAAGTTCTGAAGAAGTGTGAGGAAAACAAGATTACGTCTGTTTCGTTCCCAGCTCTTGGAACTGGTAAGTGCTGTATAGCAATAAAACATGACTTGCTGTGGACATTTCTAAAACCGAGATAAATCTTTTTTCTTTTATGTTATTCATTGTTTTCTACATAAACTCTCATGTATAGAATGGTTTTAGCGTTTTCACCAAAAAATTCACAATAATTCAGTCTCTTTTTTTTTAAAATCTATCTATTGTTAGTCTCGGTGTAGAACATCTGCACAAGTTCAACTAAATTAAATTCACTTTCATTTATGTATATAGCGTTTTTAATAATGGTCATTGTCGCAAAGCAGCTTCATAAAATCAATATTAGAAAAAAATATTAGGGTAATGAGTTTAAAATGGGCGGCACGGTGGTCTAGTGGTTATCACGGTCGCCTTGTTCCTCCAGGGTCCGTGTTCGAGTCCCGGGCAGGTTCGATTCCCATCTCTGTGTGCATGAAGTTTGCATGTTCTCCTCGTGCTTGGTGGGTTTCCTCCAGGTAATCCGGTTTCCTCCCATCGTCTAAAAACCTGCAGGCTAATTGGTGTTCCCAAATTGCCTATAGTGTGTGAATGTGTGAATCTATGTGTGTGTGTGTGCCCTGCGATGAATTGGCATCCTGCCCAGAGTGTACCCCGCCCCATGCCCTAAAACTCTTGAGAGGCTCCAGGCCCCCCATGACTCTGAGTACAGGATAAAGCGTTGTAGACCAAGAGTGAGTAAGAATTTAAAATGTGAGAAAATATAGTATACATCGACATATGAATTACTTGAGAAGAACTTGAGAACCGAAATTGGGCAAGAAATTTGTCTCCGAATACAATACCTAGCATTTTTGGCATACAAACGAAGACGAGTTTGCATATTTTTTAGGGTAGTTTTTTTTTGCATTTTGTGCAAGTTTTAGTGAAGACATAACACCATGGATCCCAAGAATGTTATGAAGTGCAGTACCTGTAGCAAGAAGAAAAGGGAGTCACTTTCAGTTTTGTTTTTAAAGCAGCCAGTGCCAAGAGAAATCATAAATTAAAGTTAAGTGAAGATTAATGTCTATTAATTACATATTTTACTTCATTTACATGTGTTTTCTAAATATTTTTTAATTGTTTATATATGTTGGGAATTGCTAATATTGGTAATATTTTTTGGTGGCTGGAACGGATTATCGGCGCTTATATTATTTCCTATGGGAAAATGCGTCTCGCAATACAAGATTCTCACCCTAAGAATTCTCTTCTGGAACGGATTAAATTCGTATGCCGACGCACCACTGTACAGTATATATGAATGAAAATGATCAGATTGTCCCTGATGAGCAAGCTGAGGGCAACAGTGAAAAGGAAAAACTCCCTAAGACAGCAATAGGAAGAAACCTTGAGAGGATCCTTGTTACTAACATATTTGAATGTGACTCGTAATATAAACTTAAACAATTACTTTAAATTCAAGTAAAGTTTATTAAACGTGGTGTGTGTCTTTTCACAGGAGCAGGAAATCTGGCAGCAGCTCAAGTAGCAAAGGCCATGATGGACGCACTGGCAAATTTCACCATTGACTCACCAACATTTTTAAAAAACGTTCAGATTGTGATTTTCCAAAGTACAATGTTGTCAGACTTTGAGCAAGCGATGAAGAAGCTCAAAAGGAATTCTCAAACACCATCTTCAGGTAAATTCTGGACTTGATAGTCCTACCATCCAGACACTTAATGCATATGCAATGTTTTGCAATATTTAAAACTTTTTTAACCAACCATTTTTATATTTTTGTGTGCTGTCTATAGTAAATATCCCAACATTTACCCAGCAAACGGCGACAGATTCCACCAATCCTAAAGTGTGTCTTGTTACCGAGACAGCTGCGGTGACTTTCCCAGTCACAAACTTACAGATATATGGAATGTCTTCTGTTGACATCGCCAAGGTGAAAAAGTTCCTAGATGATCTACTCTCAGAAGAATGCCTCAGCAAGGATGTTCAGTCCAACCATTTAGCCAACATTACCGAAGCTGACAACAAGGCGATTGTGGAGCTTAGCAAAAGCAAAGAAGTGCATGTACTTGTGGCTGCAAAAGACAAACTGACTGTGTCAGGAAGGAAGGAGGATGTTTTAGACACCGTTATAGACATTAACGCATTCCTCCGAGCAGCCCAGGACAGGGAATTCCGAAAGAACGAAGAAAAGAGGCTGAGCAAAACGTTGCGCTGGGAGGTCGCAGAAGCCGAGACTTGGGTGCCACTGAGTTCCAGTATTAGCTATGAACTGGAGTTAGCTTTTCATAAAGAGCAGAAATTTAGCTACAAGGACAAAGGTGAAACATTTACAGTGGATTTCAAGGAGATGAGACGAGTAAACTCAAAGGGGAAGTCCTGTAAAATTAAGCGAACACTGTTTGCTGACTCAGAAACAGGTAATAATCCTACATTTCGGTATAACTCTAGCATGGATTAACTTTTAAAATCAACTGTGAGTTTAAGATGCTGCAACATTAGCCTAAGGCACTAATTAACACGCTACTGTATCCGACCTCTGTTAAATATTTTTTTTATTTATTTTTTTTTTAGCTATCATTCAACCTCCACCAACCTGGACCAAAATGGATGGAAGTGACCTGGAAATAGTTTTGCCTCCCGGTTCAGATGAATACACGAGAATAGAGAAGGAATTTTTACGCTCAAGCAAACACAAAGACGTAGCTTCAGTGCAAGTGGTGGAGGTACTGTATGAAGACCATTTTGATAAGATTTGTCACCATATAGAGCCACTTGTGAGTAATGTTGTGAGTAATTCTCAATCAATGTTTCGATCCTTAGATTCGCAGGATTCAGAGTCAGCCCCAGTGGCAGAGATACTGTGTGTTGAAGCAAGCAGTGGACAAAAAGTACCCCAAGCAGGCTAACGAGCGGTTCCTCTATCACGGCACGACCAGTGACATTTGTCAGAAAATCAATAGGAACGGCTTCAACAGGAGCTTCTGTGGCAGAAATGGTATGTCGTAAATTGCTCCACGTTCTAAACACCCTTTAGTATTTGGTAAATGAATTGTATTCTCTTTTCTTTTTAAGCTGTCGTTCACGGCGATGGGACGTACTTCGCCAAAGAGGCTTGGTATTCCTGTCAAGATCAGTATTCCAACCCAGATGCCAATGGACTGAAGTATATCTACAGAGCTAGAGTTGTTACCGGGTCACCTTGTAAAAGTCAACGAGGGATGAAGGAGCCAGACCCTCTGAACCCAAATGATCCCAGTGCTGGACTATATGACTGCGCCGTGGACAGTTTGCAAAATCCATTCATCTTTGTGGTTTTCTGTGATGCGGGGGCGTACCCTGACTATCTCATCAGCTTTAAAAGCGTCTGACTGTACAAAGGACATCATTTTTACATAATGAAGATACTGTAACCTTTATCAAGAAATGATGCGTGACGGGCCTCCGAGTGGCGCAGTGGTAAAAGCGCTCGCCCTATCATCCGGAGATCGCTAGTTCGAATCCCGGGTGGTGCTGTAACCTCCCGCAGCCGGAGGTCTAGAGAGAGCTGATTGGCCGAGCTCTCTCAGAGGGGAGGGATGAGAGGTACATAGTGCTCCGACATTAATCACGGCTCTACAGCCAGTCAGGGGCGTCTGTGAGCTCGCGCAGCGGAGGGAGCGGATAGCGCTGTCCTCCGAGTGTGTTACGCCGCCCCCAACGGTGCGCGAGCGAGCAGTTCGAAAAGAACTGGCGTCACGTGGTTCGGAGGAAACACGTGATAGTCTTCGGCCCTCCCGGCTGAGTGGTAGTAGTAGCCTTAATGTGGGAGCCCCCTAGTGATGGGGAGGAATTGGACACGACTAAATTAGGGAGAAAATCGGGGAAAAATCCAAAAAAAAAAAAAAAATAAGAAATGATGCGTGACTAGCATAACTTAAATAACATTGAAAATGAGCAATAATGCATATTAATTGTAAGTAATAGTTGAGATTATACACCTTTTAGAAATCACGTTGTGCCTTAACAGTTGTCTCAGGCTAAAAGGTAAAAGTTCTGGTTCTATTGGTTAGTCTTTGCAGCACTAGGATTTGTAAATAAAGTGAATACTGTACATGCACTTGACCGTGGGAGGAATGTTATTTATATAAATGTGATAAGGAAAGGGCATACGCTTATGGACATAGGACAGTTTAAGGGTAAGTCTTTCTGTAATTTTATAATTAAAGTGTAGAAGAAAACGAAAACCACCAAACTGGAGAAAAAAAAGGAGAGCATTCCAGAGATAATTTGGATTCTTCAAGAAGTGCTTAATCCAAGTTATTCGAACCTCTTTGAAATATGAATGTCCAAAAAATAAGGACCGTGAATTATCTCCTAACCACAGTATTGTGCAAAGGTCTTGAGCCCTCTCATTTCTTCATATTTTGCTTCCCAAAGGTCAGATTTTCTTCTATTTATTTCTTGTAATGTAGTCTTGAGGAATAGTTCCCAAGTCTTCCAGGATAACTTTCTAACTTTCTGGCGTCTCATTTTCAGACCTGAGCCGTTTCAGAGGAATGTTTTTTGTTAGTTTTAAGCCACACAGTGACCTATGAATCATTTGAGCATAAAAACATCTCATTTAAGACATAAACCAGTGAGAAACTGCTGGTGCTGAGCGGTTGGAACAGACGAGAGGGGAAGCGAGGTTGCTGCTGAGGTTGTTACATGCCATATGGAAGGCCTGGGTTCGATTCCCACCCACTGGATGCGGTGCCGGTCCCAAGTCCGGATAAAATGTAGGGTTGTGTCAGGAAATGATCAGCAGTGATGACCCCTTGACAGGAGCAGCCAAAATACAAACAATATCGTCTTTAAGCACTAAATTAATCTGCCTCATTTATTTAAATTTAATATGAAGTAATTAGGTGGGGTTCAAGAGTACTGTATGTACTCTATACACTGATCAGCCATGGCATTACAATGCAAACCATTATGCCCAGTATTGTGTAGGGTGCCTTTGTCCTGTCTCAGCAGCTGTGGCTCCGCAGGGCCTCATGGGCCCCGTATTCACAAAGCTTCTTAAGCCTAAAAGTCGCTTCTAGTGACGAAACGCTAAGAAAAGAAAATTCTTAGAATTATGACATTTTCTTAGAATTTCCCCTTAAATTTAGGATTAAATCTTAGTAAAGATAAAAATAATTCACAAAACATCTTAGCCCTAAAAACAGCTCCTAAGGTAAAAATTTGTTAAGAGTAGAGAGGAGGACTTTTAAGAGGCTTAAAAGTTTCTATAGCAGAGGACAAAGTGGCGGAAGGGGGAAATATTCTCCAAACACTGGACGTAAAGCTAAAAGTAAACACTGCTCTTCTGTCCAGTTTGGTTTTCTTGTTGTTTTACTTCTTTCCATCTCTCTCAAAAATTGCAAATTAAATAGACTGTCCCGCAATCATGTAAACTGGTAAAAGCTGAGACATTTTGCTCCCATCAATCTAAAATGGATCACAAGTAATAAAATCAGTACGGTAAATTAATGTGAGAACTTAAGTATGGTGTGTGGAAATTATCTGCTTCAAAAGTCGACAGATTTTCAACATTTAGCTGTTTAATAATCTTTAAGACATTTAGCCTAGAAACTTTGGAAACTTTATTTAAGTTGCACTTTTGGATGGTCTGTAGCCAACAATCCAAGAAAGATGAAAGGAAGTAAAACTTTATCTTTAATCTTAAATTTAAGGGAAAATTCTAAGAAAATGCCGTAATTCTAAGATTTTTCTTAGATTTTTCTTCGTCACTAGGAGTAACTTTTAGGCTTAAGAAGCTTTGTGAATACGGGGCCCAGACTTGTGTGATCAGTGAGGAGCTGGAGCTCATTATTGTGTCCAGCTGCTGGTTATCAGTGGAAGTGTTTAAGAGCCCTTGTTGCTCATGTTTGTACCAACTGGGTTTGTGTAAGGACTGTGTGGAGCCTGATCGAGTGTAGTACGAGCTCTTAGTGTCAGGAATTAAAAAGAATAAAAGGACATGACTAGCAAACTGCAGACAAAAACATTTAAACTGATTTTTTGGTGAATAATAATTAAAAAAAAAATACAGCTCAGTAGAGTATATTCCTTGTAGCAATTTAGAGACACAGGCTTTATATTGTATATCTAGTCAACAAACTGGTTTCTTCAAAAGTAAATGTAGAAGTGATGCTCTTTTGAGGAGGGATCACTTCATACCACACGGACTGTTCAACCACGTTTCTTTAAGCAGAATGTCTGACTCGACGTTCTGAGCTTTTAGAGAAGCTTTTAGGATGAGGTTGTGACTCATCACTGTTGGTGAAGTGACCTACCACCGTTGTATCATCTGCATGTAGAGCCACACAGTCATGGGTAAACAGGATGTAGAGCAAGATGATTATTCCTTATTATTTGTTCTGGGCTCAAAACGTAAAGCTCATCAAACGACTGTACTTTTTAAACCCTGGAAAATCTGGAATATCAAACCAGGCTTTTCTTGTACATTAGAAATGCCGGTGTGTTCAGGGGCGCCGCTAGCAATTTTGGGCCCTATGACAAAATATGCGGTTGGGCCCCCCTACCACACCCACTAGTCGTGTTATTACTAATAAAGCAGATCTCTGGGGGCCCCTAAAGGGCGTGGGCCCTTAGAATCGTCCTAACCCCCCCCCCCCCCCCCCTTTAGCGGCACCCCTGGGTGTGTTTGTGTGAGAGCTTTTCTATTCTTTTTGGAAAGAAGTACATTTTCTTTTGTTTCAGAGATGCATGAGCAGAGAGGGAAATACAATAACCAAGCCAAAAAGAAAGAAAGCTCACTACTGAGTAAATAAAGCAAATATCAGAGAAGGGTTGGCTTCTATGAATCAGTAAATGTTTACCTCCCTCTACTGGTCATACACCGCAATTGCAGAACTTAAAAGAGAGAGAGAGAGATTCCTATAGAGCTGAATAAAAAGCCACATAAATCAAGTTTTCATATAGGTCTGCAAATTTCTATTAAAATGCAAAGGCTCCATTTACCAGATATTTTATTTGATTTTATTATTTATTGTGACTGAATCTAAATTAGTCAGGATTGTAAGATGTTGCAGCAAGGGAAACCTTTTTAATATTCTTCAATTCCAGTGTTAAATAGTTTAGGTAATTGTTTTAAATAAGAGCAGCCTCATCCTTCAACCTGTCCATCACCACTGTAAACAGGAAGGGACTAAGAGCAGATCCCTGGTGCACTCCCACCTTCACCGTAAACCAGTCAGTCGTACAGTACCTACGGCACACCTCATCGCTGTAACGCTGTCCTTGTACACATCTTCTCTGCCACTCCTGACTTCCTCACGCGATACCGCAGTTCATCCCTGGGCACCCTGTCATTCGCTTTCTCTAGATCTACTGGACAAATACACAAAGCAACGAAGAAGAAGCAACAGTCAGGTTGTTATTTTAAGACACGAAGGTCAGCTGTTCTGTAAGAGTTTTTGTAAGAACAGTATTGTGTTGAGTGCGTTTGCGAAACCCATCGTGCAGCATGATGAAACTGGCTCTCATGAAGACCTTCCCAGGAAAGCAACACCAGGGCCCCGTATTCACAAAGCTTCTTAAGCCTAAAAGTTGCTCCTAGTGACAAAATTCTAAGAAAAATCTTAGAATTAGGGCATTTTCTTAGAAATTCTCCTTAAATTTAGGATTAAATCTTAGGAGAGATAAAAATGATTCACAGAACATCTTAGCCCTAAAAACAGCTCCTAAGGTAAAAAAAATTGTTAAGAGTAGAGAGGAGGACTTTTAAGAGGTTTAATAGTTTCTCTAGCAGAGGACAAAATTGCGGAAGGATGAAATATTCTCCAAACACTGAACGTAAAGCTAAAAGTAAACACGGCTCTTCTCTCCAATTTGGTTTTCTTGTTGCTTTACTTCCTTCCATCTCTCTCAAAAATTGCAAATTAAACAGGCTGTCCCGCAATCATGTAAATTGTAAAAGCTGAGACATTTTGCTCCCATCAATCTAAAATGGATTACAAGTAATAAAATCGGTACGGTAAATAAATGTGAGAACTTAAGTATAGTAACTACTGTGTGGAAATTGGTTGCTTCAAAAGTCGACACATTTTCAACATTTAGCTGTTTAATGATCTTTTAAGACATTTACCATAGAAACCTTGCGTAAAGTAGCCTGTACTCATGATTATACAATTTCTTCATATACAAACATTATGATTTCACTGTTGGTTCTATTATCATGTATTCTGTTTTCACAAAGAGAACATTTCAAAACCTTTGCAGAGGTCAGAGGTGATTTTTTAATTAACCAATCACAGTCCTTGAATTGCTGCATCATCCCTAGCAACGGGGTCGACCACACCCCCTCACCAAGATAAAAGTTTTTTCTACTTTCCTTACTCAGAGTTGCTCTAAATGGTTTCCTAAACCACTTTTAGTCTAGGACTCCCAGCTAGGACTTTTTAAGTTAGTCTAGGACTCCCAGCTAGGAGCTCTTTGAGAGAATTCTAAGAAGCTTTGTGAATACGGGCCCAGATCTCTTTAGATCTTTTTTTTGTTCTATTAGATTATTAGATGTTTTATTGTTTATTAGATTTTATAAGTTTCCAAGGCTTTTATTGACCATCACATTAGGTTAACACAGAGTCAGTATTTGCAGTGTTGACCCTTCTTTTTCAAGACCACTGCAAAGACCCTTCTTTTTCACCCCGGCATGCTGTCATTCGACTTCTGGGCCACATCGTGACTGATGGCAGCACATTCTTACATAATCAGTGCTTGGAGTTTGTCACAATGAGATTAAAGTCTGGGGAGTTTTCTTGCCATGGACCCAAACTGTTGATGTTCTGTTCCGCACTCATCTTAGTCATTACTTTTGCATTATGGCGAGGAGCTCCATCTGGCTGGAAGTCATTGTTCGTCACCAAACTGTTCGTGGATGGTTGAGAGAATTCGCTCTCGGAAAACGTTTTTGTACCATTCTTTATTCATGGCCGTGTTCTTAGGCGAAATTGTGAGCTGAGCCCACTGCCTTACTGTAGCTGAGAAGCAGCACAATACATGAATGGTCTCAGGATGCTTTACTGTTGGCATGACACAGGACCGATGTTAGCTGAAGGTAAGTATACATTATCATCTGAATCATGTCTTAAATAAAAAATATCTTAAATATACAACTGAAAAACATTTTAAATCTTACGAGTCTAGTGCTTTAACAAGGAGAAAGATGATGCTTTTACTGATGCAAGATGCTTCTGTCTCGCAAGGAAGTCTGAGACTCCTTGATTTAATTCTCTAACCTTAACTGTTCTTTTATTTGCTCAAAAAAGAAAAAAACATTAAAGATGTCATTGAAAAATCTCCTTTATTGTTTTGTTAAATGACAGTGTTAAAGTAACTTCCAATTTCAACCAGTAGAAACATTCGTCTGCCAAGCTTGTGTATAAAACAAACTGGTTGCCCGGAGCCTAGTGCCGCGAAATCAATCGTACAGTTTTGCTGGAAACCTTTTGTGTCATCCAGGTTAGAGTTTCAATAAAAAGGCAGCTGGATTCGAGCTTCCAAGCCTCTAATTTAGCCTGTTTTAGCACGCAAGGCCTTACCGTTAGACTGCTGGAAAGCAAATGGCAAAAATCAAGAAGTCTGCACACAGTGGATATCTGTTTAAGCTTACATGAGAGATTAACTCGGTTTTTTATCTACCCATGCAAGGGGGGGGGGGGGGAGGTCAAGGGGCAGAAAGAATTAAAATCAGAGCTCTAAATCATTTATGATCCACTGTATGACACGCAAACTCAAACCTACTCAGAGTGTCAGAACACAGGAGACGACTGGGCAAAAAGAGAGAGAGAGAGAGAGAGAGAGAGAGAGAGAAAAGACGGAAAAAAGAGTTATTATTATTGTTATTATTATTAAAGGTATTATTGCACTACATTTGCTGGGTGGAGTTGCCGTTCCACGTGTTGTTGTCGTCCTCGCTGTCCTCTTGGGTCCTTAACCGGTAGATTTTGCCGTCTTTTTTAAAGTCTTCCGGTCGCTTCTCTAGAACCCGCTTGCGGATTGTTTCTCTGGAAACGAGAAGATTTCAAAAAAGCTCAAGAAGATGACCTGAGCAAACCATTTAGGAAAATTTAACAATGTGACTTGTACCTTTTTGGTTCTCCAGAGTTGGTGTTTGTGGAGGTTGAAGGGCGCGGAGGCTGGTTACGGGGAGCTTCTGCGGCTGCAGGAGGAGGGCTGCTGAAGAGGAAGCAGCTCAGGAACCTCCAGACTGCCAGTAGAGGGTAGAGGATGGTGCCGAGAATAGACCAGATGCCACCTGTGCTAGAGGACTGAACTACTGTGTTAGTGGGCCTTCCTGTCTGCTGTGGGAATGAAAAAAAAAAAACTATTTTAGATTATATGCTGCATATACCAATATAAAGTAGTGTGTATATACAGGAAATCATACTGTGATTTGCTCCATTTGTTGGGGGAAGTGACTCACCGGCAGCAGGACGATGGAGGCACTGGGAGCAAGCTCGAGCTCCAGCAAGGTCTTCTCCAGGTCCTCAACTGTGAACTCGCGTCTTGGGAACATGGTGGCCAGAGAGAAGTGGCCGAACCTGTTGCCCACCTCCTGTAAGACCCAAGCAAGTAAACAGAAAGTACAAGGTCAGCTGAATGCTTAAATGCTAAGACATTTTTAATGCAACTGTAAGATGTTTTATGTAAATACCAAACCAACCAGTCTTGCGGTATTAAATTGCACCAAGCCCCGGTTGTTAAATCTGTCACAGACCCGTGCAACAACCCGATCATACACTACTGGATGGGATAAAATTGCTTTCCTCTTTATTCTTGTAACATACAAAAAGGAAATTCAGAAGCAAACCGGATTTGAAATTTGCTTGACATGATTTGAACCACATTATCAAATCAATAAGCTTAAAAAGAACAGCCAAAAAAAATAAATCTATGTACATGAACACAAGGTTAGTTTGAGGTGTTGTGTTGACTGACCTGGGCTGCAAACTGCCTAGCCTCCTGCAGCTTCGTCTCTGAGGGAAACTGATTGGTCAATGAGGAGCCGTCAGGGAGGCGGAACTGTATCCTGGCAATCGCACTGTGAGGAATGAGGGACCGTTAAATTATTTATGATACAGGAGTCTGATTAGTCCTGATAAATCATATGTATTGAAACAAAAAAATGAAACACATTTCTATGCAGATGTACTTAATCTTGGTAAACTCCATTCCACTACAGGTAGTCCCCGACTTACGAACGAGTTCCGTTCCAGGACCAAGTTCGTAAGTCGGATTTGTTCTCAAGTCTGACAAAGTAAATCTTGTATGACTTCGATACAAATATACAATGAAAGCATACCAATCCACTTGACTAAATCTGTCCGCTTTCCCCACACTGCCATCATGTGGCCAGAAACCTGAGGAAATTTAACAGTGTTGTCTCTGCGCCTTTTAAATTGTGAGGGGAATCCCGGACGCCATTTTGTCTCAGAGCTGTTTTCTACTGTATTGGACTGTGAACTCTGTTCTATTGAAGATTTTGTGAAATTAGGATTATTCACCATCAAGAAAGGTTTACAGGACAGACTTTTTCCTAACATTGTGCTCCCGGACTGATTCCTTGCCACCGGCCAGGCCGACTCATTTCTCCTGCACCCCCACCCCATGCACCTCATCCCCAGTGATTTGTACTGGATGAAAACATGTGGTCCGTTCGTAACTCAAATGTTCTTAAGTCGGGGACTACCTGTATTATTAAAATAAATGAAAATCGATGTCACTGAAAAACTCTCTAAAGCAAATCTTCATATCAAAAGATTCATTACATGATATAAATAAGCTCTCCCTTATAAACAGATGTACTGTATACGAGACCTTCTCTCTCTCTGCGCAGCCTCTTTCTTCATCTCCTGCTCGGCCTGTCTGGTTTGCAGCGCTGCCGCTTTGGCTGCGTCGGCTTCCTCCTGGGTTTTAGCGTATCGAGCTGCCCGTTCTGCTCGGTCCTGTAACAAGACAACGATCCAGCATACTCACTCTGTATACAACACCCTGCAATCTGAGGTTTGTAACATCTTTAACATGAAAGATACAATTTAACAGCATCCGGTTTTGTGCAAGTTGTTTGTGCGTTTGTGGTCAAATGCATATGACATCATGGTCGATAAGTTTAATATTTATTTTAAAAGCCTGAACCATTTATGTAAAAAGAGATCTATATTAAATGATTACTATTATGCAAACATGCCAGAATTACTGTCTTATCTAGACTTAAAATTTTGTATTACTCTTAAAACTTTCAGATTCTGTGCCTAACTTTTGAACCTTTCTAGCATTTATTTCTGCCATGATTGCTTTAATGTTTGATCGAGTTATCAGAAATGACTGTGAAATAACAGTGAAGTGTATAGTCTGAGACCTGAGCGATCTGCTGTTTGACCCTCTCTCTAGCTGCCTTCTCCTCAGCTTTCTCTCGGTTTCTCTCCTCCAGTATGCGCTTGGTTTTTTCTTCCTCCTGCTTCCGCTTAAAGTCCAGCATGTCCTTGCCCATCTTCCGCCTCTCGATCTCTTTCTTTATCACGTTCTGGTTGGGAGAAGGGATTCGGCTTTATCTCATGTGAGCATTTATAAGAACAAATCGAGAAATCTACGCACTGAGATGTGCAACTTTTTCAAAACACAAGACTTGCCTCCTCTTCTCCCTTCCGTTTCTGTTCTCTCCGTTCTTCCAGTTTCTTTGTTAACCTAAAAAACAAGAAATGCATGAAAATGACCTGACAGATAAAGATCATTAATTTAATACTAATTGCAGTAGATACATTATACACTAAGTTTAATCTTCAATCTAGATCCCCTTCATTGTATTTGTGCACATGTATTTGGCTTATCTTATTGATTATTCTTATTAGTACAATTAGTGGTTCTTGCGAAGCTTCACTTGTATTATCTTGCAGGCTTATTTATTTATTTTTTTCTTAATTCTTATTACGTACAAACTTTTGGCATGTGACTAATCCCGGACCGTTTGTGGTAGACCCATGAAATGTGTCAAATCGTGCGGCTTATTTGGGAATATGGTGCTATGACTTTTCTAAGGAGTGAGGGGCAATTTATAGCCCAAAAAAATCCCATGGACTTAACACCGAGACCAACATTGACGGATTCTAGCACAGAGCAAGAAATTTGTAGAAATATATTAAATTTATTACATTTAAAGTGGCTTGCAAGCTGTGTCAAAGGGGTGTAAGTTGTACCCCTGGAGCGCAAGAGGTGCCCAAACTTGCCGCATTGACATATTATCGTCAAGGTACTCCACATGAAAACAGGAAGTGCTCACAGTTGCTTTCCCTGCTATGGTAACTTCCTAACTGTGGATCCCATTGTCATAAAGACATGAGAGTGTAAGCTTATTTTATTCAGGCAACCAATCAGTCTCTCAGGATCATTGTGAAGCTGTCAAACCACACCCTAGCAACCACTTTAGAGCACCTTAGCAACTGATCCTGTAGACTGTCATTATAAAAGACCCAGAGGCCTGAGTTTTGCCACAGCAAGCGTCACTCACATTTTCTTCAGAAAATATACCAGTCTATTATTATTATTATTATTATTATTATTATTCATTTCCACAATTTTTTTTTATAACCAGCCATCAAATCCATTAAGTTAAACATCACGATTATGTAGTTTGCTAATTCATTTATTGCCACACTGACTCAAAGTCTTATCTCTCTCTCTCTCTCTCTTTCGCTCTCTCTCTCTCTCTCTCTCTATATATATATATTAATTTTATTTTTTTATTTATACAGTGAAACCTTGGATTGCAAGTAACTTGATCTGCGAATGTTTTGCAAAATGAGCAAAAGTTTTTAAATCAATTTTAACTTGAACGAGTGAGTTCTTTAAATACGAGTAGTACGCATGTGCTGTGTCTGCTGAGTTTACCATAACATTGATCACTTATGGGTGCGTTTTTTTTTTTGTGTCCAAGTGTAGTGACTGTTCTTTAGTAACTACTGCAACACCAGTCCAGTGAAGAAAAAGGTTAAAAAGGCTGTAGCACTGCGAGAGATGATTCTGTTTAATGACAATGCAACATCACATTTCTGCCAAATCCTTAAAAGGAGTTAAAGCAAGTATTCATTAGCGGGGCAAAGATTCCAGTTCACCAACAGAGATTCTCTGTCAGAGAGCACCGATTCCGTTAGTGTGTGTGTGTGTGTGTGTGTGAGAGAGAGAGAGTCATCCTACACAGAAACATCCTACACAGGATGTCAAAACAAGACATCCTACGTCCCCCTCCTCCTCCACCAACCATGATTCTTTTCGAAGGTAAAGTGCAGATTAATTTTTTTATTTTTACTTTACATTTTGCATTAATGATTTTTATAAGAATATTTTTGGGTTGTGGAACAGATCATCTGAGTTTCCATTATTTCTTATGAGGAAATTCACTTTGATATACGAGTGCTTCCGGAACGCTTTATGCTAGCAATCCGAGATTTGACTGTACATTTGAAATTTGGGTGGTAAAATCCTACCGGTGGCGCACTCTAAAGTATTAACTATCCGCATATTGACAGGCAGCATGTGTGGTAGGAGGAGACATCGTATCAGGGTATTTCAAGAATCGTAATACTAACAGAATCGCAACACAAATCGAATCAGCATCTAGATATCATGACCGTATCGTACTGGCTGGTCCCTGGTCATTCCCATCCCGAGTATTGCCTGAGAAATGCAATTTTATGCATAAACATCACATGATCGGCGTCTTTCATATGCTGCTGTCATATGTAAGCTTTGATTCAAAGGTTTTTTTTATTTTCCCCCTCAATTCCCTCCCAAGTCAGCCATATTTCTCATACTTCAGGTATTATAACAAGCCCTTGTCACATGACTATGTTCGATTTTTGGAAATGTTCATGGAAACTTTTCCATATTAACTTCCACTCGGAGGAACTTGTCACGTTTTATAATAATAGGTTTACTTATACAAATAGATTTGAATCATTTAAACATAGTCATTAAAATTATTATTGGTTAACTGTCAGTCTTTTGAGGTAACATCTTTTAAGCCGCTGTTCGTTGACTCACTTTATGCCGGAGGTCAATTTATCTGCTCACATATTTGGCTGGGTTGGGGGAGAATTGCTGCCTGAAACCAAAACTTCACAGCATACTGGGTTCACTTCCTGGATGGATCGTAAGCACCATATGTGTGTGTGTGTGTGTGTGAAAGCACTACTTTTACATGAGAATCCTGCTGTCGTTATTAAGTCGTCCAAACAATGTATAATAATAATAGTAATAATAAGGAGAATAATAAAAATAAATTCTGTAGGAATTAATGTCCTATTTGCTATTATAAAGTTGTGCATCATATTATAATATAATCACACACCCTGACATACAAATACGGAGTTCTGATCTGAATCAGATTTTCTTATGTTAGTTATATCCTTGTTACACAAACAAGCGTTTACCTCTCGACCTTCGCGTCCAGTGGCTCCTCTGCCTGAGACGCCTGTGATGTGTCGTCTGATGACTGGCTTCTCTCCTCACCTGGAGCCTCATGACCTGAAGGCCCTGCGATCTCCATGGGCTTGGACAGAGATTCTACAAAGATCAAAGGAAAAGCCAAAACCAATAAAACCAGTTAATTTTATCAAGATTTTTTTATCTGAGAACATAAGAAAACGTCCTGATGCTTCTGACATGCAGGCCTGACTCGAATGAACCGAAACCATGATATGCAAACGTCTGTGACTCAAACGAGCTTAGTCACCTTTAGATGCAGCAGGAACGGAAGAGGCTGAGGCGGTTCCTGTTGTGATATCCGAGTTTACAGGTTGGCTTTCAGAAGTTGAGGGATTTGCAGCCTGGACTGATGTCTCTAGGTTCGGCTGAGCCGCGGCAGCTGTCTGCTGAGAGTGCACCTATGCGGGCGGCACGGGAAGAGGAGATCAGATAGAGATCAGTACGAAATAATAATAAGTTGGGGGAAAAAATAATAATAATAAATAACTCCGACTGAATGAGCAGGTGTGTGAAATCTTCTCCAGAAAGGAATTTGTTGTAGTTGCAGATTTCTCATTCCAACCAAGCAGAAGCCACACCTGATTTCATGTGTTTTAATTAGTTGTTCTTGGCTTTCACTAGACAATCAGGTGTGGCTTCGGTTTGGTTGGAATGAAAAATCTGCACCAACCCTGTCTACTTTCTGGAGAGGATTTGACACCTCTGGTGTGTCAAAGCAATAAAGCAGGGATTTTAATAGATTATCTTTAATTAGATTAGATAAAATTTGATTAGATTTGATTCAACTTTCGTGCATTTTGCAACGTACATGTACAAAGCAAGAGAAATGGAGTTAGCATCTAACAAGAAGTGTCCAAGTGGCAATATTTACATCAAATAACAAACGCTGAAACAAGGCTATGGGGGGGTTATGGGTGCGGTACATGGGTATGAATGTCATATGTACAGAAGGTATAAGGTAATATACAGTATGTCTGTACGAACAATGATTATACAGTAGTGAAGACATGCTAAAAGTACAGTGTATCTATACATATAACAAAATTGTAAAGTTGGCGTGTCTGTACATTTGAAGTCTCTTAACAGTAAGAGAAGATATGCTACTTTGAAATTTAAATGTTTTTAAATGTTTTTCCCTGAGTGGTAGGAGTAGCCTTAATGTGTGAGCCCCCTAGTGACGTGGAGGAATTGGACATGACTAAATTAGAAAGAAAATCGAGGAAAAATCCAAAAAACAAACAAAAAAATATGTAATTTAATCTAAAAATTCAACAGATGGCACTGTACATTTTTTAATTTGTGTTTGAGTGTGCGATTGAAATCTACTTAATAACCGTGATCTGACCCCAGTTTATAATTATACACTGGTTAAAAACTTACGAACACACACACGCAAATAAATTGTCCACGATTTATGATCAAGTTCTGTTCCATGAGCGTGTCCGTAAGTCGGATTTGTTCTTAAGTCCGACAAAGTGTGTCTTATAAGCCTTTGACACAAATATACATTGTAAAGCATACCAATCCACTTGACTAAATCTCTGTCCCCTTTCCCCACACTGACATCATGCGGCCAAAAACGCATAAGGAAATTAAATTAAACAGTGTTGAATTTGAACTGTGCGCCTTTAAATTGTGAGGGGAATCCTGGACCCAATTTGTCTCAGAGCTGTTTTCCACTTGAGAATTTTTCTAAATTAGGATTATTCACCATCAGGACAGCTTTACGGGACAGACATTTTCTATCATCGTGCTCCTGGACTGATTCATTGAAACCGGTGAGGCCGACTCATTTCTTCCATATATACAAAAAAGATATTTATATGTCATCCATAGTGTGCGAGTGTGTGGCGGAGTGCTTGAACAACTTGTATGTGTAATGACGAGTATATAAATGTATAGCAAAATGTGAAATAGGTACATAAATGCGTACAGATGTTGTACTGTATGTATTGTTAATAGAGATGATGGCTGTGGATCAATTCAGTTACGTATCGCAGTTTTCGCAGTCTGATGATTCATGTATTATCACTCTGACTTCAAAATAGATTTTATAAAATGATTCCTTAATTTATATTATGTTTGCACTTGAGGTGGTAATATGTTGCTATTTCTTTATAGTCACTATACATATTCACACACTGACCAGCATCACAGCATTCTGTGTGGTAGCAGCGACTTATTAAGGTTTCTTTAGAACAGCAACAAAACCTAAAAAGGATATTTATAAAATCCTGTTGCTTACAGAATCACGATACAAATCGAATCAGCACCTAGGTATCGTGATATCATTGTATCGATGCTCCCTTATGAGTCCCGTCCCTAATTGCTGATGCTTCTTTTTTCATTAAAAGATGAAAAAAGGTTATTTATGGTATTTAAGCATGTGTACATGCCTGTATGTGTGTGTGGGTGTATACCTGTTTGACTTTCCTTATCCTGTTCATCAGTTCCTCGGCAGAGACTCCACCAGCGATGATCTCCAGGGGAATTCCATTGTCGCCTATGAAGAAGCTGGATGGAATACACACCACGGGATCTACAGGAACTCTTGTCAAGGGAACTATGAATAACCTCTGCTTTCACTTTCTCATTACGGCCATCTTGTTAGCCAACCAAACAGTGACACTGTTTGTGTCAGGATCATAATCAAAGTCGGTCATGAATCTAATCTGCTAATGAACAGCCTGTTCTGAATTGAAGTGAATGTGATGATAAAACAGGGAGAACATCTGAATGTGTGCGGGACTGACAATGGGAACGCTTTTTCTTAGATCGGATTTAGGACCGATACGAATCCTGGACACCACCATGCCAAATTTGGAATGTGGAACAGAAAGGATACAGATCTGTGAAAACTGGACACACGTCTCACTGTGAGAGAGCAAGAGAGATTTCATGTTATATAATGCAAAAACCTCCTGGTATAGATCTGGTAGAAAAAAATTACTATGTGCGCTCGGAACACAGTCTGGAGGACGTCACCTTTTAGCGTCCACTTTAATGGCGACGAAGCAGTTGTTTGTGAGCTCGACTACCTGCTCATCCTCCCAGCTGGACAGCATCTGTTTGGACTGCTCGTCGTCTCCTAGAGGTGAAAAATACCATATTTAATCATTCTTGATGGAAATCTAGGGATTTAGCCCTGATGAAGACGAAGCGAAGATAAAACTACTAGACTCAAAAAGGATGAATGACAATGGATAATGTGATTATTCAGTCATTATTCACATTACTACAGCTTCCGTGTCATGGACCCATAGACTTGCGTTTGACAAGAATACTGATGGCCATCTGAGTATATTTGCCCATCACCTTTTTGTTTAACAGAGAATGTTTAACAATATTTCAACTGAAGTATTGGGATGTGAATTCATTGTGTGTGTAAAATATACTGCGTAAATATTTATATAAAATCAATATCAATGTATTAGGTGAATCTATCAAATGTATAAAACAACATAAAAACAAAAACATACAATCTTATGAATCTGTGCTACTTCTTTGCCTAAAGTGGCCTTTTTAAAATTTATTCTTTGCTCAATTATGTTTATACAATTGGTTAAAATGAAATAAAATTCAGTTCCTCATATTGTGCTAAAAGAAAGGGATATTGTATGTCACGCTATAGAGTCCTGATCTCTATACACAGAAGATTTATTAAAACTAAAAATGTTTTAAGGGCAATGTGCACCTGACATGCTTGTTACATATTTTTGTGCACCAAAGAGTGTTTAGCATGCATTAATAGACACAAACAATTCTGATGCATTCCAAAACCAGATCAAACATTACTGGCCCTCTCCCTACAGCAGAAGCTTTCAGAGACTCGACAAACTGTAATTGTCTACTCCTGAATGACTTCCTGTTTTATAGAAGGGATTCTTTTTTTGTGCTGATTCACATACTGCCACATTAACAGCGAAATCGAATTATTTTGACTGAATTATTACATTTATAATGGAGGTGCACCGGTTGATCAGGCGGGAGCCAGAATTGGCTTGATCAGATAAGACCGATCACGTTGGATATAACCGAGTTTCTGTGCCGAGTGCACAGGATTTTGGGTTGCGCAACAGGAATGCATTTTATGGCATTATCATCAAAAGTAAAAAAAAAAAAAGTCTCTGATCTGCATTTTTCTCCAAACTCTGTGAGCCAATCAGTCTCGAAACCAACTCATTATCATCATTACTATCATCTCTCAAAACAACACAAGCTCTAATTAGTCTTGAAGCACGTGTGTTAGAAGCTATGCACACCCGCCTGCGTAATCATCATTTTGGAGCCATTCGAGAGGTAAACCGTCGCCATTTTGTACTTTGTGTGTAGAGTTTGCATGCTTGTTCGGTTTTCTCCGGATGCTTCGGTGTCCTGTCATAGTCCAAAGACTAGGTTAATGTGTTGTTCATAAATTGCCCATTGTGTGTGTATGCCATGCGATGGATTGAACCCTTCCTTATTCCCCAAGTCTTCTGGGATAGGCTCCAATCCCTACTATCCATTATCACCCAAATGAGGATGGGATCCATGGGTTGACGCTGGTTCCTCTATATCGTCATCTCAGGGAGTTTTCCCCTCAGCACAATCGCCCTCGGCTTGCTCATGAGAGACAAATCTGATCATCCCGATTTATACATACTGACGTTTCTCACACGTTTCCCCCAATTTTCTTTTTTGATTCCATACAAACAAAAGATAAAATTGTATTGAATCGGGGCATTTGTAGCGAACGAATCGCGACATTAATCGTATAATACTTCATATTTTAGGCATCACGATAATATCGTATCGAGCAATCTCTGAGGAATCCCATACCAACTGTAAATGTAGTGCGCCACCTAGAGGACGTAACATTATTATTATTATTATTATTATTAGTGGTGTTTTGCGAAGCGAAGGACTACTATTATAATCTCGCAGGCTTATTTTTCTTTTTATTCTTCTTATTCTTCCGTATGAAAGTTTGGCGCGTAACTAGTCCCGCACCGTTTGTCGTAGACCCATCAACGAGGTATCAAAACGGGCGGCTTGGTCGGGAATGGGGTACTATGACTTTTCTAAGGGGTGGGCGGATAATTGCTGCCATCAATGAGGTATCAAAACGGGCGGCTTGGTCGGGAATGGGGTGCTATGACTTTTCTAAGGTCTTCTGGGATGGGGGCAATTAACCGCCCCAAAAGTTCCCATAGACTTAACATTGAGACCAACATCAGCTATGACATGGGAAGCTCTATGACGTCACAGCAAAGCACCACTCACATTTTCTTCAGGAAATGTGCCTCTCTAGTTATTATTATTATTATTATTTTTTTTGCACCATGGAAAAAAAATATATACCTTGAATTTTTTAACGGCAAATTAATATATTCTTCATGCTGTTCTAAACCTCTTTTAATTGTAATTCACTATGTCGATATGATTTTATAAATTTTATTCCAATCCAATGGATTAGCCGTGGCTGTGTCCCAAATCACTCCAGACTGTACAGACATAACGTTAGAGCTTTCAGACTAGCTTTTCAGATTTAACACAGGTCTATGTTTCTATATACACATGTTATTCACTACATATTTATATTATATATGTCATCACAACTGGATTCGTTTAGCTAGTTTACCTTAGCTTAGTTTTATTTAAATTTCCCAGGCCTTCCTTCGCGTTAGCATGCTAGCTCTCTCTCTCTCTCTCTCTCTCTTTTTTTTGTTAACGCGTCACGAGTTTGCGGTTCACATTTTTACCTGCAATGACGACGACAAAAACAGCGCCGTGCTGCTTGGAGGCGGCGATGGCCGCCGGGATGGAGCCCTCAAACCAGCGCATCTTCTCCCTGACTAGCTGCTTTGGACGCTTTCTGGGTGACAGTTGTCGCTTCGCATCTATGCTGTCATATCCACCAGAAACCTGTAATCTCATCACGGAAGTGACGTCATGATTAAGCGACACGCGGATATGTAGTCTTGTAGGGGAGGGGTGGTTGAGGAGAAATATAATTTTACCTTTTGAAGATTTTCTTCGCACCATATTTTATATAAACGTCTCTTAGTTTGTACTTATCGACGAATCATGTCCCCCCCCCGCGCTGTGTTACTGTATAGACAGGAGCAGAAAACCAAAAAAAAAAAAAAAAAATCCAAGAACAACACAAGGCTTAACTTCAGCAGCTTCATGAGCTGTTTTATCTATATAAATGAAAGTATAAAATGTGGTGCAGTTGAGTAAAAGCGATGTTATGAGGATTTGATAATCTACTTCCTTAATGTTAATAAACACTTAAACCTGCACCAATAGATATTAATATTAAAATTAATATTTTCTTTACAGCTATTAGTTAATATTTTCACCATTGAAATAACAGCACTGACATGCTATAAGTGAATTTTAACACGCTGGGGTTGTTTTAAGACAAAACTTACTCTTTATCCGATATACTTTTTACATTTTTTCATCTGTGATTCACTCTCTTATTACCGAACAGGGAGTGAACAATCTTTTGGCGGACGATGAAAGAAGTATAACAAGGCATAATGTACTCAACCTTACAAAATGTAATTATTATTATTATTATTATTATATTTTTTGTAGTTAGGCTGTCTGCTGTACAGAAAGACAGGCACACATGTACCTGAAATAAAAATATCACTGATTACATTAAAGCTTTAACTATTTCTAACACGTTAACAGTCAACATGCGCTAATGCTAAAATAAAGTTCTATAGACAGTGAGGAAGTGAGTGAGATTAAGCTCTCATAGGCCTTAAGTAGACCTGTGTTCCTTTCCAGTGGTTCGACCACACATCATTATGCACATCTAAATAATAACTAATGACAGATTTTGGTTGGAATTTGTTCATCAATTACATTTTTAACTGTGAGGGTCTGCAAAAGCTTTAGTACTTTTTCACTCACTAAAATGAATTTGATGCACCTGGTTTACTGTATTAAAGTTTGTCACTGTATCGTTTATTGCATATTGTGTGAATTTATTGTTACTCCCTCTGAGACTACATTTCCCACAATGCATTCGGAGCAGAAGGCAGCGTTAATAAACAGAGCTGATCATGGCGGCTGACAGTGATGTGAGTGCCAGCTCTTAGCCTGAAAATATCTCCTGACCGCACTCCGTCTCACTGCTGTGTCATGTTCCAGCGATTTAACGCTGTTTCTTGTCTTCTTGTTGCAGCCCGAGTGTGAGGTGTTTGAGATCACGGATTTCACCACGGCGTCCGAATGGGAGAGGTAAAGCTTAAACTCTTTCTGCTACATACAGTGAGCTAACTGATTGAACACGCATCGGGGTTTTGTTGTTGTCAAATGGATTAAACAGCTTTCAAGACTGGTAGTGTCTTTATTTTATTGTTAATATTTTTTTAAATTAACGTATAGAAGGCCATGCCGCGAATGTGCTGATGCAGAACTCAGAGCAGTGTACACGTCATGATGCTACATTGGTGCTAATGTAAAGCTCTACACAGTGCATCAAGAAGGTGAAAGGAAAAGGCTTTTTTCTTCTTCTTTTTTTTCTTACTTCCCACAAGAGCTGCAGTTTTGGCCCATGTCAAAGTCCCTACGCTTGCCCATTTTTGTCCCTACTTCCAACAAATCAAGTTCAGGAAAACAGATTAACTTGGTGCCTAATACTGTATATCCCACCCACTTTCAGGCTTCACTCAATTTTGAGGTTTCACTCAATATTGAAAGTTTTGATACCACAAGAAGAACCAAATTGTAATGTTTAAACAATATATTAAGAATCGTTAAAAACTTTATTTTTTTTAACCAAACTTCTTCCTGTTTGAAAACGTTGATTAAGATTAAAGTAGGTAATAGCCCACATCCAGTAACATCCAGTCTTGGTTAGATCATGTATCAATACTTTTTGCAGGTCTTCACCACTGCAGGCCAGGAGCGTCTCACAAGAGGTGCAGTTTTAGACTTGCTCTGGGCCAGCAGTCCTCTAAGCATCACAATCTTGCTCATGTTAAAGACACTCAAGTCCTTACGCTTGCCCATTTCTTTCTGCTTCCGACACATCAAATTCAGAAAAACAGGTCTACTTACTGCTTAATATATCGCAAATGTAGCTACTTTAGTTAGAGTTCATTTATGTCCAAAACCCTATTCGGAGTGTTTTAGTTAATCTTTAATGCATTTAAAAAAAAAATGCATCTTCTCTGGGGGAAAAAAAATTAATTCTCTCATCCAGATACTGGGCGATATGAATGGCTCCAATCAAAGTAATGTTTAATTGCACATTTTATTCTTTTTTTTCCCCTTTATATTTCACAGACAGTAAGGTTTGTACTAGGCTTACCATAAAATACAGAATCGACTTGTAATTGGAAGTTAAAAGCCCTGTCCTGTATTGACCCGATAATTGTTATTTGTTGTTTAAAAAAAAAAAAAAAGTATTTATTTATTTATTTTTTCGAGAATCAAAGTAAAATCTGTGTGAGAAAAACAATACATTAGGTCAGATTACTAAGATTTATAGGGATGGCAATCACCAGTCGATATTATATTATCACAATACTTCGGTGCCGATTCGGTTAAAATTGCGATTCTATATGAATTTATAAATATCCTGTTTCTTTGTTACATTTCTGCCCTGTTTTTTTAAACAATTGTAAACCTTAATTTAATTAAGGTTAATTACGGTTACATTAAAATTTAATAAAGGTTACAATTAAATGTAATTTATTACATTTAATTAATTAATCATTAAAGCTTAATGATTAATTAAATGTCACCCGTTGCTTATAACATTAGCCTTATTAGTTCTCCCACTTAAAAACCGAGTGCAGTATTTGAACAATACAAAATAACCAAAAATACAAGTTTAACTTTAAATTAAGCAAAAAAGCTCAATCTCTGTCATCCACCATTATTATTTCTAAACAAACTTTGTAAATAATTCTTACTACATGGGATGAATGTGTGTAAATATTGTATAGCGCGCCACCTGTAGGATCATAAAGAAACTGTGACTTTTTACATTCTCAAATGACTCTCTCTTGACGTGAAAACCCAACTTGACGTTGAGCGGAGCGCGGACACGCAGGGTACTTGGTTTTTGACTAATTAGTGCTCACGGTATTTTGTAAGCATTTGTAGTGAGGAGTGGGTTTAAGACATATTTGCCCACAGAGTTTGGAGAAAGAGGCAGATTAGATGCTTTTAACGCACGCTATTTGTGATAATGTAACACCCATACGTTTCTCGTACCGAATCGATTGTCTGAGGCTGATCAGCCGATCACTGGTCATAGACAATCAAACTGAAAACTAGCCAATACTGACAACTGGCCGATCAACTTGTTCATCTCTATTATAAATGTAAAAGAATTTAAAAAATATATATATATATCAGTCAGTGGATAAAAGGAAACCCCTTCTCTTTCTCAGTCTGTCAGAATGTGCTTCTAGTTGGTTTGGACTCAAGACCCAGGACGTCTCGCTTTATACAACACTGCAGTTAGTGAAAGCAGTCACACAAAGAAATGCCGTTAAGATTACCATATAATCAGTATACACGCCTCCAAAGGGAAATGGAATTGACTTGACTCTCAATTGGGAGCGTGTAATATCCTGATGCTCCCTTTGGAGGCGTTTATCCTGATGCTCGTCAAATAAATAATAAGAAAAGTTCAAAGCCATTCAGGTCGTTTTTTTTTCTTCTTTTTTTTCTTATTTTTTTAAGAAAAAACAGAAAGAAATGGAGAAACGGAAAGATTAACGTATGCAGCTGTTGTATCTTCATATTATGTATGTAGTAAAATAGGGGAGTATAACATTTAAGGTAACTTACCTTGCTGAAAATAATTTCATAATTTTACGCTAGCAATGGAAAGGCAAAGGTTAAATCCGTGTATTCGGGCAAATCAATCTTTAATAAATGATGGATACACTTTGATTTGTTTTTACTATAAAACTTAAACTGAATACTAAGTAAGTAATATTAACTATTATATTTTTTAATAAAACATTTAAGATATAAACAATTTTTACAAATATATCACAAGTTCAAACAGCTTATATATTTATACTATAGAATGAGAAAATAATATATGAGGGGTGACGCTGTAACCTCTCACAGCCGGAGGTCTAGAGAGAGCTGATTGGCCGTGCTCTCTCAGAGGGGAGGGGCATCTGTGAGCTCACTCAAGCGGATGGAGCAGATAGCGCTGTCCTCCAAGTGTGTTACTCCGCCCCCAACGGTGCGTGAGCGTGCAGTTCGAAAAGATGCGGTCGGCTGGTGAAAATAAAAAAATAAAAATTCATTTAAACGATCAACAACAGAGTGGACAACAATGGAGTTCAATCATGAGTTCATCGGGTTCGATTCCCAGCCAGAGCCCAAACCCCAGCCACGGGATGCAGTGCCGGTCTCAAGCCCGCGTAAAATAGAAGGGTCGTCAACAACAGAGGCTATACAGCATGTCAATGTTTATTAGTAATATTTTTTAGTAGTTTTTAATGCTTTAAAATCAGACAGTAAGCATAAGGGCTGTTGAATAAAATGGAGTAGAAAATCTAAATGTCCCTGAATCTAATTGAATCAGCATACCAATGATTCAACGCCCTTTTTGTAACATACTCAATAAATGCATTGCTCATTACATGAGGGGGAAAAGGAGCAAAACAGGGCAAAAACAGGCTACAATTGACCATCAAACTGCTTATCCGTGGGCCGTTCAGTTACTTTTGAGACTGTAAACAAAAATGGAAAGGTTTTTTAATTGAACCTTTGAATGAGTAAATAAATATGCTAACATTGCAGTTTTAACTGTTTGAGCCACCAGTGCCCCTATAAGCCTCTTTAATAATAATAATAATAATAATAATAATAATAATAATGCTTTATTTGTCACATATACATTACAGCACAGTGAAATTCCTTCTTCACATATCCCAGTGTAACTGGGGTCAGAGGTCAGCCATGGTACAGCACCTCTGGAGTAGATAGGGTTAAGGGCCTAAATGGTGTATGGGGGCAAAAAATATGACTATTTTGTCATTGATTAAGTATTTACAGACCTGAGTGCAGGTAATCGACCATGTGACACACACACACACACACACACACACACACACACAGGCAGAATGGTGTTTCTGATTGACTGAGCTTTGAGTTTATTCTTACTGTTGGAATAAACAGAACCGCTCAACTTTTGTTCAGAAATGTTTCTGATTTAAAAACGTAATATAGTAAAGAATATAGTTTCTCATTTCCATGCGTCAGTCTGAAAATGATGAATAATACCTGATACATTAATTAGGAAGATGTGACATTATGGATGGGCGGGCTTGTTTATTTATTTATTTGTTTCCTTTCTCATCATGGCATATCTGATAGACGTCTGTGTGGCCGTGACAGAAATTGCCTGGTTCACTGTTGTATGAGACAACTTAATCAGATTTAAGAACAAACTAAACCCTTATTTGGCGGGATTGATTTCTTTTTCTTTCTTTTTTTTTTCCCCTCCTCCTAGCGTGATGTGTTTAGCGAAACATTCGAACATCTTTGTGATAAACGATGTTCGCTTCATACATAGTGATGTGTTCACATTATTGGATCAGAAGACAGCGATCATGATGATGTAGTGTTGGCGAATATAAAACGAGGCTGTCACTTTGTTATGGCCTGCAGACTCGCGCACTTCCCTTTGATTGCCTTCGTTTTCGGTGTTTGTGTTTCGCATTGACAAAGTGATGCAACTTTGTAGAAACTTGGGTTACATTCGTGAAATATCTCCTCTTAAACAGCTAAACGGTTAGTGGTTCGTTTTTAAAAACAATATCGCAATACCGACCGCCTGTATAATCTGGAATGTCAGTCCTTTAACTGGACTATAATGAGCGAGTTTGCCGAAAATCGGAGCACTAATGCTGTCTGAACAGGACGTCAGATTGAAATACGAATAAAATTTAAAGCCAGACTGCACTCTCAGTATAAAACAAAACAAAAAGAGTTCTGGGTAAGCAAGAAAAGTTACATCTAGACCAATTTAAGAATAATTTTTTTTTAAATTTTATTTTATATATGTGTGCATTATTGTCCTTTAAAAATGCTGATGAATTTGTGTTCCTGTTGCGCAATGTTTGCTGTGTGATGTGTTCAGGTTCGTGTCCAGAGTGGAGGAAGTGCTCAACGACTGGAAACTGATCAGCAGTAATGTTGGAAAGCCTCCTGAAAAGGTGAATTTCTCCAAGTCGACCACATAATAAAACACCCCCTGATTTATCCAGTCAGCTAGTCATTGGGCAGGAGCAGGTCTACCGTAACGCACCTTAACAGGCTAACTCAGACTGAAGAGCCAGGGCCTACGAGGATGAGGAGTTTATAATGTCATGAGCCAATAATAAAAACGCATTGTTCTGTGATTGATTTGTTGAATGACATGACATATTAGGCTATCAGAATCGCAGTGATTATGAGGGTGGCGTAGTCGTTACTGGGTTCGAACATGTTCTCCCCGTTCTTGGTGGGTTTCCACTGGGTACTCCGGTTTCCTCCCACATGCAGATTAGGTTAATTGGCGTTCCCAAATTGTAGTGTATAAATATTGACCAGAAGTCCTACTGTACCACGGTTGTATAAATGGGAATAAATACATAAATACATTGGCCTTCACAGCTCATGCGGGTACTAATATTTTAATAATTCTAGTATGAGCTTCACATTAAACATTATAGAGGAAAATGTGATCTCAGTGACTTGCTCATGTTAGATGATCTGGTCTGATCTGGTTTTCTTTGCTTTTCTTCATCAAGACTCTTAGTTACTGTACACACGCTTCCCGGTTGACCACCACGGGATTTAGACCCTTTAGCCGGACAGATCCACGTTTTTGGAATTCTCCCTCCGAAAAATTCCGAAACACACTGTAGATTCTCCAGCCAAATTCACTTCTCACCTTAAGACCCATTTATTCAGAAGCGCTTGTTGATGTACAGTAAGGCTGCACTCGCAATTTAAATCTCCATTTGTTTTTAAATGTCTTCAATTATGGCACTCGCTCTGGATTGATTTGAAATTGTTTTTATCACTGTAGCCTCGGATTGCGAGTAATGTGGTTTACAAGTATTAGTTTACGAGCGCCGAGTATCATGTATCACGCATGCGACTCTTATTTTGACACCGAGCGTCACTCTCTCACCTTTTCACATTCTTTCAAAGGTAAGGTGCTGTTTGTTTGTTTTTTTTACTTTATAGCAGTGATTCCGTTAGTATGCGCTCACGCCAGGTCAGAGAGATTTCTTTTTTCCCTTTTAAAACGGTGTTTCCGCTGTGTTTATGCGTTTGTTGTGAAACTTAAAAAGTGATTCCGTTAGTATGCGATCATGCCAGTCACAGAGAGATGTCTCTTTTCCGTTAAAACGGTGTTTCCGCTTTGTGTGTGTTTGTGTGTGTGTTTGTGTGTGTGTTGTGAAACTTAAAAAGCGAGGTGGGGAGAGGGAGGAGGAGTGTTACTGTGTAAAATGAGGCGAGGGAATGGGCTAATTCCACACACACACACACGCACATGGTGCCTGTGCGCGTTCTTTTTTTTTTTTAAAGGTAAACTCAGATGAATTTGTTTTATTTTCACGTTATAGATTGTATTAATTATTTTTATGTATTTATTTTTTGGGGCTGTGGAACAAATAATTAGATTTTTCATTATTTCTTATGGAAAATGATGATTTGGTTTATAAGTGTTTTGGAACACGAGCCCACTTCCGGAACGAATTATGCTCGTAATCCAAGGTTCCACTGTACTACTTAACATTATCTTTATCAGTGTTCTCTCGTTTCATCTCCTACTTGGAAGGCGACCTTGGGGGACCAGAAAAATATATAAATAAAATGCTGTATTATTATTATTTTATATTATTATTATTATTATATTATTATTATTATTATTATTGTTGTTGTTGTTGTTGTTGTTATTACAGAGGATTTTTCTAAACTTGTTTATGACATTCAATAAGATATCCCATCTATGTGCAAGTTTCTATTTCAGGCAGTAGTATATATTTTAGTTTTTTGTGCGTCTAAGACATTGACCATGCGCTCATTAAAAATAATAACTAACGTATGTGATGATACATACCCCCCCCCCCCGCCTCTTCCATCCGGCTGGTGTTGTCCCTCCGTTTGTGTCCGATTGCCTGGAATTGAGTAAGCACAGTATCGTGATATCGAGTGTGCGCAGCAGAAAGAGAGTGGAGATAAAGTTTGAGCGAGTGGAAAAATCATATGAGCACACGCAAATGAGAGTTTAAGCCAGCGAAAATAAAATCGGCAAAACGCAGAGTTTCTACTGTCAGGTTTTCGTCATGAATAAATCGGCTTACTGCTCCAACTCCATTGGGTAAACCGACTAGTTTGGTTCTGTCAGCCTCTTCGTTACACACGTCACGTCACGTGAAGAAATTGAGTTGTGTGACGATCAATCGTTAATTTTCGGCCTGATAGGTGAATTGATACAGTTAATAGAGTTTCTGAGGTTGCTGTCAAGTTGCTGTCAAGTAAATAAGCGGGCAAGTGAATTTCGGTCATACAAAAATTATATGTCATGTATGTATGATTTGAGTTTTTATTTTTTCGTTTTAATGAATAATTGTGCCGCTCTAATAGCAGTGCAGAAACTCTTCACAAATGCGGTGAGCAGAAAAGCATCTCCGAATGCTTAACACAGACTGTTAAGAAAAAGAAAAAACATGCGCCTGGACTTTTCTCAATATCTTCAATGCCAGTTTCAATAAAAAAAAAAAAAAAATTCAAAGTATAAATTGGAGGTTAGAAGTTTTGTCCCATTTCGGTTGGTTTTCGAGTGTTACTGGGAGTCAGACACTATTGAAACAAGGCTTGAAGCCATTCATCAGGAGAAGGAAGGAAAGAACGGTAGAGCGGAGAATGAGTGATGGGTAAAAGGAAAAAAGGTCGACAGAGATTGGAGAAATGGAGTGAAGAAAAGAACTTGATTGATGGAGCGAGAAAATGGCTAAGGGACAGAAGACAAATCCAGTACACTGGAAAGAAAAAAAAAAAGCCTTTAAAAGGTAACACTGAATATCAGAACTGATGACTTTTGATTTGGTGCATTTTTAAAAAATATTATTATTATTATTTTTTCTCCTGGCTCAGGGAGAGTACACCACGGGCACGTGGGAGGAGGAGGTACGCGAGATCAACTTTGCAGATTTCAAGTTTTCCATCACGCACCATTACCTGAAACAGGACTGTGCTGAGGGCGAGGGGAAGGAGGACGGCGAGGAAGGTACACTTGTTGCAGTGATTGTTCAAGTATTTCATGGGGTTTACACTGTTAATGAGGCGTGCCAGAAAAACTACCATGGAGAAGTTGTCCAGTTTATTCTCAGGCTGGCAAACAGTTGTTCTGCTGCTGTCTTACAAATCGGGCTTTATTTCAGGAGTGCCTAAAAATGCACCAGCCTCTAAGCCTCTTCCTAAATCTTTTTTTCTTTTTCTCAGATGCCTTTCCTCTGGCCATGCAGGACCTGCTGTGCATGAACAACGACTTTCCTCCAAGAGCTCACTGCCTTGTCAGATGGTTAGTAACACCACAGGGCTTTCATACTGAAAGTATACACTTTTCCAGGTTTCCATTGCACTGACCCAAAGGCTTAAAAATGTTTTTAACACCATGTAGGACATTTGTCACAATTCGCAGCTTTGCAGTAAACTCTTCAACTTCCTTCTGTCAGGTTCAACCTTGTTTTGTCCTGATTCCTTTCTGATGGATAATGAATAGTTCAATTCAATTTTACTTATATAGCGCTTTTAACAATTGACATTGTCGCAAAGCAGCTTTACACAATCAAAATGTGAATATGTATGAATCAAAATGATAAGATTGTCCCTGATGAGCAAGCCGAGGGCGACGGTGGCAAGGAAAAACTCCCTGAGATGGTAATAGGAAGAAACCTTGAGAGGAACCAGACTCAACAGGGAACCCATCCTCATCTGGGTGAAACGGATAGCAGGGATTGATCAGCATAATAATGTGTAAGACTGGAAGTTCAGTATAACAGGAAATGTGTTTAAATTAAATGGAGTCCAGTCTGTTCCTGGAGGCTCAGGTAGACTGTAGGAAATTCCAGTCCAGAACTATCGAATGACTGAAGTAACGGGTCCCCAGAGAACAGCTGTCTGCATCAGTCAAGGACAGGACAGTCTTCATGCAAACCATCCCCAGCCACCACACACATCCAGGCAGACCACACGGGGCATCCATGCGACAAGATCTCCAACCAGAAGCAGGACTCCAGGACGGGTTAGACGGGTCCAGAGGGCAGAGGGGTCTGGATCACTGCCACCTCAGGAGTGAACATGTATAGCTCGACA